>OY723385.1:68424449-68564417 GCA_963210295.1 Ophion ellenae
GGGTGACCAAGATTTCGGCTGTTCTGCTTATCTGAAATCAAAAAACCAAACGGCATTTTAATCTTCATATTTAAGACTAGCGATTGAACTAGAGTGAATTCTAAATTACAAAAATTGACTTTTTGATACACTTTTGAAAATTACATTCTATTTTTTACTCATTTTTTCTTAAGTTTTTCGCTCGTACAAAAAAAACTATCGAAGCAATCATGATAATCGTAGTTCAATCGCTGGTTTATAACATATTAAAGATGCTGTATAAATTTGAACAAGATCGGTGCAGTAGTTTCTGAAATATCGTGGTCACCGTTTCGAAAAATGGTGTTTCGAAAAAAACGCATTTGAAAGTATATCTGCTCCGTATACCTGCTCCGTTCCAGGGCCGTAACTTGTGAACCACTTCGAATATCGAAAAATCCTTTGGCACACATTTTCTACACATGTTGTAGATGTGATTTATGAAGAAAAAAAAATCGATTTTTTCGACCCGAGAAACTAGAGGACCGCCTTAATACATAGTCTTGCCAGGTTTTGGAGCTTTTTCAGTGGCAAATGTTGATGAACAATGATGTTATTATTATTTAAACAAAGCGCAGCCGTTACTGTATGGGCAATCGGTGTAGGTGGTTCTGACAACTAGGGTGACCTGAGATGAAAAATTAAAAATGTACTTTTAGTGTAGTGAAGGATGTTTCGTATCGTCGGATATTTTTTGTTAATTTGGAAAAATACAACAATGACAATATGTAGAAAAAATTCGATTTTCGATCGAAAAAAAAACAACTTGAATTATATGTCATTACCTAATGGATAGACATATAAAAAACAATATTGCTAAATCCTAATTGCCTATTTTTTAAATTTATGATGCATACAATATAAATATGTTAACAATTTATTCATTTTACATTCAACTTACACGAGAAAAACACATACATTGTCGAACACCACTAATCGTTTTTGTTCGGAATAAAGGGCACTGCAAAAAACAACAAACGTCTTTAAGGGGTTATGTACAGTCAGAAGGCCCAAAGAGATTGATGTTTCAAGAATTTTTCTTGGGAAGACCTTCAAATCTATTAAGGTAAATATTTGTACACATATTGTGGTAACATTCAACTGTATTTTAACATTTTTTATTTGTCATAATAATTATTTTGAAAACTGCTATAGCTGATCTCCGGGAGCACCTCTAAAAAAAGGCGTCTTGCGGTAAGCACGATATATTTGGACTGGATCATCTAAAATGAAAAAACCAGAAATATTTCGTTAATATAATGGATTATCTTGTAATTGATCGAAGGAATAAGCAAAATAATAATTTTTGACAAAATGGCGGCTTCTAAAATAAATCGATTTTTGACAAAAATTTAGGCCTTAAATTGTTTATAAAATTGAAAATATTTATCGGTAAGAAAAAACCTTCGATTAATTACTAAAAAATATACTTGAAAAGATTGTGATAAAATTTGAGACTGATCAGTTCAGACGTTTCCGAGAAATGTTGCTCACCGACTTTAAAAACATAGTTTTGAGAAAAACGCGTTTAAATTTTGAAAAGAACTTTCGAACGCTCTGATACGTCATTACAAATGTGCGTGTAACTTCGAGAATATTCGCCGGATTGACAAGAAATTTTCTGTGAGTGTACTTAATTACATGTACATCACGAAAATAAAATTCAAAAAAATCGATTTTGCGAAAATGTTAACTGTATATAACCCCTTAAGGGAGGACAACATGACAGGTCCTTTAAGCCGATTTATTTGGTCTAGTAAATTATTTATTTCGGATTTGGAAAACAGTTATGTTATTGAACATACATTGACCCTATCGCGGGTAGATTTTTTCCAAAAAGAATAATAATTAACGTTATCGAGGTATAATAGAGCTTTGGTATAAAAAATGTGGTCGGCCGGATTAATAACTCGACAATGGTTGGTCTGAAAAATAATAAACTTTTATAATCTATATAAATATAGTTCTCGGTGCACGTGGCCGTCTTAGAAAAAAAAATGTTCAAAAAACGGCGGGTGTTAAAAAAAAGTGTAATTTTGGCGGAATTTTTACTAGTATTTGGCCGCTAGAAAAAAAAACTAAATTTAAAAAACCGCCAACTGTAGCTTCCTAGCTACAATTGTCCGATTTTAAATTGAAAAAAAAAATCCTCAATTAAAGTAACTATCGTTGTACGTAGCCATTTTCTTTACTTTAGTTTTTTTTTCATTACTCTGATTATTCCGGCCAGGTCGTGGTAGGTCGCTTCGAAAAAAACGCGATGAAAAGTTTTAGTATACGTAAATCGTTGCGCTACCTGGTGTCACTAATCGACTGTAACTTTGTCAATTTTCAATATCTTAACTGAACATTTTTTCACATATTCTTAGATATGTATACTTTGAGGAAATGTTTAAAAAAAAAACGATTTTTTTTACTCGTCACAGTGGTGTCCCACCCCAAAGGTCGTGATGTAGGCAAGTATAACCTATTGATTTTCCCAATTAGGATTTTCATCATCAAAATCCCAATTCATTTTTTCGTTCCTCCTATTTCTTTTCATTGAAATGATCAATTGTCGTTTCGTGCTGCTCGGGTGACCAACGGGCTGTATCATCACCGTCGACCATTATCACCTGGGGTACAGATATAGAGCACATTCGAGCCCACACCTGTCCTGATAAGCGTCTATGTGTACTCAGGTGGAGGAGCATTAATGAAGATAACACAGTACTAATACAATTTGCGCGCGCCTTCCTCAATTTCGTTCTCTCCTTTGGGACGAGGTTCCAGGGAATTTCCGCAATAAAGCAAAGATAGCAAAATTTAATAATGAAAAACACGGTGATGTATTGCTCGGAGGCGTGTAATTTTTACATTCCTCTCTCTTGCTCTCGCTCCCGCTCTCTTTTTTGGAATTCCCTTCGATATAGGCGTATTATTTATGGATATGTATACATACATATCCACCCACATATATGGACGTTTTTTTTTTCGCGATATTACGAACGTTACCGCCGCACAGAGAGGCGCTTATCTCAAGTACCGTTGGTCACGAAGCCTCGTAGCTTTTTTTTTCCTACCCTCATAAGAACGACTGAGAAATTCGAACGAAAAAAAAAGCGAAAGAGAGAACTTTTGATTTATTCGTCCGGGCATAATCCCGCCCGCACCCTCTGTCCTCACCCCGCATTTTTGGTGGTGAAGCGTGGTTCGCGACCGAAACCTCGCGATAGATCGGCGTATATGATTGTTATTATATACGTATATATTAGGGTGGTTCAAAAAAAAAAAAAAATTTCGCGGTACTCAACGGAAAATGATACTACGTTATGAAAAAACAATTCGTACAAAATTTGAGGGACCTAAACATTTTTTCAGGTAGTGCTCTGACAAATTTTATTTTTTTTCCCGATTTTTCGTCAATTTTTTTCCCCCGCCAATAGACATCATATTAAGGCGTTACCCCCACGTGTAGCGCAAAAAAAGGCCTTTTTCATGAATTTTTTTAAAGAAAACTACAAAACTTTTTTAATCGATCAATATACCATCTTAAAGAACACATCTTGAAGAACTTTCAGTAATTTTTTTATTGAAAAATATTACATTGTTTAGTGGCAAATGGCCGTCAATGAAATAATGTTTTTATATACACGGTTTGCGGTGACCAACATTGCGGCGAAGTGGATCATCGGAAAAAAAAATGCGGATGGATTTAGTCAAATATAAGTATAAATTAGTCTTTAATCGGAGGATTTTTGAAAATATTCATTTTTCACAAAATGGCGGACAGTCAAAGTTAATGGTTCGATTTGAACGAAAAAAATCGAACGATTAAAGACTACATTTTTATGTATTAAATAAGCCTGCAAAATTTCAAGAAGGTCGGTTCATTAGTGTTCGAGTAATCTTGGTCACCGACTTCAGAAATGCCATTTTGAGAAAAACGCGTTTAAGGCAGTAGTCTGCTTTAGAAGCCGAAAAAAAGCGTTTTTTTCGGCAATTTTTTTGAAAGGGAAGGAAATGATTGCGGTAAACGAAATTTTGAGACGATAGTGTATTATATTCAAGCTTTAAAAAACAATTTTTATTATTAAAAAATATTGAAATTTTTCAAAGTTGCAACGATTTTTCTGGGGCGCCTGGAGTCTGCACTTGTAAATCGGTGCCGGTGATGGAGGTCGTGCGATGCATCTGAAACAGTCGAACCAATTTTTTTTTTAGTTTTTATAAGTTCCTTTTCTATATGAACTAAAAAAATACCGAAGAAATGATGAAATTCCAAATTTTTTCGAAGTTTGAACAAAAAATTCACTTTTTTGAAAAAAAAATTCACTTTAAGTTGCGAAACAAGTAATTTAAATAGTACTTTTGTCCAACTTTTTTAGTTTAAATAGAAGATAATTTAATACTGAAGAATCACTTTGATTTTTTTCGATCGGACATATATTGTTTTTGCTATCGCCGGCACCGTTTTCTAAAACTTGTGAAAATGAAAACTCGAGAAAACGGGCTTTAAAGTTTTCGGTCCAAAAGAATATAAGTTTTTGGATACTTACACTAATTAGATGTTAATCAGCTATCCCCGGGCCGTACAATAATCCTTCCTTTTCTTCAAATCGATTTTTTTAAGCCTGTAAAGCAGACTACTGCCTTAAAGTTTCTCTTTCAACGCTCTTTCAACGCGGATTCTTCTCTTTCAACGCTCATATCTCAGTCAATTTTGTTCGGATCGACTTGAAATTTTCAGGACATATTCTCAGATACTTATACTTAAAAAAATGCAATAAAAAAATCGATTTTTTTCAAAATGACAAGTGGGGTTAACCCCTTAATATAATTCAAATAATTTGTCCAACTTATGTTGGAAGAGATTTTTGTTGAACGATTGAGTTTGATTTTTCCGTAAATTTTATATATATTGATTCTTAATCTGCAAATACAAATTGTTTATGGTAAAAAAATTATTCAAATAAAAATTGTGTTTTGTTACAGAAAAAATTAAATCAAGACTTACATTAGATAACGCACTAACATTTTCTGCATCGAGATAAAAAAAGTTAATGCTCCGATAATCATGAAAAAAAAAAACAAGAAAAAGGCGTTTGAGCGCTAACTAAAATGATGTAAACACAGTGATGTAAACTCCGTGTTCATGTGGTTGATATAATGTTCACAATCAAATTACATATATTGATTCTTAATCTGCAAACACATATTGTTTATGGTAAAAAAAATATTCAAATAAAAATAGTGTATTGTTACAGAAGAAATTAAATCAAGACTTACATTGGATAACGCACTAACATTTTCTGCATCGAGATAAAAAAAAATTAATACTCCGATAGTCATGAGGAAAAAAAACACGAAAAACGCGTTTTAGCACTAACTCAAAAATTGTTTGGAACCCTCACATTTTGCAAAACTTTCTTTTTCTTAACATACTTCAATTTTCTGTTGAGAAAAAAAGTCGATTTTTTTAACTACCCTAATATATATACACTACGCGCAACAATTGAAGGATCAAGAAAAAGATCCAACATTTTTGGATCATTTTGAAGAAGCTATATCTCCACGAAAAATCATTGTAGGGCAAAACTAAAAAAAACGAATTGAAGCTACAACATTCTAGTTTTTAGATCTCGGGGTGCAACATTTTTATTATACGCGGTTTTTGAGTAATCATAAAAAACCAACGAAATAAGAAATTGCCAAATTTTTGCCTCACTTTCAAAAGGCCCACGGACGTTAATGAAAAAAAATGCAGTACTTTTACCTAAATTTTCGTTTAGCTTGATTCTTTCTCTTTAATTTAAGCGGCTTACGAGCTCTGTACGATGATTTTTCCCTGAGTTATCGCCGTTCAAGGAAAAAAGTCATTTTTGATTTTGGTAATCGATTACAAGGAAACTAAGTATTGCCCTTCGGAACTTGGCAATTATCATCTTTCGGCCAACGACTCGATTCCACGCAGGGAGAATGCGCATTCTTCAGATGCAATCCAGTGATCTAGCCATTTTTTTACTTCTTCGTACGAGGTGAAATGCTCAGCCGCAAACGCTGACTGCATCGACCGGGACAAATGACAATCGGATGGAGCCATGTGACTTATTTGGAACATAACTTGCTACTGTAAATACGATCAAGATAGATCACGTTAAGGAGGTACGGTGATTGGAGCGAGTTCAAGATAAAAGCCCGATTTTTTTTATAGCATTGCCGAGACCTTCGTCCATGCGTATGCGGAGTTTCCACGAGATTTACCTCACACTTTCCGAGTTATTCATTGTTAAAGTTGGTGAATGAGTCACACGTAGACGACAAAGTGTGACTGTCCTCTCATATATCGTTCTTTTTGTCCTACTTGGAGCCAAGAAACACGTAAAAAAAACTGATGGTTGCGTTTCGTTGAATCTTTGTGATCGATAAGGCTCCTTGAATTGGAAAGCTCACCGCAAATAGGCAATAAATTTAGAAATAAAGTCGCAAAAACCGAATTTTTCGGAGAGCGAGACTTCTCGTGACGTAACAGCAGCCATCTTGCTCGACGTGTGGCAACGCCGGATACCCGCGCAAATTTGATTCGTCTATCGGATATTTTCAACGCGAATAAAAAATATGATTGTGCGAAGACGTACATTTTTTAATGGGTTATAAAGGGCCTTTCGTCGATATTTACTTGAAGTTCTTTTACGTACAGCAAAGGCATCTCAATTTTTCTGGCGACACGTACCTATACAACGCATCTATATATAAATTCAGCATGGGAGAACCGCCATATAAAATAAACGTTCCTTTTTATACCTGCAAATATTGTGAAAATTGGGAAAGAGAAAAATAACATAACAATCGATGAAATGTGTTTTGAATTTGGACAGATTGGACATTGGACATTGAGGTTAACTTCAACGCGACATTTTTTTTTTGCAATCGCAATATTATCTTTTCATTTTCTAATTCTTGTCCGTCAGAATCTACATTTGTCTCTAAACTGGACTTTAGGTACAATCCCGTTACTCTTTTAATAAACGTCCACAGTATTTTCATTCTCCATGTTAACCGGCTACAAAAAATAATAAGGAGGGTGCGTGTAACCGATGACAGCCACCGTAAATGCGACGATGCTAAACGTCAACGATATGGCGTACTACTGAAGTCGAGTAGTAGATTATAAAGGTTGTTTCCATATTATAAAAATAATAGGAAACTTGAAATTCAATACTTAAAAAATATTTCTCGAAAAATAGGCCGTATACATATATCTAAAACGTGGCGGTATTGCGGCGTGAAATAGACTCTAAGTTTACTAGCATGGTCATCACCATACCTCCTTAAGGCGGGACACCACTGTGACGGGTCTGAAAATCGATTTATTTTTGCGTTTTCTCAAAGTATATATATTGAAGAAGATGTCAAAAATATTCACGTTAAAATATTGAACATTTACTAGGTGACAGGCGATTTATTGACAGCAGGGAGCGCAACGATTTACGTGGACTAAAACTTTCAATCGCGATTTTGCCGAAACGACCTTTCTCGACCTGGCCGGAATCATAAACAGCTATAAATGTCCGATTGTCAATTTAAAAAGAAATTCCCGTAATTGCAGGAGCTTTTTTGTGAAATTTAGTTTTTTTTCAAGCCACCGAATATAAGTAAAAATTTCGCCAGAATTATATTTCTCTTGAACAGCGGCAGATTTGTGATTTTTTTCTCGAAACACGGCTACGTATGATGAGAACTGCATTGATATAAACTATACAACTTTCTCATTTATTTCTTAGGCCAACCATTGTCAAGTTATCGACTCAGCCGTTGCACCACAGAGGCTTTATTATACCTGCACGATGTTGTTAATTTTTTATTTTTGTCAATAAAAATTTACATACAATAGGTTCAATGTATGCTCAATAACATACCATTTCCCAGAGCTGAAATAAATAATCTAGTGGATGAAAAAAAGAAAAAAGTGCCCTCTTTAGGGGGGGGGGAGACATCTTCAGGCAAGGAAACAAATTGCCGATGTTCATTAATTTTTTTTAAAAGGAAGATTTGTTTTACCATTTTTGAGATTTAGGGTATGTTTTATTACTACTTTTGACTGTTACATAGTTTTTTTTTATTAATCTCTAAAATTGGCGGAGGTATGGCACGATCTTCTAAACTGCATTTTCAAAACTGGCTTATTGTATAGCTAAAAAACGAATCGACCGATTACGATAAAATTTGGTATAAATCTTTCTAACCTTATTGTCTAAAACACGGCCCCAAATATTCTCGAAAGTGAAAAAAAAATCGTATTTTTTATTGCAAAATGTAGCCATTGTTTTCGGAAAATTCAATCTTTTTGGTTCAAAGCGTGCCGTTTCATCGATTTTCAACCTTTCTCACTCCTTCTTGGTTCATATTTTGCGTTCGAGTTTCCATCAAAGAAAAATCTTCGTTGGTTTTTTTTCAGATTGATCCCGCCGACGCTACGTGTCACGCCGTCCGACAACATCCACCGCAACCCATTTAGAAGACCGTGCCATACCTCTCTTATTTTTTTTATAGATTAATACAAATAAAAAAATTCAATGTGACAGCCAAAAGTAGTAATAAAACATACCCTAAGTCACAAAAGTGGTGAAGAAATATTTCCCTGTTAAAAAGATCATGAAAATCAGCAAATGTTTTCCTCGCCTACAGGTATCTCTCCCTTAAAATGTCGCACAAATGTCACTCATTAGCATTTAGTTTAACGACACTCTACACTCAGAAAACAATTTATTTATAGTAAAGAAATACATCTAGTTGGCACGATTATTCAAATATTCATTAACTGTTACCAAATTTGTTAGTCGTTAGAGAATATTCGTGTTCTGATGACAAAATTATACAGCTACGGTATTTCTTTGAAAATAATTATTTATTTGATCACTTTTATTTCTCTTAACTCAGTAGATGTTTGTGGGCATCGAATAACGAGTTGAAATTATGATATGATACTGCAGTTCCAAGCAGTAGAGATTTGTTTACAATGAATGTATTTAGATTTGGGGCCATTAACGTATAGTTGCCGCGACTATTCCGTGTTCAATGCAAATGAACATGTCACAACAATTAACTGATCTTCATTTAAAACGACTATCTCGGCCGCATTTGAGCTAAAAGTCATACACTTGACAACTTCTCTGTTTAACGCAAATAAGGATTTATTAACTATTAAGGGGCCAGTCCACTTTGGAGCCATGAAAAAAGGCTATTTTCGCGATTTTTTTAAAGGATTTTATAAAAGATATGAATATAAAAGTTGTTGGGCTTGATAAATAAAGTCTTCAAATACATTTATTTAAATATTTAATTCATTTTTATTCATTTTTAATTACAAAAACTATAGTTCAACGTAACGCCTCAAAAATAGGTGGGCTAGGTGGCTCCATCACAACTCGGCAACGGCTTGTCCGAAACAAAAAATCAAAGTCCATTAGATTCAGTATGACACCAGCTACAAAATGACCCTCGGATATAAATTTTTATCAAAAAATAAAAAAACGGCAGATGAAAAACGAAAAAAGTTTTTAAAAACACGTTTTTTCGCAGTTTTTCGCAAAAAAAAGAGTAAAAATCGAAATTTCAAAATCATCGAGGGTTATCTTGTTGCGAGTCACGTTTACGATATGTGGTTCAAATTTCGAGAATCGGTTTATTAGTTTTAGAGATACGATGGACCTTGATTTTGAAAACGTTGTTTGACGTTTATACTTCAATTCTTACTTTTATTATACTTATTCTTCAAGTCTTACTTGCAATCGATTTTTTGAAATTTTCGAAATGGACTGGCCCCATAATGAATGCATTTAGGACGTTGGCCCGGTAGTTCTTTGAGATAACAGTCGTACACATTACAAAATGAATATTTGATCATCATTAAAAAATCTTCAATTGAATCAAATATAGCCCTGTTAATAGCTAGCAAATAACTGTTAAAAAATCGACGACTCGTCTCAAATAATCATTTGTTAATAGTTAACAAATCTGTACTTGAGATAAGCCAAATCTGTACTTGAGATAATGGCCCTTTGTCGCACAAGCTCGTTCGTGTGCAGACGCGACGTAGATACGATTGAGGTACACTGGAGACTGTGCGTGACCGCATGTCCACTTACCTAGAGGGTATCAGTTTGTGACCGTGAAAACGTAAATTTATTCTCCGCGCCGTTGGCAACAATCAACGATTTGCTTGTTTTGTGGAACCTGCCAAATCGTTAACAAACTTTCGAAAGTATATATAGAGAATATTAAATTATGCATTAGAGTAGGGGTGGCCAAGACGTTGACCGTTGGCCTGGTCGACCGCCTATTTTCTATCAGAGTTGTTCCTTGCTCTACGACGTATTGATGCTACCATCTTTGTTGTCCTCCGATTAACGGACTTGCTACTTGTAGACGACAAATCGTTGGGCAACGATTTGCCCTCGACAAGTAGCAAAGAACAAGTCTCATTTTCTATGAGAGTTGTTCCTTGTAGTGCCCACCAGCTACATTGGTTCAACTGCACATTCATCTGCCGACAATCAATGAATGGCTTTGTCCAAATATTCATTTGGTAACTATACACGAATCGTCATGTGTGCGAACATGAAATATCGTTCACTCAACATCCTTCACATTTGGGACAACTTTTCCATCGATCTCATTGAATGAACGCCTCAGTTATAGGAAACAAGTATTTATAGTATATTAAGGCCATGTGCCACACGCCAGAAAATTTCGACGCGGCCTCTCGTTACGTCGGTAGCGCAGATCTCGTAGTTTTTAACTACGAGTCGCTACCGACGGACAGCGCAGCGATCGCGAATTCGGTCTCGATGCTTCGCACTGGGACGAAGAGTCTCGAAGCCAAATAGACGACGATCGCTGAGCGCGCGCGCGCGTGTGTGTGTGTGTGTGTGTGTGTGTGTGTGTGTGTGTTTTTGCTACGCCGACCGCGTTGCAGAAAGAACGAATCCGTTCTCGCCGCCGTTCGGCGTACGCAAGCACCTTACATCTATGTGCGTGTCACACAATTCACACAACTATGCGTAGCGACCACGGTACGCTTGTATTGGAAGCATGCGCTCGCTCGGCAGGAGAGCGGTGAAACTTTGTTGCATTTTACATTGTATATGCAGCCATCAAATCGATTTTTTTTCGACGACGGCCACAACCAAAAGACTCGGGCATTTCCCCATACTTTTTAAATTCATTTAAACAAATAGGCTCGAGCTCAATTTGTAACATCGATGCCGCTTAACGTTAACGATTTCGATCCCTGCCAAAATTTCGAGCGACCGAAATTGCTCGAAACTCACTCTACAAAAAAGAGGTAAAATTTTGCAATGCTCATTATTCAATAAAATGCGTTCAGCATTTTATCTCTGCCAGGGTTCATATTTGGCAGCATTTTTGCTGGTCAGCTTCTCGAACAATCAAGATCGCTAGCCTCGCTCTACGGAAGAGCGGTGAAATTTTGCGATCGCGCATTGTTTAAACAAATGCCCTCGAATCGATTTTTTTGTTGACGGCGGTCATCGGTGGAAATTTCTTTATGGTTGAACTTTCTAGCAAACAGGGTTTGCTAGAGACTCGTATGGTGGAAGGGTGCTAGCATTTCTCCACTCTTTTTTAATTAATTTAAACAAATAAGCTCGAAGACTATTTGGCATCTCGATGTCGCTCATCATTGACGAGTTCGATCTCTGCTAAAATCTCGAGTCACGACCGAGATCGTTCGAGACTCACTCTACAAAAGAGTTGTAAAATTTTAGATCGTTCGAGACTCACTCTACAAAAGAGTTTTAAAATTTTACAATGTTCTTTGTTTAAACAATTGCGATCAGCATTTTTTCTCTGCCATGGCTTATGTTCGGCAGGTTGTCTGCGGCCGATCAAATTCGCGAACGAACGAAATCGACCGGGTCTCACTCTGCGAAAGAGTGGTAAAATTTTATTGTTACTGCAAAAAAAAATACGTTTAGCATTTTTTCTCTCTGCCGGAATTCATCTTGGGCAGGTTTCTCCAAGGATCGAATTTTCTAGCAATGACGATCGGAGAAGTCTCGCTCTACAGAATAGCGGTAAAATTTTACTATCGCGAATTGTTTAGAGGTCATCGGTGTAAAATTTTCGAAAAATCGTTTTGTTGGAAGCACTTTTAAAAAATCCTTGGAAACTTAAAAAAATGTACAATGCCCTTTGTTTAAACAATTGCGATCGGTATTTTTTTCTCTGCCATGGCTTATCTGCGGCAGGTTGTCTGCGGCCGACCAAATTCGCGAGCGAACGAGATCGACTGGGTCTCACTCTGCGAAAGAGTGGTAACATTTTATTATTACTAAATTATTACTAATTATACTAAAAAAATACGTTTAGCATTTTTTCTCTCTGCCGAAATTCATCTTGGGCAGGTTTCTCCAAGGATCGAATTTTCTAGCAATAACGATCGGAGAAGTCTCGCTCTACAGAATAGCGGTAAAATTTTACTATGGCGAATTGTTTAGAGGTCATCGGTGTAAAATTTTCGAAAAATCGTTTTGTTGGAAGCACTTTTAAAAAATCCTTGGAAACTTAAAAAAATGTACAATGCCCTTTGTTTAAACAATTGCGATCGGTATTTTTTTCTCTGCCATGGCTTATCTGCGGCAGGTTGTCTGCGGCCGACCAAATTCGCGAGCGAACGAGATCGACCGGGTCTCACTCTGCGAAAGAGTGGTAACATTTTATTATTACTAAATTATTACTAATTATGCTAAAAAAATACGTTTAGCATTTTTTCTCTCTGCCGGAATTCATCTTCGGCAGGTTTCTCCAAGGATCGAATTTTCTAGCAATGACGATCGGAGAAGTCTCGCTCTACAGAAGAGCGGTAAAATTTTACTATCGCGAATTGTTTAGAGGTCATCGGTGTAAAATTTTCGAAAAATCGTTTTGTTGGAAGCACTTTTAAAAAATCCTTGGAAACTTAAAAAAAATTCCAATGCTCTTTGTTTAAACAATTGTGATCGGTATTTTTTTCTCTGCCATGGCTTATCTGCGGCAGGTTGTCTGCGGCCGACCAAATTCGCGAGCGAACGAGATCGACCGAGTCTCACTCTGCGAAAGAGTGGTAACATTTTTTTATTACTATATTATTACTAATTATGCTAAAAAAAAATACGTTTAGCATTTTTTCTCTCTGCCGGAATTCATCTTCGGCAGGTTTCTCCAAGGATCGAATTTTCTAGCAATGACGATCGGAGAAGTCTCGCTCTACAGAAGAGCGGTAAAATTTTACTATCGCGAATTGTTTAGAGGTCATCGGTGTAAAATTTTCGAAAAATCGTTTTGTTGGAAACACTTTCAAAAAATCGTTGAAAAGTTAAAAAAAAATTACAATGCTCTTTGTTTAAACAATTGCGATCGGCATTTTTTTCTCTCCCATGGCTTATCTTCGACAGGCTGCCTGCGGCCGACCAAATTCGCGAGCGAACGAGATCGACCGGGTCTCACTCTGCGAAAGAGTGGTAAAATTTTATTATTACTAAATTATTATTAATTACGCTAAAAAAAAATCGTTTGGCATTTTTTCTCTCTGCCGGAATTCATCTTCGGCAGGTTTCTCCAAAGATCAAATTTTCTAGCAATGACGATCGGTGAAGTCTCGTTCTACAGAAGAGCCGTAAAATTTTACTATCGCAAATTGTTTAGAGGTCGTCGGTGTAAAATTTTCGGAAAATCATTTTGTTTGAAACACTTTTAAGAAATCCTTGGAACCTTAAAAAATATGATGCATATTCCTTTGTAGCTGAAAAAACCCATTATAATGTGGTTTTCGAGCTATTTTTAAAGGAAGTCTCCGCCGCTGAAAATCGTCTTTGGCGATGTCTCATGCCGGTAGGCGCAGTTCTCAACTCTTGTAAGCCTATTGTGGGGACAAAGTCACCGACTAAAAATAGTTTTATTTTCGACCAATAGGTGGCATTCGATTACGGGAAAAAAAAACTTGTTCAGCTGTAGCTTCTTTGAAACCGTTGACTTCAAACACGTTTTTTTCAAAATCATGTTTTCGATATCGGGACGGAGCAACACTCAAACAATGTTCGCCCAATCGACTTGAAATTTTAAATGTAGTTTCTTAGATTGCTTTAACAGTCAAGGACGAGCTCTTTTTTTTCGATTGACTGAAAATTGTAAAAAAAATATATCACTTTTTATACCCAACCCCAAAAAATTAAAGAAACAGAAAATTTCTTCATTTTTTAAAGTGTTTTTGAAAAGCTGTATCAATGTCAAAAATAGTCGTATCACGATGAAAAAGAAAAACATTATTAAGCTTCAAGTTTCTAGGTTGAGATCTTTTGGCAAAATAATTTTTTGAGCTATGGTTATCGCGCAATCATAAGAGATAGCGAGAAAATTATTTTTCCAATTTTATTTTTTCAAGGGATTTTTCACAGATAAATCAATGCATAGGTCCGTTAGCTTGTTTATTCAGTTCCAATTTGGTTTTTTTGTGGTCTCTCTATGTCAACTTTTTGCTGGGATATCCGACTTATAATAAAAAATGTTCCTTTTGTGTTTGATCAATGATATCACAGCAACCAATGATCGCACAGGAAATTATTGCGCAGCTTGAAAAACTTGAATCAATTTCGTACAAGACCCTTTCGTTGATTTTTGAGAAAAAAATCATGTTTTCACCATTAACCGTAGTTTGAAAAATAGGACAAAACATGACATTTTATGGTTTCTCTGTAAATCTACTACTCCATTACAAATATTGGTAGAAAGACTAATGTCGCCACGTATTTTCAAATTGATCCATCGACCTGTTTTTCCTGACCGATCGATCCAAGTTTTACAAACGAATTAAAGGAACAAGTGTTCCTAAACATCGTGTAATCATGATCAAAATGAAAACACCCATTTTCTTCGACTATTTTTAGAACTTTGCAGTAGTTGCTTGTTAAATTTAAGAAAAAAAATGAGATATTAAAAAAAATTGTAATCTGTTTAAATTTGTAAATTTTTTCAGGAAACAATGGTGACTCGTTGTTGCCACGCTTCGGCTTTTGCGCACCATAATTTCACTCATCAATTGCATTGATTAAAAGTTGATACCCCCAAGCAGTATTGACTAGTCGATCTGAGAACTTGTATGCCATTAACTGTAGATATTTTCTGCGAAGGTTATCAGGGATACAAAAAACACTTTTTTCAAAAATGATCTCTTGCTTGAAAGAAAAAACCAATGAACAATTTCTTTCGAAAACTAATCTTTTTTTGGTAATTTTTTTCTACGTTTTGATAAAAAAAATGAATCTCTTGTTTTTGTAAACTCTCATTTTTTTCAATTTTTGATCATGCCTAGTTTTGAAAAAAAGATTGTTTTCCATAACCCTAATAACCTTCGTAGAAAATATTGAGAATTAATTGCATAAATGTTCTCAGATCGACTATTAATACAGCTTGGGAGTATCAACTTTAATTGATGCAATTACAGATGAGTGAAATTAAAGTGCGCAAAGGCCGAATGGTGTAAAAAAATGAGTCAGTATTGTTTCCTTAAACATTTTACAAAAAAAAATGTTAATCTCTCGAATTTTTTCTTATATTTAACAAGCAACTAGTGCCAAGTTGTGAAAAAAGTCGAAGAAAGTTAGTATTTTTATTTTGATGATGATTACAAGATGTTTAGGTATAATACACTTGTTCCTTTAATTGTTTTGTCAAACTTCGATTAACCCTTGATAGAAAACGGTTCGATGAATCAATTTGCAGACTAACAGGGGTTTTGGGAGTAATTCGAGCTGAAAAAAAAGCGGCAACAATATTTGCATCAATATTTGTAACGTAGTGGTAGATTTACTGAAAATCCAGAAAAAGTAATTTTTTGTCCTTCACCAAATAACGGTTAAGGGTGAAGAAAAAAATCACAAAAATCAACGGGAGGGGCTGGCGGGAAATTTATTCGACTTTTCAAAGCTGCCCTCTAATTCCCGTTACGATAATTGGTTGCTGAGAGATCGATAATCAAAGACAAAAGGATCTTTTTTCATTCGAAGTCGGATATCTCAGCAGAAAATTTGACGTACAGAGATAAAAAGCTAATTAAAGCTGAATAAACAAGCTAACTAACCCATACATTCAGTTAACTGAAACAAAATTCCTTAGTCCGATGACCCCTGAAAAATAAAAACAAATTTTGAATTTTTTTCTGCCGGTATTTCTTATGATTGCGCGATAGCCGTAGATCACAATTTTTTGCCAACAGATCTCGAAACTATCATCTTGAAGCTTCAAAAAGCGTTTTTCATCTCGATGCGACAATTTTTCACATAGACACAGCGCTTAAAAAAACGCTAGAAAATGTAGAAATTTTGTTCTTGTCATTTTCGGAGTCGTATATAAAAAATTTGGTTCAAAACACGACCTTTTTTTTAACTCGTCTCTTTTCTTTAATTATTTTGAAGTTTCCCCTCATTTGACTGCTAAAACGAACGTAATAAACGAAAATACTTTACTCTTAGTTCCACGATTAAATTTACGATAATTCTACTGCGTTCCACGGAGAGGGTATGAGGTTGAAGTTTGCAACGTTGGAACGCAAAAAAATAAAAATTTGTGAAGTCCTTTTTTATATTTCGGCAACCTTTGCTTACAATAATCCTCCAAACATTTTTCAAGATTGTTGGTCGCGTGTCGTTCAAAGAGACGCGACCAACAATCGTCACCGTGTACTCCGATCTAAGGGGTCACACTGTGGAATTAAAAAAAATTGTTTTTTTTTTACTTGACTTAAAAGATGCTTTCAACCATCTATAATAAGGAGAAAAAAGTTTGGTACCTGTAAAAAAAAGGGCCGCAGGCCAGCATGGGTCTGCGGTGGCAGTGGCTGGCCCGTGTGCGAGACATCGACCGTTTTTCTCAAAACACAATTTTTCAAAACGGCATGCAGCATAACTCCAACAATTTTCATCATTTTCACTCCCAATTTTGGGTACATGTTTCAAATAACATTCCGAAGAGCAATAAGTACGGGATTTTCTATGAGTTAGTTATAACATTAGTTATTACCAAATGATTGTGCTTTTTTTGTCGAAAATTAAGTTTTTGGTTTAATGCTTGCCAATTACACAAAAAATAACATTGTCACAATTCTCTACGTATTTCTCTAGCTATACTCGTGAAAATAAATAGAATTTTTTAAATTTTATTCTACAATCAAATTTGCGTCAGCTATACTGCGTGCCGCAGAGCGTCTCAAATTTAACATGCCTCCCCAGAATGGCTCCAGCGTCACCTTTTGGCATAATTTTTCAATATAAATTTCATTTTGTTCACTTAAAGATATGACTAATAACATCCTTGAATATTAATATTCTCTTATTTGTCCTTCTACAAAAAAAAAAAAAAAATCGCGAAATATCACTCAATTTTGGACGTTTACAGTGGTGTAAGCCCTTATGGTAAAACGAGCGTGCGCTCTTGATTTATATCGATTTTTTTCAAATTTTAACCAGACATTGTTCATATTATTATGCAAGTTTAAGTGAAATTTCAGAACAGTTGACTATTTACATTGGGACATAATGGATTTTTGAATAGCAACTTTTAACACTGCAGGGTCTGCATTGGCCGAAAGTCAGGTCACTTAATTCGGCGTACCATTCTATTGTGTTTATGGATTTTGAAAAAAAATATGATTAGATAGTAAACCAGTTAGGGGACGAGTGAAAAAGTTTGAATGGTCTTTACTATTCAGTTTTGCCAAAGACGTTTAGTAACGACAGAATAACTCTCGGTTAGAAATATTTATCCCCTGTAATAAGAAGACATTATGCAACACCGCAGAACAGCGTTGTTCAATATTTTGAGAAAAAAGTTAATTATTGTGCTCCTAACGTTAAACAATTTTAACGTGAAGAAAAAGATTTGCGTTATAAACATTAATATTTTATATTGTTTATGTTATTACCTTGTGTCTTTTTAAAGAGGACAAATATTTTTCACGGAAAATTACTCTGTCTAAATTTCAATGCAGACCCCACAGTGTTAAAAGTTGCAATTTTAAAATCAATCTCCGAATCTAAATAGTCGACTGATGTGACATTTCACTGAAACATGCATAATGATACGAACAATGTCTGGTTAAAATTTAAACAAAATCTATAAAAATCAAAAGCGCCGCTTGTTCTACCTTAACGCGTTCAACCATTGACCATTCAATTCTGTTGGTCTGAAGGTTTGGCCCCGTCGACTCTGAGTATGAGATGATGGTAGCCGTAACCACTGAGATGCAATGGTCCTCGCCCTTTGTTTTAAGATGTACATACGTAAGCGAAAGTCCTTGCACAGATTGGTGGTGCGATCCATGGTGAGATATTGTTTCTGGGCGAAGCCGAAGAGTTCAACGAGTTCCTCGAGGTCAGCCTCGCTGGTGCTCTCGGAGAGATTGAAGACAGCGGTGATATCCTTGCCGACACTGGGAGGCTATACAGTGGCCGCGACGCGTTACAAGGTTTCTCATCCTCGGCAGTGCCTTCTTGCTGCCCTTGATAAATCCGTTGGTCCATCTAGATGGTAAATCCGACGCTACATTAGTTCTGGTTTCTACATGCTAGTCCAGTTACCATACCTAGCATGTGTATGCGTACGCTATCAGTACGAGTATTAGTATGGTGAGGATACGGAACCAGTATATTTTACTATTGCAGAGTATACCAGTACCATACTAGTAACACGCACACTTGCGTGTAGCGGTGTACTACCGTACAGGTATACCAAGGGTCTTCCATCTTTGTACGCCATACCAATAGTTCTCTCGGTCATCAGGGTGAAGCTATAGAGATATCGCCACCGGTCCACAAATCAACCGTGTTTGAGACGTGACAGTTTTGCATTCGTAGGCAAAAGGTGTTGAACTTTCGTGCACCATTTTGGTCGCACACTGATCAGGAGATCGACGATTTCGAGGGGTAATGGAAGTGGCTACGGATCATCGGAAAATATGCTATCTGCGATTTTTTCACAAATAAATACCGAGGTATTTCTGCTAAGAGCAAATAAGCTTGAGTTTTTTGCACCGGAGCCGTTGGCTGTTTGACACATCGGCGAGCGAGAAAGCAATGCGAGGGACGATCGTGGCAAATTACATAGTACGTAAATTGAGGTTATAGCATGTACGTACCTTGAATTCCGGTGTTTTCTTCTTCGCCTTCTTGCTGTCCCTATGTTCCTCGATCTTCTTCATGTAATCGGCTGCGGCTGTTTTCTCGTCGATTATTTCATTGTCGGTTTTTGTCGTCGGTGGTGTGCCGGCGTCCTGATGCGTTCTTCACAGCAAAAAAAACTCACCAAAACGCGACGAAAACAAACTTCACTCGATCCCACACACTATTTAAATTCTATGACACACCGTATGAAATATATTCCGAACGAATGTTCGAGGTTATGGCCGGAGGTTATGGCTCCGGCTTTCGACCTGTCAAAAAATAAATTTGTTCCGGAAGGAGGCGAGCGCAGTCGGTAAAAACAAGACGAAGCGAGCTGCGCGCCGCCAGTGAGAAAAGGGATGAACTGAACGCTCGCTACAGTACCTGATATTTTGAGCTTTGTTGGTACATTTTTGCTGAATTTATGTAAAAATTTCAAAATGCTTTTTCTCCGCCATTTGTTCATGAAAACAGGTGAAACAAAGCTCAAAATGTGTGCTTTTTCACTGTCGAGAGCATGATTCGCGCCAAATTAACGGAAATGCGATGCAATGGTTAATAATTCACAGTTTTTCGCATGGTAACTACAAACTGCAAAATTTTTTTCGAAATTTTGGAAAATTTCGCGAATCATGCTCTCGGAGCAAGCGCCCTGCATGCACACAACAAATTTCATTCCAATTGGTTGAGCCGTTCGGGAGAATTCCCATTTCAAAATTTCGATGCGGTCGGAGGCATGTGGCACATGGCCTTAATACGAAGCATTGGGTTAGACCAACTGTATATCTATTGGCTGTTAAGAACAGGTATGTTCCATCAAAGTACCCGTTTCTTAACTATTACCTGAGAAAAAAAACCAACTGAATCAAAAAAATATATTGGTTGATCCAAATAAATGTGCTGCTGCGGAGTGCCACCGAAATATGAGATTGTTACAATACAATAAAATATTGGAAAATGTGATTGATTTGAATAACATATTATTGTATTTGAAAAAGCTCTTCTTAAAATTATATTGTATTGAAATCATTCTATATACAATCCGTAGATGTATTGGATTAGATAATTAAGAGGTTGCTACAACATTTTTTATTTCGTAGAAAATATATTTAATAGAATTAATTATTGATTTACTAGTGAAACGAATATGCCATGGGACGTAAGTTTTTCAATTTGTTTTAAATATTAAATAAAAAGTAAGCATTAGAATGATCATACACGATAATAGTGGAGAGAACATCAGATATCCAATGGAATATCCATGGAGAGAATACCAGATATGTAACTGATAAGAACAGATACTACACTTTGATCTTAGCCGCAGGCCAAGAAGCGATACTTTTTAGAGTTTCTCCGGCGTTTAAGTAGATTTACGGTTGGCGCTACGCTTATGAGAAACGAGCGCGCGTGCGGCTTCTAGCGGTTACTCAGAGAACTACGGGTTTCCTCACACTTATAATTACGGTGGCGCTCGGCCATGATTTCGTTGAATTTTTTTCAACCAAATGCGCAAGGAACAAATTTTATTTTCGCATAATTTTTTAACCAATTCAGAAATTTGCTTAATATTTTTCAATCAAAATAAAATATTAATATTTTAAGGAATAATGTACGTGGAAATTAATATCGTATATGGTGAAAAAATAAAATAACATATTTACTCAAAAGAAATTTCATCTGAATCAAACGAGCCAAATTCAATTCTTCTTGTGTACTCGAATCAACAATATTCATGTTATGAATTGACACGCTTTTTTGTTCTTTGCTGAAAATGCATTCAAAACTATATAATTTGTTCGCGATAATTGTTTAGATAGTTTCATTAATATATTGTTCTCGGCTAACAATATATCTTTTGAATGAAAAAAAAAACTTTTAATTTTATCATGTTTTTTTAAGTCAATAGCGTTTTGTTTGGATTAATAAATCCGATTATTTACACCAACCATTTTACAATTGAATCAACGAAATTTCATTCAATAACACCAATTATATTCGATCAATGTTTTTTTTTTTCCCAGTGTACCAAATCTTTATTTGTGACAATTCAGAGGCTAGGATAGATGACTCATTAACTGTAAGAAGGTATTTATTTCGCCATATCCAACTTTACCATTTGTTAATTGTTAACAAATCCTGGTACATAGAAATACATTGTTTTCTCAGTATACGGACCTATCATCATGTGTATCGCCAGCTGTTAATCCGATAAAATACTATACCCAACGCCATCTATCGCCAGCGGGGCGGTCTCATATGCAACCCCCTAATATAACACTAACAATACAATCTGTAAAGTACACGCGCGTTAATATTTAAGCGAGACGCGAATTATTCACCGACTCCTATCAAGAGGTACACATTTTTTTTTCCCGTTCCGGCGCACAATGAAGGGAGGTGGGGCGCTCGTAAAATGAGAATGCGCTGTACAGTTATACGAGCGGATTGTCGCATTTTTCACCACTCGAAGCGGGAAATAGCCCCGTGGATATATACGGGGAAAGAAGCCGCGAATAATCGCCAACTTTTTCTCGTTAAGGATCTTAATTTATTCATTGAAGACTGCTAATAGGCGCGCGCGTCTACTCAATTTTCACCGAAAAACCACGAGTTTCCGGGCATAACGTCGTCGTCTGTCTTCCCCCGGGCGCGTATGCGCCCTCCGCGCCAAGTTCCTCATCTTCTTGTTCATCCCCTGCAGGACGGGAAAAGAGAAGGCGAAGAATATATTCGGTCCGTGCACTATTGTTGAAACTCGAGGACGATATTCTCCTTCCTCTTCAAACAAATAATTATGGTTATTTTTTTTGTCGACGCTCGAACTTTTTTTCACAGCTTTGGCACAGTCGTGTTTATATTGAAATCGGAAAAAAATAGAAGAAGGCTAGTTTTTTGACAGGTGATTTTGTAGGTGCCGCGGGTGCTAATTCCTAGTTTCCCTAAAAATAGGGGTGCACAGTTTTTTAGGGGATGAAGCGGGATGGGGGTGGATTAAGGCCAAAGTACAACCCCTACGAGGTCGACGCCGGGAGACAAAATGTTCAGAAAAATCCAGGCTTTATTTTTGTCCACAGCGCCGAAGTCGTGAAAGTTCATTTTGGGGGTGGAATTTCAACTCTAATACGATAACGTTAGGGAAAATTCATAAAATCTTTGTTCGAATGGGAACGTTGTAGACCTTGAAAAGACGCGTCGATAGAGTATTTGATCATCCCTCGCCTATGTGTGTTCGATAGTAAGTTCATCCCCTTGCCCCCTATGTATACTCGATAGTATGTTCACCCCCAAAAATTTGTGAAATATGGAAAAAAAAATTGTTTATTGAATAACTCAGAAACAATCGATTTTTCGGGGATGGTTTAAATGTACGAAATGTAGAGAATAATGTTCTCTATATTTTCGTTCCTATGGACCACCTGTGAATTTTGGTGTTTTCAACCTCTCTCGAAGGTTGAAAATTCAAAATGTAATTTTCCATAGGGATTTGTTAGGGACACCGCACATAGGGAGTCCTCATTGAGATCCAATTGGATTCTGCACTTTCCCCTATGCGCGCTGTTTGAGAATTCTCACCACGTTCGAATCGAAATATGTGAAAAGTTATAAAAGTGCAGTATTGAAAATAACAAACGCCAATTCCGGATGATTTTCAGTGATGTTATTTTAATCGATTTTTAAGATATACTTTTTCAAACGATTCACAGTTTTTTAAGGAATCTGTCACATTCGGAAGAGATGAGAGCATAATATTTTCGTTTCCCTCCTTGTTGCCTACGAATAGCGCAATAGCGCGGGGTGAGGGTAAAAATGCGTGGGAAAGAAAAGAATTAAGGAATTGTCGCGAGGTTTCGGTACTGAAGAATAATTCGACAGAATTAGTGTGCGATTGACACTATGTTATTTAGTATAAGATTACTAGCCGGTTTAAAGCGATAAGGCCTACGATGAATGATACAAAAAGAAAAGGTAAAGTTAGTTTGCATTAGTTGTGTTTGACGCTCGGTCGCTCAGTCGTGTGGATGTTTGTTGTCGCTCGCGTTACAAGGGCCTTCGCTCTTGGCCTGATGCGCTCGCTCGTGCAATCGCTGGTAAGGCGCTCGCAGAATTTCACGCTGCTTGTGTGTATAATCGACGTGTTTACTACACGACGGGCACTACGCGTGGATAGAAATCTGAACAGCGTGCGAGGTCGGTGAATTGAGACTGATATTCACGGACCGATGATAGAAATTATACAAGTGTAAAATAAAACTTTTGTGGGCAGTATTACGATATCTGTGGCCCCTAATTCTGACCACGCAGTCTTCATATTTGACCGAAAATAAGACTTTTTTCAAGAGCGGTAAAAATCGAAATTCGAGCCTTAAGGGGGTGAAACGGAGGTTTCAAAGTTTATATGAGACAACATATTTTTTGGTCAGATTTGCTCGAAACTCGGTATAAATACACTTCAATACAAATAATTACACATGTATTTGTTTGGTATATTTATGCCAACTGAAACAAACACAGTTAAGGGGCTAAAAAAGTACTACTTGACTGTATACACGCACCAAACACAGACGAAAACATCTAGTGTTCTATATCAAATCAATTTATTAAGTTTCAAGTAAATCTGGTAAAAGAATATGTTTTCTCTTATCAACGTTAACACTCCCGTTTAACCCCCTTAAAGGTTAAACTTCACAAATTGTTGAAATACGTGTTTAATTATTTGTATTTTAGTGTATTTATGCCAAGTTTCAAGTAAATCTGACAAAAAAATATGTTCTCTCATACAAACTTTTACCCTCCCGTTTAACTCTCTTAAGGGTCCACTTTTAGGAAATGCTGAAATACGTGTTCAATTACTTGTATTGTAGAGTATTTACACCAAGTTTCAAGCAAATCTGTCAAAAAAAATATGATGTCCCATACAAACTTTAAACCCCCTGTATCAACCCCTTAAGGATCGAATTTCGATTTTTACCACTGTTCAAAAAAGTCTTATTTTGGGTCACATATGATGGCTGCGTGGTCAGAATTAGGGGCCACAGATACCGTAATATCCCCCTTTTGTGACTCGAAAAATGAAGACTGTTCGTATGAAGGTTGATTAAAAATATTCGATGTTTGTTGACGAAAGACTGAGCTCTGAATTTGATGAAGATTGTCGGGAGACTGCGATTGAGACTTGATGGAAGAACTTGAGTCGATGGTAGTCGACGGGAGACTGCTTCGACCTTTTGCACACTGACCCTTCTTGGTTCGCATGCGAATTTTTCGAGTGAGTGGGAGACAATCTTTGGTTTCTCTTCTTAGAAATAATGGCGCTGATGGAAGGGGCAATGTCGCTTTGTTAACGGAACGCGCATGAGGTGTGTAGCCGAAATTCGCGCTAAGTCGTTCGCGATAGCGCGGCGACCGTTTCATTCGGATGGCCCGGATGTTTTCATACTCCGCTCTGGTTACCCGGGTCGAATCATGCAGACATCTCTTTGTCCCCATGCGGATGGCTAGCGTAAAGTTTTTGGAGTGAGTGCCTGTTTGATTTTTTGAGCTGCGGCTTTTCGTGGAATATTTGCCTGAGATCGTGTTCTTGATGAAAACCTTGTTTAACTGCCGCCGTTTTGTCAATTTTTATTTTAAAAAACCTCCATAGCAAGATAGCGGCTTTCATACTGATGAATAATCTTTTTACAAATTCTGTTTTAGATAATATTTACGGCCACAACCGTGTACACCGGTGAGGACTCCTTTTTTTAAAGACATTTTCAACCGTTAAAAAAACGTTTATAAATTTATTTTCTGCTCTTCATGAGTGCTTTGATTTCACATTTAAAAATCGGACTGATTAGCGTATTTCAACCATCGAAAAAAAATCGCGAAAATCGGCTATTTTTCAACCGGATACACTGTGATGATTTCTGAGAATAAGATTTATGTCTTTTATAATTCACTCATATTGTATATCTCTATATTTTTTTTAGAACATGCAACGTACAGAACGCGTTGGGATCGATCAAGAATCGTATTGGATTCTGTACGATAATGTGAGAATCCTTTAGGATTCAAATTGAATTTGTACACTCCAATGGGGAATTCCGAAGAGAATGCAATGTACGAGCGTGACGTTTCAGTATAGGGATGATCTAATGCGGTTACCTATTGGATCACTGTCAGGAAGTAGGGACAAGCATGGGAGTCCAATTGGATCCCTACGATAATTTCTGCGCAGGTCCCCTCCAATTTTCTAATATCCTTAGATGTCAAGGGAAGTCACCACTGTGACGGGCCGAAAAAAGGTCGTTTTTTCGAATTTTTTGTCTACTGTAATTTTGGCGAAAATTGTACTTATATTTGAGGACTTGAAAAATACTAAATTAAAGAAACGGCTACTTACAGCGATAGCTACCACAATTACGGAAATTTCGGTTACTTTTAAAATTGAAATCGGACAATAGCTATAATTCCGGCCAAGTCCAGAAAAGTCTTTTCGAGAAAAAGGCGATTGAAAGTTTTAGCATACGTAAATCGTTGCGCTGCCTGCTTTCACTAATCCCTTGTTGCTTTGTCAGTTTTCATTATTTCAACTTAACATTTTTTTTCACACATTCTTGAATGTGTATACTTTGAAAAAAATGCAAAAAAATACATTTCTTTCACCCGTCATAATGCCTTTACGAAATGCAGTCTACCCAAAACCATCGTACAATTATCCTCCACTCATACCGATAAATTAAGGAAAATCCTACCGGTACGAATAGATCGCACCATCCGAGTGCAAGCTATCCCGACCCCAAACGAAGAACGCAATTTTTGTACCTATCAAACCGTACGCCATCCTCCAAGCCAAAGAACTGACTTCCTGTACGTGTTACTCAGGAATACAATAGCATAAACACTGAACTCAACAGAGCCTGGCTAATCGGACCAAAATATTAGTCAAGAACATCCGAACATGTACTTTTTGAATATTTTACGAAGCAGTGGCAGCAAATTTGCCTAATTCTGGCTACCCAACTTCGTTGGTTATGAGGCTAATTTGCATCCAAAAGCGGTGCTGCGTGACGTGCAGTGTGCAAAATACGATCGTGGTACAATTTAGGCACAGGCACAATTTAGGCAATTCTACCATAACATGCTTCTTTCGATTTTTTTTTGTTTCACATTTTTTTTCTCACATGTCTTCCACCACGATTAAGGGGTTAGGTCACAATAACGGGTATAAAATCATGTGGGAATTTAACATTTTTTTTCGTATGAAAAAGTGATTCACTCATAAAATTTATTACACATCGATTTAGTATGAATATCCAGCTGTTAGAAAATGTAAATATATTTTTTTCTCGATGCACAAAATGGCCGACTACTCGAAACTTCTCGAAACAGCTTTTTTCCAATTGGCGTGACAAATAACTTCAACAATTTTCACTCGACTTACTTCAAGTTTAAAAGTTATGTTCCTAATTGCATTTCGCAGAGAAGTACGTACGGAATTTCCGATTAATCGAAAACTTTTCATTTTATGAGCAGTTATAACAAAATTTTTCACTGAAAATTCATTTCTCAAGCTCAAATACCTACAACTTTTGAATAAAACAATATTTTTTAAAATTCGGTACGTACTTCTCTAGGTATTCTAATGTAGATTGACGAGAATTTTTGTTTTTTGTTCTAGCTAAGAAATTGCGGATACTAAATGTCACGCCGCGGAGTGTCTAAAGAAAAGATAACAAAAGAAAATATTAGTAGTCGGCGATTTTGTACATCGAGAAAAAAAATAAAATTTCTAACAGCTTGATATTCATACTAAATAGATGAATAATTAATTTTATGAGTAAATCACTTTTTCATGCAAAAAAAAATTGTTAAATTCGCACATGATTATATACCCGTTACTGTGGCCTAACCCCTTAATCGATGATACTTCACGTGATATGGCAATTGGCAAAATTCGCTGAGAATCTGCAGTCTCGATCGAGAGAGAGAGAGGGGGGGGGGAGAAAAAGCGTCAGAGTACACGTGAAAAAAGTAAAAAAAATCTACATCCAAAGAGGCACAAAAATGGCCAATATAAAACGGCTATGTTACGTTTTAATCCTACGTCGACGGGACGGCGATCGGGTAGGATAAGTGCGCAAGGGAGGGGGATTTAACGCACTCATGTCCGCCGCTTTTATCGTTATTCCCCGTTTGTTCCGCCTTTTTTACGTTAATCCGAAAAGCTTTTTTTAACCGGCCGGTATAAAAGTATATACACGCATACGCACATACCCGTTTGTACATTATATGTGTTATATATATATATATATATATATATATATATATATATATATGTATGTATGTATGTATGTATGTATATGTATATATAGAATATGAACATAAAAAATTAATACGTTTCACACAGCATCGGAAGAAGCGCTTAAACGAGAATGTTAACGCACTGGGGCAGCTCCGAACTACTGTGTTTGCGGACGCACAGTAGCGATACATGAATTCCCCACATAATATTCGGGCCTCCATTCGTATATGAGAGAAACGACGCGAACGTAAGTACACGTCACGGTGAGTTTAACATTTTTATCCCCGTCCCACTACTTTTTATTTAAATATTTGCAGTATTCATTGTGCGTCGTTGTAAGATCGGGCGCTGTATGAGAGTACGGAAGTGTGTTTGCGGACCTGGGCTAGGTGAACTAATCATATTGCTTCGGGTACTTAAAACGCATATATCACGGTGTTTGTCATTATATATTTATATATTAATCAGATTTTTTTATTCGATATTAAGTTCACCTATAAGTTATTGCACAAACACCTAAATATAAGAAATCGTATTTATTTTCGTAGCAAATAAAATTTGGTTGATACAAAATATGGCGAGCATTTAAAAAAGCAACTTTTTCGAAAAATGAACGGGCATTTCGTTTGCAGGTCGAGTTACTCAGAAACGTTATAATATATTCAAAACATCCGGTTAATTGTCATTGCATATGTAATGATAAATAATAAAGAAGAAATGTACATCAATATTGACATTATTATATAAAAATAAAATCCCTATTTTTAATAATGCCTTGGGGCATACATTATTAATCTCAAGTATTATAATTATTCATTATTATCGATTATAAGCTACTGCACAAATACATAAATCAAGATCATGTTTATTTTCATCAGAAATGAAATCTATTCAGCATAAAATGTGGTACATATTTTAATAAGCGGCTTTTCCGAAAAGTGGACGGTACTTTTATTATCGAAGTCCAATCACTTTAAAACGTTATAAATATTCGCAGCATGCTTCCCCTTGCACATTGTAGCCGGCATCCAAACAAATTCAACCATGTAACATAGCATGACCTTCAAATGACCTTCAACCCAAAAATATCAAATAAATACTAATTCAACATGTAAGAGTTTTTTTCTTTATTTCTATTACGCTAAATTATTCTTGTGAGCTGGGTTACATTCAATTGTATTACGATAACACAACAGAGTAACGGGTTCGATCGTGACACAATCGTGTTTATCAGCTACTCATTACTCCGAATACCTTCGTCCTATCAGATTTCTGAAGTTTCTAAAATTTCTAATCTATCAATTTATCGATGAACGTTTCACGATGCGTTACTCGAAGGAAGAATGGATTGACATGATTTTAATTTATGGAGACAGTATTTATACAATATTTTTGAGTTGGAGATCATTTGAAGGTCATACTATGTTACGTGGTTGAATTCGTTTGCAAGCCGCCTACAATCTTGATATTTTCATTAAAACATCTTTGTTTCAAAATAACGGCAATAAATTAATGAGACAAATCGTCGACTAGCAACCAAAAATAGGGATACGAAGAAATTTTGGAAAAAAAATGTAGTGACTCCAAAATAACAAAATACAACTTTTTGCTCCTTAGACTAAATATTCTAAACCTCATAGTTTTCGAGTTACGCCGCACGATGCCGGCTATTCGGCAACCTGCCGTTTTTTTCAAGAAAAAACGAAATAACTCTGCGAAAAAAAATCGCAAAAATAAAACGAAAAAGCAAAACTGAAGGCAGCGGTGTACTCTTCAAAGATATTATCATTAAATGGTGAGATTACTATTTTTAGAGTCCAGCACGCGATTTTGTAGAGTGCGAAAATCGTAAAAAATCGGCATTTTCAAAATGACGTACCGGGTACAAAAAAAATCGCAAAAATTTAAACAAAGAATAAAAATGGAGCTGGATTCGTCCGCTTCAAAACCCCGGATCGTAAATTGGGTTACGATTATTTTTCGCCGAGATATTCGACTTTTTGTCCGGATAGAACATGTGCAGGGTACCTAACACTTTCGGCCAGGCTCTACATATATATATATATATATATAGAGAGAGAGAGAGAGAGAGAGAGAGAGAGAGAGAGAGAGATGTTCATCCACTTCGGTAATTCACTAGTCGAGAAACGCGTATTCGTGAGCTTTCGTTGCTGAACAGCATCGAAACGAAACAACAAGACGAAAACACGACAAGTTACTCTCCGCATACGAGCATCACACGTGTATATATTTCGGAACGTTGCTGTCCATTCGTTAATGGCGTTTGCAATCCTCCACGCGTTTCCTGGAATATATCGCACTGTATACAGACTATACGCAAGCTTTAATCGACTTCCGCAACATCTACAAATAGGCGTAACTGTAATATAATTCGCAGTGGATAGAGTATTTCGGACAATGTCCTTTCAGCCCTGAGCTTTTATGGTTGCGCGCGTACAGCGCTCTCCGCAGGGTGGTGTCTCGCAGTAGGTTCGCTACCTCGATCGGCAACCGCGAATACGTGTGAGTGTGTTTCAGTCGAATTAGTTGGCGATTTAAATATAATTCGATACCGCGCGCTCGCGAGATTCAACGAAAATGACGTATACGTAGGCCCGAGTGGCCTACGCCATAATGCGTAGAGAGTGAATGAAAAATAGCAGATTATTCTGGAATGGATTTAAGGGGGGAGATAAATTTAGACGCGGAAAAAAATTGCTGATTTTCATGTTTTTTTTATGAAATGATTTTTTCACCATTTCTGAGACTTGGGGTATATTTCATTTCTACTTTTCGCTGCTACATGATTTGAAGAAATATTTATCCTTAAAAATGGCGGAGGTGTGTCGCGATTTGGTATAAATCTTTCTAACCTCATTGTCTAAAACAGGATTCTAAATGTTAATGAACATTTTTTCAAAGTATTTTTTTCATGCATAATGTAGCCATTTTTCCGGAAAATTCAATATTTTTATTTCAAAGCGTACCATTTAATCGATTTTCAATATTTCTTACTTTTTCTTGGTTCATATTCTGGGTATGAGTATTAATAAAAGAACAAACGTCGCTGTTTTTTTCTTCAAATCACGCCATCTGACAACATCCGCCGCAACATCCGTGTAGGAGACTGTGCCATATCTCCACCACTTTCAAAGATTGATAAAAACGAAATACCATGTAACAGCCAAAAGTAGTAATAAAACATACACTAAGTCTGAAATATAGCGGAGAAATCTTTTCGCTTAAAACAAATCATAAAAATCAGCTATTTCTTCGTCGCCTAATGATATATCCCCCCTTAAGGGGCCAGGCAACTTTGAAAATTTCAAAAAATCGATTTTTTTTACTGTTTTCGAAAGTTCATACATTCAGAAATATTGTGTCCAAATTTAATGAAAATCCGAGCTCTGTAATTTTTTTTTTACCTGAACTTCAGGACCTCATTTCGTCTACCTGAGCGTATAGCGAGCTCGGCCGATCATAGTATAAACTTCAAACGCGTTTTTCTCGAAACAACGTTTTCAACATCTAGCTCCATCGTATCTCTAAAACTAATTAACCGATTCTCTTGAAATTTAAACCACATATTGTGAACATGATTCGCAACAAGATGACCCTCGGTGGTTTTAAAATTTTGATTTTTACACGTTTTTTTGCGAAAAAACGCGTTTTCTTTACTTTTTTCGTTTTTAATCTGCCATTTTTTTATTTTTTCATAAAACTTTATATCCGAGGGTCATTTTGGAGCTGGTGTCATACCGAATCTAATGGACTTTGATTTTTTTGTTTCAGACAAGCCGTTGCCGAGTTGTGTTGGAGCTACCTAGCCCACCTATTTTTGAGGCGTCACGTTAAACTATAGTTTTTGTGCTTAAAAATGAATAACAATGAATTAATTTTTTAAAATGTATTTCAAGACTTTTTTATCAAGCCCAACATGTTTTATATTCATATCTTTTATAAAAACCTTTCAAACAATCGCGAAAATAGCCTTTTTGCGTGGCTCCAAAGTGGACTGGCCCCTTCATTTTGAATCTCGTTGCAAACATCACAGCGGTTGTTTTGCTTACTGGGATATGTGGCCTTAGGCGCAAAATACTTAATTCGATTTTCGGGAAGAAAATGAACTTTAATCGTTTGCTATTAACAAATGGATATACATATCGAAAATCGTCCGGTCATACGATCGAAAATAACGATGAAACTTCCGTATGACCAGTTACTTCTTTGAAATTTTGAAAATTGAGAAAATTGCAAGCTGTGGAAAAAAAATAGATTTTTGACCGAGAAGAACCACTTTAAGGGAAGACACCATTGTGACGGGCCGAAAAAAGGTTGTTTTTGTCCAATTTTGTTGTCTACTGGATTATTTATTTCGCATTTGGAAAAAAGGTAGGATATTAAGCATACTCTGAATTCATTTCGTGTACATTTTTATTCCAAAAAATATAAAAGTTCGGCCGGATCCATAACTTGGCATTGGTTAATCTGAAAAACAAAAATAAAAAAGTTTTATAATCCATATATATAGTTCTCGCTGTACGTAGCCTTTCTTCGAAAACAAAAACTTCACAAAATCGAGGGTGTCCGAAAAAAGTTTGATTTTGGTAAAATTTTACTTATATTCGGGGGTTTAATAAAACGTAAATTAGAGTTAAAAAAAAAAACAAAAAATAATAACGGCTACGGTGATTGAAAGTTTCAGTGCGCGTAAATCGTTGCGCTACCTGCTCTCACTAAATCGTCTGTAAATTGGTCAATTCTCAATATTTTAGCTTGAATTTTTTTTTCACATATTCTTGAATATGTATACTTTGAAAAACTGCAAAAAAAAATAAATTTTTCGAAGCGGACGAAACAGACGCGAGCGAAGCAAGGCCAGTGCCCCAGAAAATCTTATTCCCATGCTCGATCTCTTTAGACATTTCGAGACCTCCCTAATACCGGAAGTCGAAGTCTTCGCGGACGGCTCTAATTCCACCCTTCGTCCCGAAGTCCATGGCAGCGAAACCGAGCTCAATTTCGTGGGTAGTTCCGCGTTATATAGGACCGGACATGCGAGCTCTCGTGACCGCGCGTTCAAGAGACTTCGGGGATAAATCTTCTGCCACGAAGAAAAAGGAGGCTATCGTCGATTTCTTTCAGCCCCCCCCCCGCCCCTCTCTCTCTCACTCCCGTTTCTAGCGAAATCACCAAACGTCGAATAAATTCTCATTTTTCCCTCGGTGTTTCTCCATTATCCTTGCGGGCTTGCTTTTTATTTCGCACAGGACTTTTTCCCAAAGTTGCTTAAATATATACCCAGACACGTCAGGACCAAAAAAAAAAAAAAAATCAGTTCGTTTTCAAGATCTTACCGTAGGTACCAGCGCAGTCTCCCTCGTTGAACTTTCGAAGAATGAATCTCGAGGCTGCAGCTGGCGAACACGTCGTTGGCATAGTCCAAAAATTATATAACTTCATGGACTTTTGTTAACGGCGAACAATATTTCTCTCTCCGCGTTCTGTCTTGCGCGAGATATCTAAGGGGGCTGCTGCTCCAACCGACCGGAAGTACCACGCTCGCCGCTCAATTCGAGCGAAAATATAATCGCGTCCGAAGCAGAGACTTCGGCATAGCGTATATATTATATATATATAAGTATGTGTGTATATATATATATATATATATATATATATATATATATATATATATATATATATACATATGTAATAATGACAAGTCCAGCGATGCAAGACCCTTGAGAAACGTTTGCGCATTAATGCGGCTCTGTGACTCGGTTGCGCGTTTCGCTTGCTGAGATTTCCGTAAAGCCGCGAGGTTTATTACTATACACGTGTAATTATCGTGCCGCTCGTATCGCAAGCACGGCAACGGCGAACAAGTGCATCAACGCAACCAATTATTTCACCCCGATTCCCGTGGAATTTGCAACGAGACTTCGTATGGGTATGAGGATGTATATAGAGCAACGAGACCGGAATGAATAGAGGGTGGTTGTGGTGCTTGTGATGGCGGTGGTGTGTGCAATGACGACGACAAGGATGTCCCTTCGGGGTGAGGAGAATTCGCGAGATTTTCTTCGGTTGATCTTCGATGGTGATCATGAGGGAAAAAGAGAGAACTGTCAAGCACTGATGGGCTGCGCATTGTCACACCGTTGGGTGACAGCTATAAGCCGCGTGTTTTTTTGGGGGTCTTTTTTTTGATAGTAGTTGAAAACCCGTTGGGAAAAATTAGACTGTATTTTTGTGATGGTCGTATTGGCCAGAGATAATTGAGCTTTTTGAAAAGTAATCGAAATTCCATTTTGGGTACAGTGGGGTGGAGATAATTGAACTCCGAATACGAAACATTAGTGAAAAACTTTTCACGTGCTGTGATGGGGAAAACAATTGATTGTAGATGCATTTCTAAAGTGGAGGCATGGAATTTGAAATGTTATGTCTCATGGACACGTTGTGGCTCATAGAAAAATGAGACTTGTGGCAATTTTTTTTTTCGGTGTATTGAAAAAACAATTGGAATGAGGTTTGGAGGGTTTATTCTACATTTGTTGAGGGATGCAAAAAAATGTTATGAAAAGAAATACAAAACTGTGACCTGCGGGAGGACGCGGTACTTTTATGGATCAGCATCCAGAAAGAGGAAAAACAAATTCTTTTCGTTTACGGAAGTCTTACGTTTCGCCACAGAAGTACATACAATTATTGAAAAATATGGTTTCTTCGCAAAATGCCATAATTAATTTTTTTGTCGCTAAAATGTCGGCTTTAATTTGTTTATAGGAGTGTTTAGGAGTGTTTCGTATTCGGAATTGATCCATATTCATTCTGATGGACTCAGAATGGAATTTTGATTTTATTACGGAATGCTCAATTTTATATGGCACATACCACTCATCACAAAATGAAGCTATATTTCTTTTCGGAAAGGACTTCAAAAACCATTAAATATTATGTTTTGTTCGGTCGCAAAATCTCCACGACGGATTCTAAAAAAAACAGAGGCACCTTATGATTTCCCACCCTGTATGTATATTATGGTGGCTTAAAAATAAAACGATTTTTTTTCTTGACGGAAAATTGGAGTACGTTAAGAAAAAGAAAATTTAGCAAAATTTGAGGGTTCTAAACAATTTTTTAGTTAGTGCTCAAACGCCTTTTTCGTTTTGTTTTTTTTCATGATTATCGGAGTATTAATTTTTTTTATCTCGATGCAGAAAATGTTAGTGCTTGATCCAATGTAAGTCTTGATTTAATTTTTTCTTCAACGATACATAATATTTATTTACAAATTTTTTTTTACAATAAACAATTTGTATTTACAGATTAAGAATCAATATATGTAATTCGGTTGTGAAAATTAAATCGACCACTTGATGAACAAGAACACGGTGTTTACATCACTGAACGTCTGACAAGTATGCGTGTTTTTTTTTTTAGTAATATGTTGTTTTGGAGTAAGAAAACCAAGTCATACGGATTAGAGAGTTACAAACCGCGGCGCTGTTGACGCTACTCCACCCGTGACGTACGTCACAGTACACGTAAAAATAAAAATGTAAAAAATGATCGCGGGTTTGGACGATAGTGAAAGTGCCGAAATTTATCTGATTGGGTGGAAAATCGAAGAATTTGTGGAGCGATAATTACACACGAATAGAGAAGCATTAAGGAGAGATATACACCTAGATGGTCCAGGTCGAGGATTTAGAAGCTATGAACATTTCGGCGGCCGAAGACCTACACTATGGGCCTGGTATCGATGATTCCATGTAAGTTGACAAATTTCATGATTTATTCATTCCCAAATTTTCAAACGGGTTTTTCTCAAAACCACCTTTTTTCAAATCGGTACCCAAAATTTATCGAAAACCAATGAACCGATTGCCGTGAGGTTTTTTGTGGTTATTCTATACACCATTATCTAGTACTTGTCATAGGGTTTTTTTTTTCGTTACTTAGTTTTTGTTATATAAGCAAAATAATAACCAACTTTTGGCCCAAAAATCACTATTTATGTTCAAACGTCCGCCATTTTGTCGTGAATCGATATTTTCAAAATCGGCTATGACAAGAACTAGATTATAGTATCTAATTTAATAAACTTTTTGGTTTTTTTATCAGATGATTTTCGAAGAAACATCAGTGGGTACCGTATACGCAGATTTTTTTACGACGCTCCAAGGATCATACAATATCCTTGTATATTTTTGATATTTTTAAATAAAGAAAATTAAACATATTTTTGAATGTATATACTTTTAGATAATTAAAACCCCCATCCGAAATTTCAAATAGTTTTCCTTGAAAAAATTCACAAAAATGACCTTCCTCCGGTTTCTCGGTGTATATCTCCCCTTAAGTCTATTCTTTCCCCATCATAATACTCTCAAATTTTCTGTTAGAGAGAGTACACAAAACGTTATCGACAAAATAACAAATATATGGAGCAAAACCGAAATAGGAATTTCCTAACCTTGCAACAATTTAAAAAGGTTACAAAAATTAGGATTGGAGTGTGCAGCATTGAAAAAAAATGATTTGCGGAAAAATGAAACTTAACCGTTCAACGAAAATCTCATTCAACATAAGTTGGATAAATTATTTGAATTATATTATTATGATGTCTATTGGCGGGGGAAAAAAATTGACGAAAAATCGAGAACAAAAAAAATTTAAATTCGTTTGAGCACTACCTAAAAAAATGTTTAGACCTCTCAAATTTTGTATGAATTACTTTTTCATAACGTAGTATCATTTTCCGTTGAGTACTGCGAAAAAAAGTTATTTTTTTTAACCACCCTAATATACGATATGTATATATATTGCACCCCATGAAAGGCATATCCACACCAATTTTTAGATTCTTATCCCTTCTCTTTTAGGAGTCATAATTTTCCAAAAAATGTCGATTTCCGAAGTTTTGGAAACGTTTAAACGCTGATAACTCCTGAACTATTTGAGATATCGACAATTCTCACTACATCATTTTTTTAAATTTTGAAGCATACTTTCGTCAAAAAATATTAAAAAATTATCAACGATTAATGTCAACGTTTTTTTTGCTTCTGAAGTGAAAACTATTTCTTTGAGATGATCTTTTTTAGATGAATACGGAATTTCATCTAATTCCGTATTTATATTTATTAATTACAAATAAAGATATTTCAAAAATCATTCCTTCGTTCATTATTTGTTTCCAAACTTCCCCTATGCGCTTACACAAATACTGGGGTGGCGGACGCCGTAGAAGATGGACGGACACGATGTACTTACGTTACCTACGGCTATACGAAACGCCTAAAATGCCCGGGGCATTTTCCAAAGTGGACATCTTTCATTAGCTCCCGTACACTCTGTCGCGAAGGAAGTCGGCAGCGCGTGTATACCGTAGAGACGCGTCCGTAAAGCGTGTATCGCGTTTTTCCATCGTTCGCAATATTATCTTTCTAATTAATCGATCAATTAAAATGGTTATTTGTCCCGTTATCGAGGTGCGAAATCTTCTCCGAACTTCGCAGATATCGCTCTTCCTCTGGCTCTCTATATCTTTCACGTCCAATGTAACCAACCACCCCCCCCCCCCCCGCCCCTCCCGCCCCGCGACCTTAGTACCCAAGAGTACGAGTTTGAACTCTATTCATCTCCCTTGTTCGCCATATCTTCGGCTTTACAATTCTAAGGGTCGTTAAAGTTAACGATCTGAATTGAGAGTGGAGGACTCGGTGGATGTACGTAGAAAGGCGGGACAGAGAGAGAGAGAGAGAGAAAGAGGGAGGGAGAGAAAAGAAAGATGGATAAAGAGGTGAATGAGAGAAAGGGGTAGGTTTTTGTCTAATGCGATGCATTTCACTAAGGAGCACGAAAATTCGCCGTTGCCTCTCTCTCTCTCTCTCTTTCTCTCTCTCTCTCTCTCTCTCTCTCTCTCTCTCTCTCTCTCTCTCTCTCTCTCGCTCCCTCTCTCTCCCTTTCTCTCCGAGTCGCAGGCATCGTAAAAGACGCATCAATTTGCGACAACGCGTCGTTAAATGTACAATGTGCGACTCCCACTGTCCAAGGGGACTAGCATCCCGAATTATTTTCCTCTGCCCCTTCCGTCATGGGTGGATAATCCGGCAACTGTCGATAGGTCAGATCATGTCCTACTATGTGCTGGAATTTCGGTTTAGTATAAGTCCCACGGTCTTGAGATTTTGGGATTTATGTTACTTTTTTTGAAAAAATCTCCTACTTTTGGTTTTTCGCATGCCTTTTCTACAAATGATATGAATCGACAATAACTACGCAACTTTTTTAGATAATTGGCACGTTATGCGTAGGTAGTAGATTTTTTTACACCGCAGGCTATCAAGTCAGATGTTCGAATTGTTTGCATGAAAATTCGGCATGAGATCTTTTTTCATAAAGTTTCCTTGACATTTAAGGTTAAGAAGAAGACTTTTCTAGATAAAACAAATAACCAAGAGACTTTTACTAAACTGAAATTCCAGCATGTAGTAGGTAGGATATGATCTGACCTATCGACAGTTGTAGAATTATCCATTCATAACAGGACACCCCGTATATATATATATATATATATATATATATATATATATATATATATATATATATATATATATATATATATATATATATATATATATATATATATATATATATATATATACAATATATATATATATATAACGTTGTAACGTTGCGTTACGAATATCGAGACTATCCGAGAAAGGTGAGGTAAGCGGTCTGGCGTAGCTCAGTGGTCGGACCAGTCGACCGACAAACGAAAGGTACCGGGTTCCAATCCCGACCCAGAAGCGCACCGCATTTTTTCTCGGATAGTTCTCTTGGAGTTTTTTCGGGGGGTTACAATATATAAATATATATACTAGGCACATACGCACACACCCGCGCTATATCTTGTGCTGAACATATACAGGGTGTCCCTCTTATCTCTGCCACCCGAAATAACTCGGTAATTATCGACGTCACAAAAAAATGTTCGCGGCAAAAGTTGTACGGTGTGAAGGGGGCCATCAAATGCGATGAATTCTTTTTATTTTGGTGGAAGCGCTAACGCACAGTGAAGGCCACCTCCACTTTTTTGAATGGAAGGGTACATTTTTTTTCAACCATCTTGTGGAGCACCTCAAGCCGCATAAAAAACATTAGGGGGTCAAAGTCGTTCAAGGTCATTCAAGGTCACCCATTATAATGAAATACAAATCTAAACATCTCGGATCACTACCAAGTATTTGGTAGTGATCCGAGATAGCAAGATAGCGGCTTTCATACTGATTAATAATATTTTTTCAAATTTTGTTTTCGATAATATTTACGGTTACAACCGTGTACATCATGAAGATTCCTTTTTTTGGGAGACGTTTTCAAACGTTAAAGAAATTGTTTAAAATAAATGTAAATGTTTAAACATTTATTTTCTGTTCTTCATGAGTGCTTTGATTTGACATGAAAAAAATCAGACTGTTTAGCGTATTTTAAGCATCGAAAAAAAAATGCGAAAATCACCTGTTTTTCGACTCGTTACACTGTAATAAATCCTTAAGGGCGAACGCCACTGTAGAATTTTCAAAAAATGGATTTTTTATAAATCGGCTCAAGAGATGCTTTGAACCATCTAGAAAAGGGGCGAAAAAGTTTGGTACCTGTAAAACAAAGGCCCGCACGCCCACGAGGGTCTGCGGTGGCAGTGGCCGGCCCGTGTGCGAGGCGTCGACGGTTTTTCTCGGAACACAATTTTTCAAAACGGCACGCAGCAAAACTCCAACAATTTTCATCTTTACACTCCGAATTTTGAGCACATCGTTTAAATAACATTCCAAAATGAAATACGTACGGGATTTTCCATGAGTTAAGGGGCCAGTCCACTTTGGAGCCACGAAAAAACGCTGTTTTCGCGATTTTTTAAAAGGATTTTATAAAAGATATGAATATAAAAGTTGTTGGGCTTGATAAATAAAGTCTTGAAATACACAAAAAAATGTTTTTATTCATTTTTATTAATTTTTAAGTACAAAAACTATAGTTTAACGTAACGCCTCAAAAATAGGTGGGCTGGGTAGCTCCATCACAACTCGGCAACGGCTTGTCTGAAGCAAAAAAATCAAAGTTTATTAAATTCAGTATGACACCAGCTACAAAACGACCCACGGATATATAGTTTTATAAAAAAATAAAAAAATTGCAGCTGAAAAACGAAAAAAGTTTTTTAAAAACGCGTTTTTTCGCAGTTTTTCGCAAAAAGAGTAAAAATCAAAATTTTAAAACCATCGAGGGTCATCTTGTTGCGAACCATGTTTACAATATGTGGTTCAAATTTCAAGAGAATCGGTTTATTAGTTTTAGAGATACGATGGAGCTAGATTTCGAAAACGTTTTTTTTTCGAGAAAAACGCATTTGAAGTTTGTACTATGAAAAACTCTTACCTAAACTCAATCGGCAATTCCTGCACCGTACAAAATCCCTTCTGATTGCTCATCATCGTCGATTTCTTCAAGTCTTGCTTGCTTTCGATTTTTTGAAATTTTCACAGTGGACTGGTCCCGTAATTTAAAAAATTGTTTTGTATACTTAAATATACTATTAAAGGATACCTAAAGTTTGATAATTATAATATAATTATTTCTTAGTTTAAAAATTCCTTTAATATTTCTATTTTTTTTCATGTCTAAATATGTATCCCGCCTTAAGGCAGTAGTCTGCTTTACAGGCTTCAAAAAATCGATTTGAAGAAGAGGAAGGATTATTGTATGGCCCGGGGATAGCTGATTAACATCTAATTAGTGTAAGCATCCAAAAACTTATATTTTCTTGGACCGAAAACTTTAAAGCCCGTTTTCTCGAGTTTTCATTTTCACAAGTTTTAGAAAACGGTGCCGGCGATAGCAAAAACAATATATGTCCGATCGAAAAAAATCAAAGTGATCTAGCTTCAGTATTAAATTATCTTCTATTTGAACTAAAAAAGTTGGACAAAAGTACTATTTAAATTACTTGTTTTGCAACTTAAAGTGATTTTTTTTTTCAAAAAAGTGAATTTTTTTTCAAACTTCGAAAAAATTTGCAATTTCATCATTTCTTCGGTATTTTTTTAGTTCATATAGAAAAGGAACTTATAAAAACTGAAAAAAAAATTGGTTCGACTGTTTCAGATGCATCGCACGACCTCCATCACCGGCACCGATTTACAAGTGCAGACTCCAGGCGCCCCAGAAAAATCGTTACAACTTTGAAAAATTTCAATATTTTTTAATAATAAAAATTGTTTTTTAAAGCTTGAATATAATACACTATCGTCTCAAAATTTCGTTTATCGCAATCATTTCCTTCCCTTTCAAAAAAATTGCTGATAAAATGCTTTTTTTCGGCTTCTAAAGCAGACTACTGCCTTGAAAGGGCTCGGGGCGCGAATAGAGGCAGCGTCGTCGATTCGCGGCGGCAGGGGGGGGGGTGCGTAAAAAAGCGATTTTTTTAACGTCCATTCGTCAGTCGGCGCGTCAATCGGTTCGTCGACTCTGGCTCACGCGAGTTATAGGATTTCTATGTTAATTCGCGCCAAGGCGAGCCTCGAGGGTGCGATTTCGCTGATAGAAAAAAAAAGCGAGAGCGACAGAGTCCGGGAGATAATAAAAATAAAAAAAAACGAAGATGAGTATACGCACACACAAACGCCAGCATATCCCCGTGAACGCCGGTTATTTTTCACTTGTGAAAGCGAATAGGAGCATGTGGATGAGTTGGTAGAAGGGGGGAGGCATTAATCCTAGTTTCGCCCATGGGGATAGAGGATTTCCATGTTGACTCGCTACGAGCTCGTGTTTTCCTCCCCCATATACATACATACATACATAAACAATATATTGTATATTGTCTATACGCTACACGTTATGCACTATATTCCAGTGGTGGAGCCATATTCCAGAGAGTGACAGAGAGAGAGAAAGAGAGAAAGAGAGAATGGGGCTTGTGCATTTCGAAATACGTAAAATTTATTGTCGTTTCGGTAAGCATCGAGTAGCAGGGTGGACGAACCTAGAATACGTGGAGCGACGGTTCACACATGACAATTCGATACCGATTGGATATATAGAGGATTTTCTTGTTAATCCAAGGGTATAATACACGTTTCTGTCACGAAATCGAGTTAACGAAACGTTAGACAAGCGATGTAGGGAAGGACACGGAAGAAGGGGAATGGACTTGCAGCAAGGAGGGGGACTTTGATATATTGTGGGCAAGAATATTGGGCTCCACAAGTCCTATGTTTATCGTATTATTTGTCTTGTTTATGTACTTCTTTATTTGTTTATTTATTCATCCATTAATTAATTAATTAATTAATTCATTCATTCATCCATTGATTCATTGATTCATTGATTCATCCATCCGTTTATTCATTCTCATTCATTCATACATTCATACATTCATTCATTCATTCATTCCTTTTTTCATTTATTTATTTACTTATTCATTTGTTTATTTATCTATTTATTTATTTATCTACTTTATCAACGCAGAAAGTAATACGTGTAAATAAATACAATAGTTTTTTTCGGTATTTTTTTTTCTTGTATTGAGAATAACGAAAAACCGAATGCCAAATAATTACGAAAATAATATTCAAGTAATTATACAATTATTATATTATTCAATTACTTGTTATTATAATAATAAATTACACCCAACTAATAATAAATAAACCCAAACAAACCCAAACAAACATACACACACACACACACACACAGCCACTCGTGTATACATATATGTATGAGTGCTTTTAATATTAATGCATTGATCAATATACTATTCGAATCATTCATTGAATGTTGCATTAATAATCATTTCCAAATACAATTTTATAATCGAAAGAATTTTATTTTCATATGTCTCAAAATCGGTTAGATTTATTTACATAATTATGCTCACACCTTCACACACGCATACAAATACGGGGTAAACCACCCCTCGAAGAAATACGGGTCGAGGGGTGATTTTGCAGTTTCACCCACAAGCAGTCCACCGATCTGAATGAAACAAAAACCACAATTCTACTAATGCAAAGCGATGAGAAATTCACTATAGAAGTATTTAGCCAAATGTTATTGAGGGGTGACACGCCATTCGTTGAGGGGTGGTTTTTCAACTTAAAACCGGTTTTTCGCTGATAAAAAAATACACGTTCAATAGTTTTCAATGCTTGATTACATATATGAGTTTCAACAAAGTCGAAGGTGGACACAAGTCATGTTTCTTGTAAGTCTGATAGGTTAGAAAATATTTCTACCACTAATAGTTGTTGCCTCACCCCATATATCTATCTTCTATATATGTAAGGCAAAGTGCTAACTGACTGACTGACTGACTCACCATCGCCCAGCCTAAAAGTTTAAATGTACAAACGTGAAATTTGGAAGGCATGCTTATCTAATTATGTAGGCACCATTTAAGAAGGGAATTTTCTAAATTTAACCCTTAAGGGGAGCAAACGTTAGGCAAAGTTTGTATGGAAATTTAAAAAAATCTGGTCAAATTTACTTGAAATTTGGTATTCGTGCTTCTTGATACAATTAATGAAACACGAATTTCAGCATTTTTTAGAAGTTCAACCCCTAAGGGGTGAAAGGGGTGGCAAAGTTTGAAGGGAACATAAAAAAATGTGGTCAGAAGATTTACTTGAAACTTAGTATTAATGATCTTCAACACGATTAATGAAATACGCATTTTAACGTTTTTCGAAATTCAACCCCTAAACGAAAGGGGGTGGCAAATTCTTTACGGAAAAAAAAATCGGGTCTTACAGAATTACAAAATTTACTTGAAACTTTGTATAGGTACTTCTAGACACAATTAATGAAATTTCAGCGTTTTTGGAAATTCAATCCGAAAAGGGAAAAGGGGGTAGTAAAGTTTGTATGGTAAAAGAAATGTCTGGTCAGGTTTACTTGAAACTTAGCATTAATGCTCTTTAACACAATTCTACGTGTTCCTTAATGGAACATATCAGGAGCACGTTTCGTTAAGGAGCATCCAACACAAGTCTACGCGAGCGAAGCCGCGGGCGGAAAGCTAGTATGTTATAAGTTAATTTATCACATGCTGATGTAATACATTAGCATGTAATGGGGCTTCAATGTCACGAAAACATGAATATCACGGCTTAGAACATTGAAATTGCGTTTTTTAAAATCGAAAATGCGTTATATACAGGGTGTCCTGTTATGAATGGATAATCCTGCCACTGTCAATAAGTCAGATCATGTACTATTATATGCTGGCATTCCAGTTTTGTAAAAGTCCCACGGTTTTCGACATAACAATAATCTGCTTTTGGTTTTTCGCATGCCAATTCTACAAATGACAACTTTTTTTGACCTGGTTAAAAAAAAATCGTCTTGGTTATTTGTTTTATCTAAAAAAGTCTTCTTTTTAACCTTAAATGTTGAGGAAAATTGATAAAAAAATATCTTATGCAGAATTTTCATACAAACCAATTCGAACATCTGACTTTGATAGTCTGCGGTGTGTGCTAATTAAAAATGTACTACGCATATCGTGCCAATTACTTTAAACAGTTGCTTAGCTATGGTCGATTCATATCATTTGTAGAAATGGCATACGAAAAACCGAAAGCAGATGATTAAAAAAAAAAATAACGTAGAGCCCAAAATCTCGAAAACCGTGGGACTTTTACTAAACTGAATTTCCAGCATATAGTGGGACATGATCTGACCTATCGACTTTTTTTAACAACCCTAATATATATATATATATATATATATATATATATATATATATATATATATATATATATATATATATATATATATATATATATATAAAATGTAGTAACATTTTCCGTTCAGTACCGCGAAATTTTTTTTTTAACCACCCTAATATATACATATATATTAATTTTTTTTTGCGGGACTGAACGGAAAATGTTACTACGTTATGAAAAAGTAATTCATACAAAATTTGAGAGGTCTTACCATTTTTAGGTAGTGCTCAAACGACATGTAATTTTGTTTTCTTCTCGATTTTTTGTAAATTTTTTTTTCCCCGCCAATAGACCATAATAATATAATGTTCTCAAAACTTTGTATTCTCTGTAGCATTTTATAAGTTAACATAAACAGGTCCTTTTCATTTCAAGTAGTTTTAATGAAAATAATAATTCCAAACGATGTTTAAAAAATGATGTATTCTGCATCATAGTGTGCGGTTGTTGGAAAACTTACGTTATTACTCCGAAGATCGAGCCGAATGATAATTTCCCTCCTCGCAAAAAGGATGGGTTTTTCTGTGCTCGCTCACAACTTGCAACAGATGTTGTTTTTGGTCTTCGTTTTTCGTAATCAAACCGTTGAAATCTTTCATCAAAAGAAACGGCTCACGCAGCTATGTCGTTCACAACTTGCATGTTTTAAAAAGTAATCAAGCACGTATTATAATCCTGATTGAAGTCCCAAAGTGAAGGATTCAAGTCCAAAAAACTGCACGGGAGCTCAAATCGTTCGAATGAACTTTTTTACATTTTTATTTTTACGTGTACTGTGACGTACCTCGATACAGCAACTACCGGAAACAGTCAAATGAATCGCGAAAAGAACTCACGGACAGTCAGAGAAACAAAGGTGCAGTAGCGTCAACAGCGCCGCGGTTTGTAACTCTCGAATCCGTGTGACTCTGCTTTCTTACTCCAAAACAACATATTACTCCAAAAAAACACGCATACTTGTTAGACGTTCAGTGATATAAACACCGTGTTCTTGTTCATCATGTGGTTGATATAATTTTCACAACCGAATTACATATATTGATTCTTAATCGGCAAATACAAATTGTTTATGGTAAAAAAAAATTGAAATAAAAATAGTGTATTGTTACAGAAAAAATTAAATCAAGACTTATATTGGATCACGCACTAACATTTTGTGCATCGAGATAAAAAAAATTAATACTCCCATAATCATGAAAAAGGCGTTTGAGCACCACCTAAAAAATTGTTTAGAACCCTTGAATTCCGCAAAACTTTTCTGAACATACTTCAATTTTCCGTTGAGAAAAAAAATCGATTTTTTTTACCACCCTAATATGTATATATACGCCAATATATATATATATATATATATATATATATATATATATATATATATGTATATATATATTAGGGTGGCCGTTATTTTGGCGTCGGTAAAATAAAATTAACGTCTACCAAAAAAACTAATCAAGATATGAAAAAAAAATCTGTGTAAAATTTGGATGCGCTGGGATAAGGAAAACACGTGACACCGAGTAGTTTAATTTTCAAAAATGCATGCTTTTTTTTAATGGCCGCACTAAAATATTCATTAGTCTCATAATATTAATTTAAAAATCTGGAATTAGGTACATTGATTATACATATTAAGAGGTACAACATATATTATTTACTGATTTTTTTGCATCAATTATGTACAGTCGTGAGCAGATTGAAAAATCAATAGAAACTTTGAAAACGGTCGTGGCGGTTTGGCCACATTGTGGCGGGAAATCGAAGCAGTGAATTAATCATCGGAGCGGATTTTTTATGCAAATAATAATGTAATAATTGTGTATTGAATGCTTCAAAATGATATTTTTTTCTTGAGCCTGCGAGAAGATTTCACAACTGTAGTGGCGATAATACAAAATATAGTGCAGACAAATAGTTCGAAATTTGATCGTGGCGCTTCGTCCGCTCATTTTTACCGACCGAGTTGGTTTGTCATTGTTGGACATAGAAAAAAAAATATAACACGTGAAATCTTTACGTTTCTGCAAATTTATTTCGATTTTACGATGCGGTTCCAAACGGTATCAGGTTTTCCAGTCAGACTTTACTTTTCTGCTCATAAAGACATTGATTTCTTTATTAGTCCCGAATCTATGGCGTTTTTTTAATTATTTAAAATTGATTGTACTTTTCTCGACACCGATCTATCTGTTGGGGACTTGAACGAGAGTTATCAAATGGGCGCGCAATTGATTAAAAAAAATAAAAGTCTGTAATGATAGAGCGGAGCGGGGGATCAAACTTATCACCGATTATAACAATCGATTGACTTATGATGAAGATCAAATACAATTTGTTCTTCAAGTTGTCGACGAACATCAAAAAAAAATTCCGAACGTAAACAAATGTACTCTACTTCAATCATTTCATAGATGAACTGCTATTACTTGTTTAATATTTCATGTAAAGGTACGAATTTGCGGTACGTGATTGATGGAAAAAAATCAGTAAATAATATATTTTGTAACTCTTAATATGTATAATCAATGTACCCAATTCCAGATTTTTCATTAATATTATGAGACTAATAAATATTTCAGTGCAGCCATTAAAAAAATGCATGTATTTTTTTTAATTAAACTGCTCGGTGGCACGTGTTCTCCTTATCCCAGCGCGTCCAAATTTCACACAGATTTTTTTTCATATCTTGATTAGTTTTTTTTGCTAGACGTTAAATTTTTTTACCGAAGCCAAAATAACGGTCACCCTAACATATATATATATATATATATATATATATACACACACACACATATATATAACATGTTCGCCCATCTTTCGCGCAAAATTTATGTATCGACTATGGTTGGTATAAACACACGTAGCGAGCGGGGGAAACATAGAAATACAAGTGAGCACCGAAGCGAGGAGGGTAGCATATTGCAAATGTATTCGAAATCCGCAAGCATCGGAATAGCCTCTAAATCTAAGGGAGCCTGGCAGGCTAATAGTCTCAGCAACACTTTCACCAGCTACCGCGACGTGCCCCACCTCCCCCGCTCTCCTTGTACGGCATAGCCGAGCTCACATAGTTTATCCAAGATGGCCGACGCAGTATATCATGCCTTTCAGCCCCTGAGAGCGCCGCACTCGGGGAAACAACTTGCAACCCTCCGATTCACCACCGTATCCCGCAAAACCCACATTTTCCTTGGCGTATACAACCACATACATGTATATGGATGTGTGTGTGTACGTGCAACATTTTCGGAGCGCAACGACGCGGGTCGACTAATGATTACGATCATTATGCGCATTTTAATGCGCGAGAAAGAACGATGCACTGTGATATATGTGTACAATAGTCATTTGGAAAGAGGCTCTTGAATAAATTGTTTTTACGGTTAGTGAGATTTGTGCAACGACTCTGTTCGAAAAAAATGAGAAGACATTCGTATGTAATAGCTGTAAATGAGAAAAAAAATCAATTAACCCTTCTTTGACACACTGGGTCATTTTGACCCGAACTAATTTGAAATAAAATGCTCACTTTTTCAAAATTGAAGGTTTTCGATCATTTTCTTGCAACAATTCAATTTTATACTTGCCGAATTTTAATTATGCATACATATTAAGAAATGTTTAGAGAGTAGGTAACCCGGATTTTTTTCGGAGTGTTCTTGTACTTTAAGGGAGACTTTGTCCTTGAAATCGGCGGGAGATGTTCGCGGCTCAACATGAGCAGCTAGAAGAAGAGGAGGGATGCCTCTATGGACCAGGCATTGCCGATTAGCGGTAATTATAAACACATTTGTGTAAACACATTACAAAACTTTAAACGCGTTTTTCTCGAAAACACGTTTTTAAAAATGGCTGACATTCTCCTGACCGCTGTAATTAACATATCGACCTGAAATTTGGAGAGCATACTCAGAAAATATGTCTCCACGGAATGACGGATCGTTTTTTCGATAGATACATTTTTGCATTTATTATTTATCTTTTTATGCGAAAAAAAAACGCGAGAATTATATTTTTTTTTTAATTGCCGCCATTTTCCGAAATTTGTACTAAACGAAAAACCCATCCGTCATTCCATGACCAAAGGGTCACAGATTGATAATATGCTTTGAATTTGTGTTTCAGGTCAACAAAGAGGGGGCAGTGATGTCAGCCGTTTACCTCCCGCGATTTGAGGACCTGTTTTCGCGGAGCTGGAACGGCGGCCATTTTGGTTTTTTTTTTCAAAACAATTTTTTTTAACGTTCTGTATATCATGAATCAAAGCAAGAAAAAACCGCACTCAAAAAGCTTTACTCGTTTTCTTTAAAAAAAAATAAAATGTAAACACCTGAAATATGGCACTCCAAGAACAAAGTCTCCGTTAAAGTCCGTTTTCGTTACACGCGAATCATCCTTAACCCGACGCACACTGTTCCACTAAAATAGGTGTTAATTCGTCAATTTTTAGAATTTCAGGGTCCGTTTGGTCGTAAAAATACTCTTGAAAGTTCACACTATAACAATATGCAAAAGAAAACGTTTTTTTTAAGGGGAAAACAGGTAAACTTCGAGAATTTTCATTTCAAAAACTAATGTTTCGATTGGATCCGGGTTTTTTAAATTGGAAAATATGTACATTGAGGTATGATTAGGAATTTTTTTAACATAAATTGGTTGACTGGAAGCGATTCAAACGCGATTATCTCGAAACATAGTCTTCAAAGTGGGTGCCAGATGTATCTCGAAAACGGCTTGTCCGATTTTGTCCAAATTTGGATACAATAGTCTTCGATAGTTTTTCTCGTTTGCCATGTAGGATTTCTTTTGAAATTTTCATTTTTGACGGAATTGCGACCGTTTTAATTTAACATTCGTTTTTCGTTCGCAATATCCGACGATTTTGGATTGCATACACATTGCAAAAAAAAGCAATGGTTCAATCAAATGAAAAACCCCTACGTGGTGAACGAGAAATCCATCGAAGAATATTGTATCCAAATTTGGACAAAATCGGACGAGCCGTTTTCGAGATACACCTGAAAACTATGTTTCAGGATGATCGCGAGCGAATCGCTTCCAGTCAACGAATTTATTTTGAAAAATTCCTAAGCATACCTCGATGTACATATTATCCAATGAAAAAAACCCGGATACAATCGAAACATTCAGTTTTGGAATAAAAATTCCTGAAGTTTACCTGTTTTTCTCGCTGTTTACTCAGGTACCTCCCCTTAAGTTACCAGAGAGAGATACCCCCTTAAGGGCAGGTGGATGAAGTACTTATACGGGTCAAATTGACCCAGTGTGTCAAAATCGTGTCCAAATATAAGTGTGTCAAGGAAGGGTTAACGAATTTTTATAATCACAGGTGGCCGACGAAGGATTCAGATGAGACACTGAAATATTTGATTTTTCGGAGTGTTTGTTGGTTCGATGGAATAAATAATTCTTTAGGGGTAGGCATGACCTTGGTATTAAAAAAAATACAATTTTAATTGTTTGTTTTTGTAGTCTAGGGTCTTAACTTCAATTTGCAACAAAGATTTAGTAATAACTCCAAAAATTGACCGAGTTATGACGATTTTTGTCAACGGTTAGCTCGCTCACGATGCTACAACAAACCGTCTCGCTGCCATTCACCTATTTTAATTTTGCATTTTTCTCGAAACTATGTTCCATGCAAGGGTGCAGGTCATTTGTCAAAATGTATTCGTCCGATTTCCTTCTATTTGGAGCGAGCATAGTTTACAACATTTTCTATCATATTACCAGATGATTTTTGCTTGTCAATAACAAATTTGTCAACAACAATTGATTGAGGCCTGACACAATTGTCACGCTCCGAAAAAAAAGTTTTTTTTGCATTTTCTCCAAGTATACATATTCAAAAATGCGTGAAAAAATGGTGAAGTTATAATATTGAAAATTTACCAAGGCACAGACGATTTAATGGGAGCAGGTGGCGCCACGATTTAGGTATACTAAAACTTTAAATCGCGTTTTTCTCGAAACGATTTTTCTCGACCTGGCTGGAATCATCCAGCTATAATTTCCCGATTTTCAATTTGAAAAAAGAAATTCACTATTGGCAGTAGCTATCGTTGTAAGTAGCCGTTTTTTAAAATTCATTATTCTTTAAGTCCCCAAATAGAAGTAAAAATTTTGGCAGAATTACATTTTTCACACGGCATAACGTGAATTTTGTTTCTATCGAAAGACGCCCACGTTCAACGAGAACTCCATTTAAGGGCCATTTATAAAACACGTGACGCAGTGAGGGGCGGGGGGGTCAGGGAAATCGTCACACTTTGTCACACGGGGGGTGGGAGGGGGGTCGAGCAAAAGTCACGAGACGCTATAAGCATATTAAATCTGGAAAAGTGTGATACTGAGACGCTGAAAATTTTCTGTACTGCCCACCCAAATTTCCGACTACGAGAAAGTCGCAACTTCTCTGATATCGATTGAGACTCACCTGAAACATCCTCGGGAACACATTGCATTCTAGGTGCATCGTGATAAAAGATTATCAAATTATTTATTATTAATGTACGTGGGGTCGTCCATTAAGGCCTTAGGCCGCTCTAGAGGCCGAAAAAATAGGCTTTTTGGGGATTTTTTTTTCAGAAAAACTACAAAATAAATCGAGATTACAAAAAGGGGTGTTTATCATACATATCAGTGACTGTATACAATAATTGTTTTGAAGCGATTAATTTCAAAATGGCGGCTGTGCAGCGTTTATCTCGAAACTGCATTTTTTAAGTTGGCCGGAAACCTAACTCAGACAATTTTCAACCGATTCACTTGAAATGTTGAATATATCTTGAAAAATACATTGTTTATGGAAGTACGTAGGATTTTTTTTATATTGCATAATTCATTTGTTATTAGAAATTATCTGACGATTTTTTAGGCAAATTTTTGGAAAGTGTAAAATTTCGTCAGATAATTGTTAACAACAAATGAACTATGCAATATAAAAAAAATCCTACGTACTTCCATAAACAATGTATTTTTCAAGGTATATTCAACATTTCAAGTGAATCGGTTGAAAATTGTCTGGGTTATGTTTCTGGCCAACTTAAAAAATGCAGTTTTGAGATAAACGCTGCACAGCCGCCATTTTGAAATTAATCGCTTCAAAAAAATTATTGTATACAGTCACTGATATGTATGATGAACACCCTTTTTGTAATCTCAATTTATTTTGTAGTTTTTCTGAAAAAAAAATCCCCATAAAGCCTATTTTTTCGGCCTCTAGAGTGGCCTAAGGCCTTAATGGACGACCTCACGTATAAATTATACGTTTTTATATATTACATATATATTTACTTAAAGTAAACAATATAAATTGTTGGTTCTGAAATAGCTTATTAAAATGGTTTTAATATTTTACTTGCTTCTTTTTGTTGAAAGAAAAACGAGAGCAGAAGGGGGGGGGTCGGGCTCCATGTCACGTAATTTTCAGGAGCGGCAGGGGGGGGGGCGCCGGCACCCTTCACGAAACGTCACAGAGGGGTGGGGGGGGGGGCGAATATTGATAAAATTTGCGTCACGAGTTTTATGAATGGCCCCTTATAAAGATAATAAAACATTTTAACTTTCAATTTTCAGGCCAACCGTTGTCGAATTATTGATCCCGCCGTTGAACCACACGGAGAGAATTAAATGTTACCAATTACCGTGCAGTAGCGGTAACCAGATGACAACCCTGAAACTTCGCGTATTATTCCTGAGTAAAACACAGATTTTCACGAAAATAAAATAAAATTTCTTCTTCAGATAGAAAATTTTACCAGATTTTCTAGTAAATTTTGATGTGTAACAAAATACGCAAAACTTAAAGTTAAAAAATATATAATATCAGCGAAATTTTACTCTGCATTTTCTTATTTTATGCCTTTCAAAAATGTCTATGAAAAAGTTTCGTCTTTATAACAGTTATTTTAAGATTTATTATAAAATTTAATTAGTGTTATAGGGAAATGTATCGTGCTCTCGGTATAAATTATCGTGCGTGCTTACCCTTCATGTATAGTAAAATTTTAGCTACGTATCTGAATTTTTCTGTAACGTGAGTTAAAAAAAGCTTGTCGCATATGAAATATATCACGGTCATTTTTATCGTGAAATTGACGACAAAAATTACTTTTAAATTCTCTTCGTGCACATTTTTCATACAGAGACTTTATTGAAAATTAACAACGTTCATTTTTGTAAATAAAAATTAGCACGAAATAAATTCAATGTATGCTCAATAACAGACCTTTTGTCCAAATCCCAAATCAATCATCTAGTGTACAAAAAAATCCGAAAAAACTAACTTTTTCAGTCCGTCACAGTGGTCGTCTTTTAAAGTTGCTTTTATGTGGTCGAAAAACGAACGTTTTTCTACAGCTTCCGATTTCAATAATTTTTATAATTTCAATAAGGTATTTGGTCATACCAAAGTTTTATTATCACAAATACTAAACGTTTTTTTTTACTCAGACCAACCTAGTTGCCAGAACCACCTACACCGATTGCCCATGCATGCACTTTGTTTAAATAATAATAACTTCATTGTTTATCTCTCTTTCCCCCAAAAAACAATCCAAACTTGGCAAGAGGATATATTAATTGTGTGTAAAATCCCGACTTCGTAGTTCCAATACACTGGTCATAAAAAAATTTTCAAAAATTACCTGTATTTTGGGCCTCGCCCTTCTGCAGGCCAGTTAAAATAACTTTCCCAATAATTCACAAAATAACTTGAAATAAATAATTCCTAAAATATTCAATTTTTTTCAATGAATAGCTCCATGGCATTCTCCAATGACGGATTTAGGCAGCTAAAGTCATGTTTTTCGTGTAGAATAAAGAACGAACAAAAAAATCGCTGTCCTTGCTCGTACGGGAAGGCAGGGTGAAGGGGGATCGACGAGGCTTCGTAATCCCGTGATAAATGATCGAATCTACGACATCTGCGCTACAACCCTCGGGGCGAAATCGGCCCGGGTTCTTTCATCAAAATCTCATATTCATGCAGTTATACGGGCAAATAGTCGAGAAGAAAAACGTGAAGGAGCGCGGCAGCCGCGGCGAATTGTCTACTTGCGGTCCCAAAGGGAACGAGACGCCATTGTTATGAGGCTTTGCCGCACGGTCGCCAATGACAACTTTTATCGATCTTTCATCCGTGAAATCGTCAATGAGGTGGAAATTTTTTCACGAATTCGTGAATTATTGTTCTCGTAAAAAAATGTCGTTTTTAGAAAAACGCGTTGAAACCTCCCTGCACCCTTAAAACTCTCTCCCTAATTGAGTTTATAAAATATTGCGACTCAATTGAATTATTTAATTGAGTCGCATTAAACTATTTTTTTTTAATCCCGGAAGTTTGTCACCTATCAAGGAGAAATGCGAAAGGGCGAGGGAAGAATCCCAGTCAAAAAAACATTTTTTCTTTCAATATGCCACGATTTTAAAATGGACTAAAAAGATTAAAATAATTTCTCCTAGCCCCATACCGATTTATAAGCACGTGCAGATTGTCCTGAAAATTTGTGATTGTGCATTTTTAATAGCTATGAAAATACTCGTAAGATTTAAAACGAAAAACGTTGGGCGCATGCAATAGATAATATTAAGGAGTATAGGGAGTAGCTGTCGTTGAGTAAACTCACACGACAGTTCATATCATTTGCAGTGCAATAAAATGGTTGGTGACTTAGGTGAACTATTCATGCATCAATTATCTATTGCATGCGTTCCACGTTTTTCGTATTAAGGGGCCAGTCCACTTTGGAGCCACGAAAAAGTTTATTTTCGCGATTTTTTTTGAGGATTTTATAAAAGATATGAATATAAAAGTTGTTGGGCTTGATAAATAAAGCCTTGAAGTACATTTAAAAAAAATTCAATTCATTTTTAAGTACAAAAACTATAGTTTAACGTAACGCCTCAAAAATAGGTGGGCTAGGTAGCTTGAATATTATTAGTAGTTTGAAGTTTATACTATGAAAAACTGTTGCCTAAACTCAATCGACAATTCATGCATCGTACAAAATCCCTTCTGATTGCTCATCATCGTTTATTTCTTCAAGTTTTGCTTGCTTTCGATTTTTTGAATTTTTCAAAGTGGACTGGCCCCTTAAATCTTACAAGTATTTTCAAAGCTATTGAAAATTGACAATCACAAATTTTCAGGACAATCGGTATGGGATTATAAATCTATATGGGGCTAGAAGAAATTATTTTATACTTTTTAGTCCGTTTTAAAAACGTGGTATATTAAAAAAGAATTATTTAAACCATTTTACTTTCTGATTTTAGTCTTGTGTGTGGGAGATTTTGCAATCGAATAAACATCTCGATGAGATTATGACGGAGACATGTGGTTCAGGTTTATAAAAACCTGAAATTTGAAAACGCTAGACACTAATGCACTATTCACTATCAATATTATTATTTTTTTCTCTTTTGCTAGACTACATTTTATTTCTTTATTTATTTTTTCACATTTTGTCCCCCCTCTCTCTCTCTTTCTCTTACACACTTAATTCGTCAATCTGAAACCTGTTGCAAACTGTTAAATTTTGTGTATATTATTTAAATATATACAATATCTATTTGTATATTATGTTTTTTATATTATTATGTAGATTTTTTAAATTTTTACATTTATCTTGTCTGCCTGTTTGTTTGTTTGTCACCCAGTTCTGAGCTATGTTTAAAGTTTCAAGTCTCTAGTTCCGCCGGAAGTTAGTTTAAAATCGATTGCAAAATTTGTACCGGACAAACAAACAATCGGACAGACAAGAAAGCGAGTTAAGGCGTTACCCTCACTTGTAGCGCAAAAAAGGCCTTTTTCATGAATTTTTTAAAAGAAAACTACAAAACTTTTTTAATCGATCAATATCCCATCTTAAAGAACACATCTTGAAGAAATTTCAGTAATTTTTTTATTGACAAATATTACATTGTTTAGTGGCAAATGGCCGTCAATGAAATAATGTTTTTATATACACGGTTTGCAGTGACCAACATTGCGGCGAAGTGGATCATCTGAAGAAAAAAATGCGGATGGATTTAGTCAAATATAAGTATAAACTAGTCTTTAATCGAAGGATTTTAAAAAATATTCATTTTTCACAAAATGGCGGACAGTCAAAGTTAACGGTTCGATTTTAACGAAAAAAACGGCCGTTTTTTGGCTATAAAACGGCTATTTTTTTTTTCGAAAAAAAAAAATCGAACGATTAAAGACTACATTTTTATGTATTAAATAAGCCTGCAAAATTTCAAGAAGATCGGTTCATTAGTGTTCGAGTAATCTTGGTCACCGACTTCAGAAATGCCATTTTGAGAAAAACGCGTTTAAAGTTTCTCTTTCAACGCGGATTCTTCTCTTTCAACGCTCATATCTCAGTCAATTTTGTTCGGATTGACTTGACATTTTCAGGACATATTCTCAGATATTTATACTTCAAAAAAATGCAATAAAAGAAAATCGATTTTTTCAAAATCGCAAGTGGGGGTAACCCCTTAATAAAAACGTGGTAAAATACATACTCGTCTTTCTTTATGAAACATAAAACATTGCAATTTTTGTTAGATAATCAGAAATTAAAGAAGGCTACCAGGCTAGAGCCCGGAAAAGCGGTGAATTTCGACATTTTTTTATGGATATCCAGTTGGTAGAATGAAAATTCTGTTTCGTGGCGTTTATTCGATGTATATTTAAGTACCTATACAAATTTTTTCGCAAGATTTTGTTACAAAATGGCGGCGCTAAAGCTGGATGAAGCGAGTCACCTTTGTCTGATGTCCGGCGACTGGCAACATTACATCGCCAACTCCTCACCCACTGACTTGACACTTTTTTCAACCTTATCACAACATTCCACATCGCAGTAGGTACCTAGGGGATTTTTCATATGTTGAAAACTTTTTCCGCATATAATTATTTTCGGTCATTTTTTTACCAAGAACTATTTTCATATTTAAAACATTCACGATTTTTATTAAAAATCGATATTTTCCTATTTCTTCACTTACTTCGAAGGCAAATCTTAGCTGGACTTTAAATTATTTTGAAGTTTCGTACCGGGTAGAAATCTGGAGAACTTTTGCAGGCCGCAGAACATTATCGGACAAAGGTGACCGTCCAGCTTCGGTGCCCCCCCTCCCCATTTTGTTACAAAGTCTTGAGATGAAATTTATAAAGATACTTGAAGATATGTGGAATAAAGGTCACTGAACGGAATTTTCTTTCTACCAAGTAGGTATCCATAAAAAATGGTCGAAATTCACCTTTTTCCGGCTCCCCAGAAGGTAAAAAAAAGAGTTTTTTTTCGGTAATTTTTTTAGAAGGGAAAAAAACAAGCGAGCCCAGTAAACATTGAGGTATGTTGACATGTATATTTGAAATGTATTAAAAAATGTTTCAACATGAAACAATAATGTGGGCGTGTTTGGGCGTCTTGCCACTGCAGTCCCCAATCGACGGGAAAGATGCAGCTCGTAATTCTTGACGGACACACAAAAGCCAATAAAATTTTCAATTGTCATATATTTTTCTTCTGGGTGAATTAAGAAATAGCTGAAAAAATCGTGGAATTATGACTTTTTTCGGGTTTGAAAAAAAAGTGTTTAAAAAAACACTTTAACGTGCTATAATAATTATTCAAAAACACTTTTTCAACGACTTTTTCAATTCGCTTAGAAGAGATTTTCATACCGAAGAAAATAAACTTTGGTTTGATTCAATAGGCCGTTTAGTTTTTTTGCTATCACGCCCGCCAATTTGGAAAAATCGTGAAAATGAAAACTGGAGAAAACGCGCTTCAAAGTTTTCAATAGGAGGAAATATCAATATCAAATATCAAATCGCTTCTCTGCATTTGGCCCTGTATCGTCGAAAACATTTGCAGCTGGCCTCTGTAACTTTGTAAATATATTCTTGGGTAGTTTATCAATCGATTCAAGCAATGAAAAAACGATTTTCCGGACCTTCTAATTCAGGCTCCACCTACCTCGTGGCAGAAAAGAAGAACTTTCGTCAATTTTTCTACTGGGAAAATGTGTGCAGGTTATCAATTTTTTTTACATAAAAGATCATGGTTTTAAGTATCTTTAACAATATCTGTATGGAAAAATGTATTATAAATATGATACATACAGTTGTTTGTGCAGACCACTGTTTGGAAAGCGTTCTTCGCGATGACCACTGCTGCTCGGAAACTAATCATCCGAAATAAAAAAATCAACCGCCTGTAATTTTTGCATGAAATCATCTAGTGCTTCGGCGAAGGATTTAACAAAATATTGATTTTTGATAAAATTGCCGCAGTCCAAAGTGAAAGTATCGATTTTCGCTGAAAAAAAAATCCATTTTCATTGACAAAAAAAAACTATGTATCGAAAAAGAAATTTCCTTCGTCCGAGCACTGCTTTTTTATATGAAAAAGAAGCTTGTGAAACTGAAAGTTTATCGGAGCATTGATGTTTGGAATATCGTGGTCCCAATTTTGAAAAAGGCGTTTTGAAAGAATGTTCTACGACTTGAAATTCTCAGAGAATATTTTTCTGATGTTATATTTAGAAAGTTCATTAAAAACGAAAAATCGATATTTTGAACAACTCCAACTAGGTTTAAGGGGGGATTGTCTTTTTTTTTGCAAAATTTACCGCTTTTTGGGAATTTTTTCGCGTAGAAAGTATACAACGGAAAACTTGTGAAACTTGGCATATAGTTTTATTGATCTGTTTACTACATACAAAAAAAGTTTTAAACAATTTCATCAAAAAATCCGCCTCTCACCCCCCTCGACGCGCGATGGTCCTTTTTTGATGGTGTGCACGATTTCTCGAAAACTATTCAACCGATTGCCTTCAAATTTGGACAGAATGCTCAGCTGACATCCTTTTATCGTTTGATGAAGCAAAAAAGCAATACGTTTAATAGTTTTTTATTTATAACAAAAAATCGATCAATTTTTTTCGAAAAATCGATACTTCAAGTTCAAAACGTCACCAAATCGTCAATTTTTTTTTCCCTTCATCGAACGATAGCTATATGTGTCTAAAGTAAAATGCTTTTTGGGTTTTTGTTGCAGGATGAACGTGAAGGCTGTAATGGTGCACACCATCAAAAAAGGACCATCGCGCGTCGAGGGGGGTGGGAGGCGGATTTTTTGATGAAATTGTTTAAAAATTTTTTTGTATGTAGTAAACAGATCAATAAAACTATATGCCAAGTTTCACAAGTTTTCCGTTGTATACTTTCTTCACAAAAAAATTCCCAAAAAGCGGTAAATTTTGAGAAAAAAAAGACAATCCCCCCTTAAGCCTCTAACAAAATCGCAAAAGAACCGTAATAGGCTGCGAAAAGAAAGAAAGCAGTGTCCCAATTGGAAAAATTAAATTAGGTAAAGATGGATGGAAACAGCATTGCGTTTTCGAACCACCGCAGCCTTCCAACCAACAACAGCGACGGTATTTCGATCGTCATTCTTCTCGCTGCTTGCACGGGATATATGCGACAGGGCCATTCGGTGGTTGCGCTCATTCAGAAAGTGCAACTACGAGACAATACGAAGGTGGAAACGATCGCAGTGCGGTGAGAACAGCCAACGTGCCTCATCGATAAATAAGTTAATTCAGGACTGTTTCGCAGTTCACATGTATATATATATATATATATATATATATATATATATATATATATATATATATATATATATATATATATATACACAGACACATAGTATATTTATATACAGGGTGTCCCTCTTATATCTGCCACCCGAAATAACTCGGTAATTATCGACATCACAAAAAAATGTTCCAGACAAAAGTTGTACGGTGTGAAGGGGACCATCAAATGCGACCAATTTTTTTTACTTCGGCGCAGGCGCTGATGCACAGTGAAGGTCACCTCCACTTTTTTAAATGGGATGATACATTTTTTTTCAAGCATCTTGTGAAACACTTCAAGCTGCACAAAAAACATTGGGGGGGGGGGGGGGGTTGAAGTAGTTCAAGGTCATACAAGGTCAGTATCGATGATTCAAATCTAAATAACTCGGGTCACTCCCAAATATTTGGTAGTGATCCGAGATATTTCGAATTGTATTTCATTTTAATAGGTGACCTTGAATGATCTTGAACGACTTCGACCCCCTAATGTTTTTTATGCGACTTGAGGTGCTCCACAAGATGGTTGAAAAAAAATGTACCATTCCATTTAACCCTTAACAGTCATCGGGGGTTGAATCAACCCCAGCCGTTTTTCGACCGGCGATCCATTCCAGAATTTTTTGTTTTCGACAATTTTTTTTATATTAAAAATTACACGACTTGAAAATAATCGGCATGGTCATACACACAAAGGTTGAAAATGCATTGTAGTATTTTTTTTCAATTTTTCAATTATTGATCACTATCCAAAGTGAGTGGGGTTGATTACACCCCCAATGACTATTACGTCACAATCTCGAGGTGTGACTGACAAGGGTTAAAAAAGTGGAGGTGACCTTCACTGTGCGTCAGGCCCTTCACCGAAAAAAAAAAATTGGTTTTTTTTAATTCTCACCGTACAACTTTTGTCTGGAACATTTTTTTTGTTCCGTCGATAATTACCGAGTTATTTCGGGTGGTATAGAGAAGAGGGACACCCTCTATATATCCATAATATACTATATATGTATATATATATATATACCTATAAAAGTGGGATGCACAGCCAACTGACAGTGATTCAAGTTGGAAACTCGGTATTCGCGATCGCGGCTTTGGGGTTCGCGTTCGACGGATTTGTGTAGTTACGTACGGAAATAATTCGTTACGTTGCAATGGTAGGTAAAATATAAGCAGCGGGCGACAACCGGAAACGCGAATGGATGAGGCATCTGCGTGTTATTCTATTTTGCCCGTCTCTACGCGGTTCAACCGCGATAAATGGAATACGAGATGGAAGAGCGGGGAGCCTATGATGATTAACCGCGGAAGAGACTCATTGCAACGAGGTGCCCGGGCGTACAGAGCACAGGGGGCACAACTATCAGGGTTCCTTCCCCCATGGAAATTTATATACGCAAAAATATACTACAAATTAATTTGATTAATAATTGTAATATATGTGAAATGTATGCCATATATTGAAAGTATATGTTGCATATATGTGCCAAATTCTAATTTTCGTAACGTTTTTATATATGAGGTGTATATGCGTGGTATTACTGTATATGAATGTATCATATATCAATGATGTATGTAGCATTTACCCTGCATATTTACCACATATATTTAGCATATATGTTGCATACACACTGCATACATACCACATATATACAGATATGCGTAGCATATCTGTATATAGTGTTTATATGTAATAGTGTACTTTAATTGTAAGTTAAGTTTTTTTAAGTTTAAGTTTTAAGTTTTATTGAGTTTAACTGTAATAGTGTTAATACACAGCATATATTTCTTGTCAGGAATATGTATAAAAAATGTATGCGTCATATATGACGCATAAATGACACATATATGAGTCATATATGACGCATACATTTTTGATATATTTTTCTGACAAAAAAATAGATTCAAAATATATTGAAAATATATGCCCGCATATGCCTCATATATGCATCATATATAGTGTTCATACGCACCATATATTTTTTTGGTCAGAAAAATATATTGAAAATATATGGGTCATATATGCGTCATATATTTGGTGCATATATACTGAATATATATATATATATATATATATATATATATTTTTTTTTCGGGGGATCGAGAGGGGATCGATTAGGGATGTGAATTGGAAAAAAATGGTGGGAAATGTAAAAAAGGGGAAATCCCTGTACATGGAAGCTACAATTAGCGAAGCGTTCGCCGCAGCAGATACAATAAAAAAAAATACTAAATATATACGTATTATTCTATTTTTCGTCACTATATATGCGACCGATATATATATATATATATATATATATATATATATATATATATATATTTATATATATATATATATAAAAATATGCAGAAAATATATGCTATATATATATATATATATATATATATATATATATATATATATATATATATATATATATATATATATATATAGCATATATTTTACATACATACATTTTCATGGGGGTTCCGTAGGCACATACATCGCGTCAGTCGCGTTGTTTTTTTTTTCAAAAACTTTCACGTAAAAAACCCGCTGTTTTTGCAAAAATCGATATGTAAAAAAAAATCGTACGTACTTCTGTAGGTATTCACATGTATAATCGAAAAAACAAATTTCATTCACTGTAAATAAAAAATTGCAGGTGCCGTTGGTCCGGCCGCGCGCCTATGAAAAAAAGGCTTCGTCGAAGAAAAGCTGTGCAGCCGCAGTTTTGTTTTTTTACTTTGAAAAAAAAAAAATGTATACAGTTGATGATATGTACAATATATGACCTTTTTCAGAATTTCGATTTATTCCATTGTCCCGCTAAAAAAAATTCCCAAAATATACTTATTTTTTTCCCCGCTACAGTGGCCTTACCCGTTAATGAAAGAAAAATCTTCGTTGGTTTTTTTTTTCAGATTAATCCCACCGACGCTGATCATGAGAAAACCATGCCATACCTCCGCCATTTTGAAAGATGGATAATTTTTTTTGAAATACCTCGCCTAAAGATATCGCCCCCCTTAAGGGATAAAACCACTCTGGGATTGTGGAAAAATCGTTATTTGCTTAAAAAATACTGTGGGGTCATAAAAACAACATGCAATTGGTCCTGTAGCGAATTTTTTTTACGGTTTAATTATCGATGTTGTCGCAGCTCCTCGCACTTCTTTCAGGCGCCTCGTACAACTTTATACGCGTTTTTCTAGAAACCACTTTTTTCAAATTTGGAGGACGGATTACTCGAACACCTTTGCATGGATCGATTTGAAATGTTCACAGTATCATCACAATTACATTCTCTATGGAAGTACGTAGCCGTTTTTTGATTAATTGTAAACGTTTTTTTTAATAAACAATGTACTGCTTATTTTTTGGGCAAAAAATCGATTTATATATTTCAAAGTGCGCCATTTTTTTCAAAATTGGACTTAAAAAAATCCCCACGTAGTCCCACAGCTAATAATATATCGATTATAATTCTTTTTGTTTTTTATTCCAGGTGTTAGACTTTACGAGAAAACCGCCCTCCCGTGAAGGTATTTGTAAAAAAAAACACGTTTTCCAAGATGGGCGAGGTCGCCGCCATTTTGTATGAAAATGATTACTAAAATTTTGTTGTGTACTTTAATATGTGTTGGATAAACCCTCTCAAAAGAAATCCTATTCTTTTTTTCATAGTCCCAAAATGAATTGTCAAAGTTAGGCCATATTTTCTGCCGCTAGAGTGGTGTTATCCCTTAAGGAGTTTCGGGGGAAATTGACGATATGTTACCATTTGATTCAACTTTATACAGTAAAGCCGTTGTCATATACTGAATGCACCCTCCGAATAAAATGATCATCTAAACCGTTTCTACAAAATTTACAACTGAAGAAACACTCTTTAACATAGGGAGATGCCTACGCTCATCTCTAAATGGAAGTTTTACGCGCGAAACAGTGTGAATTTTTTTTTCAAAATGTTATGAACAACTGTCAAATCAGTCAGTGTTGACACATGATACGGATGACGAAATTGTCATAATGTACTGAATGAATAACTGTCAAATCACTGAGTGCATTGTGACAACTTCGTCTCCCTTTACATTATAATAATTAGGCATCTCCCTATGTTAAAAAGTGTTTTTGTAATTGTAAATTTTAAAGAAACGGTGTGGGCGATCGATTCGAAATTTGGAGAGTACATGCTGTATATGGCAAAGAATTTCCTGTATCAATTTGAATCGAATGGTAACGTATATACAATTGTTCCGAAACTCCTTAAGGGGGGACGACGCCAGTGTGACGAACCGAAAAAGGTAGTTTTTTCTTAATATTTTTTTGTTGCACTTAATAAATACACTTTCGGAATACATTTAAAAAAAATTCTAATCTATTCATGCAACCCAAACAAACTGTAAACGCGTTTTTCTCGAAACAACGTTTTTCAACGGCTTGTTGATAAAATCTTCGAAACTACTGAACCGATTCTTATGAAATTTTAACCACATATTCTTTACAACTATAGCTATACATAACTATAGCGATATTCGACTATAGCTATAGCTATTTGTAAAAATCAAGGATTTTGTAAATTTTTGATACTGACTTTTTTTTTGCCAAAAACGGTGGAAAAAAACTTTTTTTTGCTTTTTCGAAAAATGTCCGTCGTTTTGTTATTTTTGCATACATAAAAAATCGTATGATATACGCTATAGCCATTAGCATACTGAATCTAAAGCCGTTTGATTTTTTTGTTTCGGATGATCCATCTCCGAGATTTCATCAACAGCGTAGACCTACAATTTTTTAGGACATTTTTTTACCTACCATTTTTGTCTCTGAATAGTGACATGAATGAATAAATAAAAATTTTAATGTATTTTCAAAGTGTATTTATTAAGTGTAACACATTTTATATCCATATCTATAATATAAACCTATCAAAAAATTCATAAAAATCGCCATTTTTAGCGCCTAAAGTGAGAAGACCACTTAGAACAAACTAATTTAAAAAAAACAGCTACCTACAACGATAGCTACTGCAATTACGGAAATATTGGTTATTTAAAATCGAAAATCGGACAATTATAGCTAGAATTAGGCTCGTGCTTGTTATTAGCATTCTTGCCTATTCAAGTCGTTTCGACAAAAACGCGATTGAGAGTTTTAGTATACGTAAATCGTTGCGCTACTTCCTCTCACTAAACGTCTGTAACTTGGTCAATTTTGAATATTTTAACTTGAAAATTGCCTGCTGTCTCTAGACTTAAGGCCTCATATACGCGATTTCGCAGATTTTCGAAGGTACTTTTCTAGACGCGGTTAACAAAAAAATTACGCATATGTTGACAAAATTTTTTTTACAGATCATTTATGCACATGGTTAAGTATATGTAAAAAAAAATCAGAAATATTAACAAATGGCGGAGACATAACATAATAAAGCAATGTATTTTTTTTTGCGCGCGCGTTGATGGTGAAAGTTCTGGACATCGATGTGAGTGTCTGAAAAAAAAACTGAAAATATTTATAATTGCATAATGAATGTATCTTCAGTGTGAACCAACAATATTATTTAAAAAAAATATTATAATATAAATTCGAAACTTAAAATGTTTTCACTCAACTTCCTGCTGTATTTTATTTTTTACATTTTTCTGTGTCATTGAAATTGTTGTTTCTGTGGATCACACGATAGGTGATGATACTAAAAATATGTTATAACAAATTCAAAGCGATCTGAACCTTCGTTCAAGAGTTAGAACTTTCACAAGGTTCAAAAAAGTGAATCGTGGGAAAACGGCTTTGAAGTTGGCGGTCGCCCAGGTAGCGAATCAAAAGGCTGACGATGGAAACAAACTTGTGCGAGCCTTGTTTCACCGAGCCTGAGTGAGACAGACCTGGGCCAGGTTCCATTGCATCGTTTGGAGCAGCCTGGAACCAAGACTGGCTGCTTAGCCTAAACTTAGGGTTATTTCAAGCTTTGTTCAGCCAGTGAATTTTAAGGCTAAAAAATCAAGGCTGGATGCAGGCTTGTTTCAGGTTGTGATAAAATAAAATAAATTTTAAATAATATTTTTTCTGTACTTTTATGAAAAAAAAAATTAGCAATAAATTTGTCGGGTGCGAAGGCACGAGAAACGAAAGCGAAGGAGGCAGCTCAGAACATTTAAACATATTCTCTTATCGATATTTATGAGGTACACAAAAAAGTTTTTTTCTCGTCACATACACATTTCGTATGTACTCACTCTCTGGGGTTTGCGTACACTCTGTGTATTACGTGTCCCATAAACAATAAATAAAATAAAGTACTGTGTTTAAAATATTTTATATATATTTTATAACAAATAATATAATGAATAATAAATATATATAATAAATAAAATGAATTCTTTACAAATTTATTAAATTTACCCCAATGTAGAATATAGAAAACTAAAAACAGGCCTCATATAGCCTCGAAAAGAGTTTGGGATAAGCTTGGTCATAAATACTTGTGAAGGCTTCATTAAGGCTCGTTTTGAACCTTGTTGTTTCGTCGTTTCAGGCTTAGTACAGGCTTTTCTACCAGCCTTTGGTCAAGCCTGTGTGCAACAGCCTGAAACCGCGTTATCATTCAGGGGTTCAGCTAGGCCTGAAGTCAGGCTGGTGCTCAGCCTGAATTAAAAAATGTGCGCCTTGTTTCAGAGCTTGGCGAGCCCTTTTTTCATCGTCAATTCCTACCTGGGCGGGCGCGCCGCGCGGTATCTATTATAAATGCAATCTTACCGGATTTAATAGCATTACAGAATTTTTTAATTCTGTAAAGCTTAAAATATTCCTAACCGTTCAGACTAATGGAATAAAAAATAATTAAAAAATGAAAAATCTTGAAATTTTTCGCATATATAAGGTCTTAATATCATCTAAGCTCCAATGTCTTTGAAATCACTTATGGATAAATTCCAACACATTTATATAAATGTCATTGTCAGGACTTGCCTGGCCCCAAAGTCAACCATTTTTTTTCACAAACTTCGAGCACCGTTTTTGAGAACCAAACAAACGAGCCGATAGTTAGCATTGATAGAACGGGTTCATAATATTCTTTCCCCTTGTATATATAACACACGCACCAGTCTCCCCCATGCTGCACCCGAATCCTGTCTATGTGCGTTGGAGGTAAATCGGCTCTTAATTTTAACCCTCCGCGGGTAGCGAAGTAGGCTGGCAGGTTCAACACGAATCTGCGGAGAGCACACCGCGTATTTTCTTGCGCCGCAAACACAATGCGGCACTTCATCGCACGTACGCGAGACAGGAAGAGGGAGGATGGGTGGATAAAGGAACTAGACATCTCGGTATACTTATATGCGCCGTATATAATTGCTACGGTGCCTCGGGGATCCCACCCAGAAGTCTCGTTGAAAATTTAACCGCGTAATCAGCATACGCGCACGGCCGCCGCGTTTTAATTTGCGTTCGTCAATATTTATGTTAAGCTTCCTGACCGCGCTTCACCAATTCGGCTCAGACGATGTGGGAAGAAATTGCTCGTTTCCTCCGCCAATCTCAACCCCTCCTGTACCTCTATTTCGACCTTTATCACGCACGTATACATTAGGGTGGTTAAAAAAAAAGATTTTTTTTTTCTCAACGGAACATTGAAGTATGTTAAGAAAAAGAAAGTTTTGCAAAATTTGGGAGTTCTAAACAATTTTTTAGTTAGTGCTCAAACCCCTTTTTCATGTTTTTTTTCATGATTATCGGAGTATTAATTTCTTTTTATCTCGATGCAGAAAATGTCAGTGCGTGATCCAATGTAAGGGGGATATTACGATATCTGTGGCCCCAAGTTTTGGCCATGCACTCTTTATATTTGGCCCAAAATAAGACTTTTTTCAAGAATACAAAACATCTAAATTCGGCTTTTAAGGGGGTGAAACAGAGGTTTAAAATTTTTAATGAGGCGGAGTATTTTTTGGGTAGATTTCTTTAAAATTCGGCGTAAACATTCTAGAAAACAAGTAATTTTCAAAGAGTTAGGTAGTTCATTGAAACACGATTTGTAACGGGATAAACGGGAGCTTGGAACGTTGTTAAACATGGGGATATTACGGTATCTGTGGCCCCTAATTCTGACCACGCAGCCATCATATGTGACCCAAAATAAGACTTTTTTGAGGAGTGGTAAAAATCGAAATTCGATCCTTAAGGGGTTGATACAGGGATTTTAAAGTTTGTATGGGACAACATATTTTTTTTGACAGATTTGCTTGAAACTTGGTGTAAATACTCTACAATACAAATAATTGAACACGTATTTCTGCATTTCCTAAAAGTGGACCCTTAAGAGAGTTAAACGGGAGGGTAAAAGTTTGTATGAGACAACATATTTTTTTGTCAGATTTACTTGAAACTTGGCGTAAATACACTAAAATACAAATAATTAAACACGTATTTCAACAATTTATGAAGTTTAACCTTTAAGGGGGTTAAACGGGAGTGTTAACGTTGATAAGAGAAAACATATTTTTTTACCAGATTTACTTGAAACTTACTAAATTGATTTGATATAGAACACTAGATGTTTTCCTCTGTGTTCGGTGCGTGTAGACAGTCAAGTAGTACTTTTTTAGCCCCTTAACTGTGTTTGTTTCAGTTGGCATAAATATACCAAACAAATACATGTGTAATTATTTGTATTTGAGTGTATTTATACCGAGTTTCGAGCAAATCTGACCAAAAAATATGTTGTCTCATATAAACTTTGAAACCTCCGTTTCACCCCCTTAAGGGTCGAATTTCGATTTTTACTACTCTTGAAAAAAGTCTTATTTTGGGTCAAATATGAAGACTGCGTGGTCAGAATTAGGGGCCACAGATATCGTAATACTGCCAATGTAAGTATTCATTTAATTTTTTCTGCAACAATACACATTTTTTATTTAAATATTTTTTTTTACTATAAACAATTTGTATTTGCAGATTAAGAATCAATATATGTAATTCGGTTGTGAAAATTATATCAACCACTTCATGAACAAGAAGACGATGTTTACATCACTGAACGTCTAACAAGTATGCGTGTTTTTTTTGGAGTAATATGTTATTTTGGAGTAAGAAAACAAAGTCATACGGATTCGAGAGTTACAAACCGCGGCGCTGTTGACGCTACTGCACCTTTGTTTTTCTGACTGTCCGCGGGTTCTTTTCGCGATTCATTTGACTGTTGCCAGTAGTTGCTGTATTGAGGTACGTCACAGTACACGTAAAAATACAAATGTAAAAAAGTTCATTCGAACGATTTGAGCTCCCGTGCAGTTTTTTGGACTTGAATCCTTCACTTTGGGACTTTAATCAGAATTACAATACGTGCTTGATTACTTTTAAAGACATGCAAGTTATGAACGACATAGCTGAGAGAGCCGTTTCTTTGATGGAAGATTTCAACGGTTTGATTACGAAAAACGAAGACCAAAACAATATCTGTTGCAAGTTGTGAGCGAGCACAGAAAAACCCATCCTTTTTGCGAGAAGGAAAATTATTATACGGCTCGATCTTCGGAGTAATTACGTAAGTTTTTCAACAATCGCATACTGTGATCCAGAAGACATCTTTTTTAAACATCGTGTGGAATTATTATTTTTATTAAAACTTCATAAAACGAAAACGACCTGTTGATGTTAACTTAGAAAAAGCTACAGAGCATAAAAAGTTTTGAGAAAATTATATTATTATGATGTCTATTGGCGGGGAAAAAAAATGGACGAAAAATCGAAGAAAGAAAAAATAAAAGTCGTTTGAGCACTACCTAAAAAATGTTTAGACTTCTCAAGTTTTGTATGAATTACTTTTTCATAACGTAGTAACATTTTCCGTTGGGTACCGCGAACCAATTTTTCTTTTTATGGAACCACTAATATATATATATATATTGGGGCGGCACAATTTTGAGCTCGATTTTTTCTTCCTTTTTCTCACCATCCAATTATCTTCATTGAAGAAAAAAAATTGTCGCGGAAGCTGGGAGCTGTCGAAAAATATTTAGAGGTCGCTTAAGCCTCCCGAAGATTCAGTTTTCATTGAAAAATCGATTTTTTTTTCGTCCACTTCTCACCCATGATTTTTACACTTTCTAATTTTAAATCAACCTCGCGAAAGCTCTAGCCGGCCAATGAATATTTAATGGTCGCTCAAGGTTTTCGAAATTCAGAATTTCCGCCAAAAAATAAATCTCGCATGCACTATAATTCCTTGTAGCTCAAAAACAAAATAAACAGCGTAGTGTCACATCTTCTGAATAATTATTATAATAATTTGTAACAAACTCCAATTAGATGATATGTGTTGTTAAGTATCATTATGTATTATTGTATTTTTTAACATCTTGAAACAATTATTTCCATTTTAAGCGTAAAAAACGATGATGTGAAGCATAAATTAGGAAAGTACCTGAGGGGTTATTATGCTGCCTTTCAAAATTGACATACAGGACTCAGTTTTGGCAAAAGTACTTTTGTATCATACACTGCAATATTTTTATATGGACCGGAATTTTTTTTTATATTATAACCGTAATTTCAATTTATATAACTGATTATCCTTATATAAGATTTATTCATATATATATTTATTCATATATATATATATATATATATATATATATATATATATATATATATATATATATATATATGTGTGTGTGTGTGTGTGTGTGTGTGTGTGTGTGTGTGTGTGTGTGTGTGTGTGTGTATATGTATATATATATGTAACATGTCGAATGTATGTAGACTACATATTGAACTACCAGGTCAAACTCAGGCTCACCCAAGTACCGAGACCAGCCCCGGATCTACGATTTTTCCGAGCCGGGGCAAAAACTTGACATTGGCGCCCCTCCCCTCCAGCATTTGAGATTAAGGGGGGAAATCTCTTTAGACGCCCGAAAATGAGTCATTTTTCATACATTTTTTAAAGGTGATGAAATAATCGCATCATTTAAAAATGTTGACATTATCTTATCACAACTTTTAAGTGTTAATTTTGATTTATTTTTTAAGCAAAACAAATCGTCGGCATTATAAGGTATTCCTTTAGGCGTCGTTTGAAAAACTGGTCATGTTATAGCTCAAAAAGTTATTGACCGATCTGGCTGATATTTTGGGAGGTTACTCAGCATAACATTGTTCGAAGGATATACCTATGAAAATATAGAAAAGTATAAAATTAAAAATTAAGTAGGCTTTGCAATCAAATTTTCATATTTTTGACAATTTTCTCGACAATTTTTATTCCAAAAAAGTAATTTATTTACGCGATCAGCCAGATCGATCGACAACTTGTTGAGCTATACATGGGCAGTTTTTCAAAAGAGGCCTAAAGGAACACTTCATCAAAGTTCGTCTCGTAGGCACTTTTGTTTTCGATGGCTAGAATCACGAGGCCATTGAAACTCACTAAAGCGCCCTGGATGCTAGACGCTTCAGTGAAACAATTTTTTTGCAAACACAAGATTTCGGCGCCCCCTTAAATTGCCGCCCGGGGCAGGTACCCCGGTTTGCCCCCCCTTAGAACCGGGGCTGACCGAGACTAACTAAAAGCTTATTCCTCGACCTGATGGAATGCTGATCCGTTTTCATCTTCCAAGCAAAAATTCGACCTCGTTAATCCGGATCTCACATTGCCCGATGATATTCGATCAGCTTGCAAAAAAAAACACAAAAAAAGGAATAAAAACCAGTGAACTCGATCGTCCCCCTCCAAAAATTCAGAACAAAGGATCACGTTTTTTTTTCTTCAGGAAACGCGCTTCTGCCATTCGCCAGGTAGACGAACCTCGAGTGTTCGAGCGCGTAGCCCGCGACGAGTACCCACACGATAGAGTCAACGTTAATTCTTTTCATCGCGACTTTTGTATATTGCATACACAATCCGAACACTAGGTTCGACCAGGCTATGAAATAGCATTAATACGATTATAACACGGGCAGCTTTTACTTCCCAAACAGGTATACTACTCGAGAAGATTTTGCCCGTGCCCCCGCCCCCCCCCCCCCCCCCCCAGTGGTCTACAGGGCTGCTTCGGCGAAGAAACGTTTTAGATTGACAGGCGGCACTTTGGGGCCACATAATAAAATGAATCGTCGTTTTACGGTCGAATGGATTTCACAAGAAAACAGGCAAAGGTATATACCGACGATCTATATATATGGCGGCTCCTCGGATATAAATTATTTGGTATCGTGTACACGTGTTTGTCATCTTGCGACAGGGAAGAGCAATAGAGAGAGAGAGAGAGGGAGAGAGAGAGAGAAAGAGAGAGAGAAGCAGAAGAAGAAAGAAAAAAACAGACAAACAGGCAGAGAAGAAGAAATAGAGAGCGAGATATAGATAAAGAGTCGAAGAGAAAGCGAAAGTTTTTGACTGATTGATTTGATTGATTATTTAATGATGCCATAGTACAATCACTTTTGGGCAAAATAAGGATACATACTATATACGATAACAGTGCTCTCTGTTTTCAACAAAGAAAATGAATAAATCAGAGTAAAGTAATAACGCGCAGTTGAATAGGTCTACTTCGTTGAAGGGCTCATTTTGAACCAAGCTTGAATTTAAGAACAATTAAACTCATATATGTGTACGTGTAGAGATACGTGTAAGTGTGTTACAGATATGTGTACGTGTACACTTACGTATGTAAGTGTATGAGTGTACACATAAGTGCACGTGTATACTTACTTATGTACGTTTGTAAGTGTTGCACATATGTGTACGTGTGTAAGTGTTACACATATGCGTACGTGTACACTTACTTGTGTAAGTGTGTAAGTGTTACACATATATGCAGTAAAGTTAAGTTAAGTAAGTGTACACATATGTGCACGTGTACACTTACTTATGTAAGTGTATGAGTGTAACACACAAGTGCACGTGTATACTTACTTATGTACGTTTGTAAGTGTACACGTGTACATATTGCACATATGTGTACGTGTGTAAGTGTTACACATATGCGCACGTGTACACTTACTTGTGTAAGTGTGTAAGTGTTACACATGTATGCACGTGTACGCTTACTTATGTAAGTGTGAGCGCTACACATATGTGTACGTGTACACTTATGTTATCGTTACACATACGTGTACATGTACACTTATCTAAGTGTTACACATATGTGTACGTGTACACTTATGTTATCGTTACACATACGTGTACATGTACACTTATGTTAGTATTACACATATGTGTACATGTACACTTACTTATCTAAGTATTACAAATATGTTGACGCGTACACTTACTTATGTAAGTGTTGCACATATGTGTACGTGTGCACTTACTCATGTTAGTATGTGTACACTTATGTAAGTGTTACACTTATGTGTACATGTACACTTACATATGTGTGAGTGTAAGCCGAAGAGAGTGAGAGAGCTGGCTTTATTACAAAAGGGGAAATCAATTTAAAAAAAAGGAGAGAGACAAATTGTTTTATTAAAAAGAGCGGAAGCCAGAAAAAGAGAGAGTGAGAGAGGGAGAAGGATAAAAAAACGTTGGTCCTGCAGTCCACATATAAAGATCCTTCACTATTTATGTACATCCTTCTTCCACGTGGCACGTGTTCCCTCCGACTGAAGAATCGGCGAGGGTTGTAAAATTTCTACGGGCAATCGGTACCGCGGTCTATTATTTCTTCCTCTCTCTCTCTTTTTTTTCAATTCTTCCTGCCACGCGGAGGGCTCTATGTTTATTGTGTGTATACTGAGCATTGGGGTGTGCAGAGGGAGTGGCTGCGCCGGGGGGGGGGGGGGGGGGGATCGAATAATTTTCTACGCCTCAAAGAGAAAACTTACGCACCGCGTCTCCACCTCACCCCTCGTAGATTCTTGCCTATTCTCGTGCTTGTTATTCGTTGATATTAATACCTGGGGAGAACCGTGGTGATGGCTGGGGATGGGAACGCGAAACGGAGAATGAAATTTGACGGTAATTCGATCGTACAGTGAAATTGAGCGTGCAATTTTCTCATATTTGTATGGAGACCACGGTCGAACGGTCGAGAAAGAAAGTCAACGAAAAAAGGGAATAAAAAAAATGAGAAAGAAAAATTGAGTAGATTTGAGAATGAGGATCACTGTGACTGACGGTGCGATTGAGAGCGAGTCTGTGGAATTTCGCCGAGATTCAAACGGAATGAGACCGCAGTGAAGGGCGAAGGGGGGGGGGGGGGGGAGATCGCGGATGCGAGGTATTTTATAGTCTATGAGGCTGCTCGAAAAGTTTCACGCTTTTGTGAAATTTTGAAACTGAGATCAGGTATATACATGGGTACAAAGGTATATAATAATTCATGTATAAATACTTATTTATATATATTATTATATGTGTATTTATATATTATTATATAAGTATTTATATATGTATATATAAATATATTATAAATAAATGTACCGGGTGAGGCAACAACTATCGGCAACGGAAATGTTTTTCAACCTACCTTAGGAGTTGAAACCTAAGGTAGGTTGAAAAAACCAAAAACCTGGTTTTTCAACCAGACTTAGGAGAAAACTTCATCGACAAAAGTTGCATAGTTCGAAGGCGGTTATCGAGTGGTAGCTACGAGGTTCATCCAGGTGCTTCAGAGATTTCCAGATCAACGTCATTTTTTTTTAAATGGACGACTATTTTTCTCTCATGATTTTATGAAGAAACTAAAATTAAGTTCACACACCAAATTTGAAGATGTTGGGTCAAGATTTGGTATAAACAATCGATGAAAACGAGATTATCAATATCTTCAGCCGATAATCGATTAAAAAAACGGTGCAAACACTTACTTTGACTTACAAACACTTGATGGTGATCAAATGGCCACCATACAATTATCACTTGGGTTGCAGTTTGTAAAATTCTCCGTAAATTAAGATCGTATCAACTTGCCCTTGATAAGGCATCATTTTGCGAAAATCTTAATTCTGTACTGGCAAAAGGAAATTCAGTGGTGGTACATTTAAGGCATTAGGCCACAGTAACTAGTATAAAATCATGTGCGAATTTAACATTTTTTTTCGTATGAAAAAGTGATTGACTCATGAAATTAATTACACATCTATTTAGTATGAATATCAAGCTGTTGGAAAATATATATATATATTTTTTTTCGATGTTCAAAATGGCCGACTACTCGAAACTTCTCGAAACAGTTTTTTTCGATTGGCGTGACAATTAACTTCAACAACTTTCACTCGACTTACTTCAAATTTAAAAGTTATGTTCCTAATTGCATTTCGCCGAGAAGTGCGTACGGAATTTCTGCTTAATCGAAAACTTTTCATTTTATGAGCAGTTTATGGCCAGTTATAACGAAATTTTTCACTGAAAATTCATTTCTTTAGTTCAAATACCTACAACTTTTGACTAAAACAATATTTTTCAAATTCCGTATGTACTTCTCTAGGTATTCTAATGTAGATTGACGAGAATTTTTGTTTTTTGTTCGTGTCAAAAAATTGTGGATGCCAAATGTCACGCCGCGGAGCGCCTAAAAAAAAGATAACAAAAGAAAATATTAATAGTCGAACATTAATTTTATGAGTGAATCACTTTTACATACGAAAAAAATTGTTAATTTCGCACATGATTTTATACCCGTTACTGTGGCCTAAGGCCTTAATTGAAGAGAACACCCATTAATATGGAAATCACAAACGTCTCATTGCTTTACAAAACAAGTTGATGAGATAAGAAGAAAGCGTAGGAATGATTTCTAAAAATAAAGTATTAATATCCACGAAAAAATAGTGAGAACTTATTGAACATCTTATTATAATTTTGCGATCCTTTTCGAAAAAAAGGGCTCTGGCCACGAACCTTAAAGGTTGTTCGTCGCTTTTGTCTTTCTTTCTATCTAGACACCCCTTTAACATTTTACGGCACTCTCCGTTTGGAACAAGCAAAGGGAAACAGCTTCCAATTTTGGTGGGGGAGGAAGACCCATAAAAAACTGTTTTTGGCGAACCCTCATATATATATATATATATATATATATATATATATATATATATATATATATATATATATATATATATATACACACATATACATATCGATGTATCTATACTTACGGAAGCCACGTATGTCGGGAACGAGAATATAATTCGCGGGATCGCTTTGTCGAATTCACATGGGTATATGTAAGGTTGAAAACCGCAGGAAAGGGGAACAGGGAGAAGTTGGATGGAAAGCACAAGGCTCCTGCAGCCAACATTGGGAAAGTCTCCAACGCCCCCCCCCCCCCCTCCTCTCTCTGTCTTTCTTTCACTCGTACCGAGTTTCCGTCTCACACTCCGGGAGCAGTAATTTTCGAATTTGAAAATTTATCGCAGCGGTATAGCCGGGGAGCTTTGCTCCGGCTGTTGGGAGTCCCGCGGAGTGGAAAATAGAGACGGAAAACGAGGGTGATCGTTAGGGACGAGCGAGAGGGCGACAAGGTGAAAGGAGAAAGGCAGAAGGAAACTACGGCAAAGCCGACCTCTCTGTTTCGACCCGGTGTGCGACTATAGGACAAAACGGGGACGTGGTTGAAGGGTAGCGAGCGTAAGGGTGGAGGGAGGCTAGAACCCCCGCGAGTTTCATCTCTCATAACTATTCTAGTGGTGCGGAACGTTAAACTGCAATCACGAAAATTAATACGCGGAAGTACCCTCGGTACCTCGTCGTCGATCTTCTCGTGCTGCTCCCGTTCGATATGCGAGCTTTCACGCGGGCACTCGTCGTACTCCCTCTCGTCGCGGACCGAGAGTGAGAGACAGAGAGAAAGGAATACCGTTTCGACGCGAACCTATCCACATTTAATTAACTGAAAAACCATCGTGACGCGAGTGCGACCATCCGGGAAACGGTCCTGTACGGATGCTGCGCTAGTTTTTTTTTGCGGGGGGGGGGGGGGGGGCTAGTTTGAGGGTGGGTTTGTGTATGGGCCGGAAACGGGGCGCTGAGCACATGTGGGACGATCATTGAGGCAGTGCTTTAAGGGGCAGGTCCACTCTGAAAATTTAAAAAAATCGAAAGCAAGCACGACTTGGAGAAATCGACGATGATGAGCAGTCAGAAGGGATTTTAAAATTTGGATTTTTACTATTTTTTTTACGAAAAACTGCGAAAAAACGCGTTTTTTTACTTTTTCGTTTTTCATCCGCCATATTTTTATTTTTTGATGAAACTTTATATCCGAGGGTCATTTTGTAACTGGTGTCATACTGAATCTAATGGACTTTGATTTTTTTGTTTCAGACAAGCCGGTTCCCGAGTTGTGATGGAGCTACCTAGCCCACCTATTTTTGAGGCGTTACGTTAAACTATAGTTTTTGTACTTGAAAATGAATGGAAATGAATTAATTTTTTTTAAATGTATTTCAAGACTTTATGTATCAAGCCCAACAACTTTTATATTCATATATTTTATAAAATCCTCAAAAAAATCGCGGAAATAGCCATTTTCGTGGCTCCGAAGGGGACTGGCTCCTTAAAGGGGTACAGTGACAGCCTTGAAAATCGATTCAAAGTGTGGGAATTCGTTGTAAGGTAGTTGGCCCAGTAATCGTTACCTTAGGCAGATCGACTGTGGAAATTTATATAGCTCAACTTGGAAAGTGAGTAGAAGTTATTTTAAGGGGCTATACCAGTGTGGACGCTGAAAATTTCGGTGATGTTCGGGAATTTTTTAGAAGAAAAGTACTGAATTAAATGTTTCGGAAAACTAAGAATATATTTGGCTATATTTGACCTATATTACATCATTTTTTTATAGAAAAATATTGAGATCCAAGCGACTTGGGCGCTGCCTTCGGAGGCGCCAAAAAAAAGTTCCTCCACTGCTGGCATGATTCCGGCCGATTGAGTAGCTGAAACCGAAAAAGGAAAAAATGTCGTTAAACTGGAAGGTATATCCTGTACAATGACGCAGGATTTGAGAAAACTATCAAAATCGAACAAAATGGCGTAGTTATCAAAAAAAAGTATATTTTCTTGCCTATAAAGTGGTCGTTTTTTTCAATGTCAAATCGCCAACTTTCATCCAATCAAAAATATCCTACGTCATTGTAGAGTAAATATATTCAAGAGTACTCAGTTCAAATTTCAAGTCAATCGGATAATTGCTCTTTGAGTTACAATGTCAGCAAATTTAAAAAATCTCATTTCGAGAAAAACGCGTTTAAATATTTAACTATTTATTTTTGCAAGATAAAATTATTAGAGATACGGCCTTGCAATTTTTACAGGATATTTATGAAAGAAAGAAACTGTCGAAAAAGGCAAAAAAATCGATTTTTTTAAAAGTGTCACGCTGGTATAGCCCCTTAAAGGGGTACAGTGACAGCCTTGAAAATCGATCCAAATTGTGGGAATTCGTTGGAAGGTAGTTGGCCCAGTAATCGTTACGTTAGGCAGATCGACTGTGGAAATTTAAATAGCTCAACTTGGAAAGTGAGTAGGAGTTATGTTAAGGGGTTACCCCACTTGCGATTTTGAAAAAATGGTTTTTTTTTATTGCATTTTTTTGAAGTATAAGTATCTGAGAATATGTCCTGAAAATTTCAAGTCGATCCGAACAAAATTGACTGAGATATGAGCGTTGAAAGAGAAGAATCCGCGTTGAAAGAGCGTTGAAAGAGAAACTTTAAACGCGTTTTTTCCCAAAATGGCATTTCTGAAGTCGGTGGCCAAGATTACTCGAACACTAATGAACCGATCTTCTTGAAATTTTGCAGGCTTATTTAATACATAAAAATGTAGTCTTTAATCGTTTGATTTTTTTTTTCGAAAAAAAAATGGCCGGTTTATAGCCAAAAAACGGCCGTTTTTTTTTCGTTAAAATCGAACCATTAACTTTGACTGTCCGCCATTTTGTGAAAAATGAATATTTTTTAAAATCCTTCGATTAAAGACTAGTTTATACTTACATTTGACTAAATCCATCCGCATTTTTTTCTTCAGATGATCCACTTCGCCGCAATGTTGGTCACCGCAAACCGTGTATATAAAAACATTATTTCATTGACGGCCATTTGCCACTAAACAATGTAATATTTTTCAATAAAAAAATTACTGAAAGTTCTTCAAGATGTGTTCTTTAAGATGGTATATTGATCGATTAAAAAAGTTTGTAGTTTTCTTTAAAAATTTCATGAAAAAGGCCTTTTTTGCGCTACAAGTGGGGGTAACGCCCTAAGAAAGAACTAAGGCCTAGCTTTGACAATTGATTTTGGGAGTATGAAAAAAGGAATACGATTTCTATTGACAGGCTTTATTTAACACATATTAAAGTATTGAAAAAAAAACATTTATTATAATTATCATACAAAATGGCGGCAACACAGCCCATATTGAAAGCCGTGTTTTTTTACAAATAGCTTCACGGGAGGACGGTTTTCTCTTAAAGTATAAGACCTGGAACAAAAACAAAAAGAAATATAATCTATATATTATTAGCTATGGGACTACGTAGGGATTTTTTAAATCGAATTTCGAAAAAATGTTGCACTTTGAAAGATATAAATCGATTTTTTGCCCAAAAACTAAGCAGTAAATTGTTTATAAAAAAAAGTTTACATTTAATCAAAAAACTGCTACGTACTCCAATAGAGAATGCAATTGTGAAGCTACTGTCAAAATTTCTCAAAATGGATGGCGCGAAAATATTCTCCGTACTCAATTACCTATCTATACCAATTTTCATGGCGATCGGTTGAACGGTGTAGAAGTTGATGCGCTGTAGCGCTATCTAGCGGCGAGTAACCACAAAGTGGATAGGATAAAAACCTTCTCTATGAAAAAACACTTATACGTACCAACTTTCATGTTGATCGGTCGAACGGTGTCGGAGTCTATAGATCTCAAACAAATATATATAGTACAGTCGCGCTGTCGCTGAAAAACCCCGTTATCGGAAAAAATTAGAAGGCCAGTTTTTTGACAGGTGATTCTGTAGGTGCCGCGGATGCTAATTCCAAGATTGCCTAAAAATCGGCGTGCAGGTTTTTTTTCGGGGATGAAGGGGGATGGGGGTGGATTGATGCCAAATTACAACCCCTCCGAGGTCGGCGCTGTGAGACAATATGTTCAGAAAAATCCGGACTTTAGTTTTGTCCACAGGGACATTCAAATCGTCGAAGTTCATTTTGGGGGTGAAAGTTTGAAAGATCAGTTTTAATTCAATAATTCTTTAGGAAAAGTTAGTGCACTTTTTGTTCAAATGGCAACGTTGCAGCCCTTGAAAAGACACGTCGATCGAGTGTTTGATAATCACTCTCCGATAATATCTTTAACGCCAAAAAAAATGGTTGAAATTCAAAAAAGAAATGGTTCATTGAATAACTCAAAAGCAATCGATTTTTCGGGTATGGTTTAAATGTACGAAATGTAGAGAATAACTTTCTCTATATTTTCGTTTCTATGGGCCACCCTTGAATTATGATTTTCCATCCCCTCTCGGGGGTTGACTTTCAAAATCGTTCAAAATGAAATTCTGGGAAAACTATTGACCGCACGAATTCGCCGCTGTCGAACAATTCGTAGCTTGTACCATCAGTTACATTTCAGTCCATAGCGCCAAACTCGTATCTCTTTGTTTTCGGTTTTCCCAGAAGTTTATTCTGAATTTTCTACCCCCAAGAGGGGTAGAAAAAAAGCACAATTCAAGGGTGGTCCATAAAAACGAAAATATAGAGAAAATTATTCTCTACATTTCGTACATTCAACCCATGCCCGAAAAATCGATTGTTTTTGAGTTATTCAATAAACAATTTCGTTTATACTTCAACCATTTCTTTGGGGGTGAAGATATTATTGGAGAGGGATGATCAAATACTCGATCGACGGGTCTTTTCAAGGACTACAACGTTCACATTTGAACAAAAATTGTATGTGTTTTTACTGAAGGGTTATCGAATTAAATCTGATTTTTCAAAATTTCGCTCCACTTTTTCACCCCCAAAATGAACTTCCACGACTTCGGCGCTGTGGACAAAAATAAAGCCCGGATTTTTCTGAACATTTTGTCCCCCGGCGCTAACCTCGTCGGGGTTGTAGTTTCGCATTAATCTACCCCATCTCCCTTCATCCCCTAAGAAAGATACTACACCCCAAACAATCCCAAACTCGGATTCAGCACCCGCGGCACCTACAAAAACACCTGTCAAAAACTAGCCTTCTTCTATTTTTTTCCGATTCCAATATACAGCACGACTGTACCAATATACCAACATCCATTTTCATATACAGGGTGTCCCTCTTATCTCTGCCACCCGAAATAACTCGGTAATTATCGACATTACAAAAAAATGTTCCAGACTAAAGTTGTACGGTGTGAAGGTGGCCATCGAATGGACCAATTTTTTTTTTATTTCGGTGGAGGCGCTGACGCACAGTGAAGGTCACCTTCACTTTTTTAAATGGAACGGTACATTTTTTTCAACCATCTTGTGGAGCACCTCAAGCCGCATAAAAAACATTCGCGGGTCAAAGTCGTTCAAGGCCATTCAAGGTCAGTATCGATGATACAAATCTAAATGTGTGTTCGAAATGACCTTGAACGACTTTGACCCCCTGATGTTCTTTATGCGGCTTGATGTTCTCGACCAGATGGTTGAAAAAAAAATGTACCATTCCATTTAAAGAAAGTGGAGGTGACCTTTACTGTGCGCCAACGCATCCACCGGAAGAAAAAAAAAATAGTCGCCTTTGATGGCTCCATTCACACCGTACAACTTTTGTCTGGAACATTCTTTTGTGACCTCGATAATTACCGAGTTATTTCGAGTGTCAGACACAAGAGGGACACCCTGTAATTAGGTTTGATTAGTCTCGAATACGTATAATTACGAGTTCGACCATGTAATACAATACATAATAAATATCTCCTGGACGCTAATATATCACAGATCTCCACTAACGACTAACACTTATTTAAAAAATACTTATTGAATGTATAAACATGACCATCACAAGGATGCTGATGTCTACTAGGCCGACCACCTTAAAGCAATTATTTACGGATTTCAATATTATTCGTATAATGCGTATGAAAGGAAATTCGTCAGTAAGTAATGCAAACATTGATAATGAATGGATCAAAAATTAATATTGAATATTAATTAATTGGCCGACGGAGACTGCAAGACTGCGCAATGTAATCTAACGACGTATGACACATGTCGGTAATAAATGGCGATTTTTACTATCACTAATTAATAGAGGGATTATTGATAAATAGTGAAATAATAATCAGTTCACGCGGTTTTCTATACATAGTCATCATTTGAATTAATTCGAGTTATTTTCGTGTAATGCGTTTGCACTTAATTTCATAATTTATGAAAATATTTTGCCCAGGACGTAATTTGATATTGGCGATGCATATTACGATATTGACAAGCGTGGTAACATGCGTTTGGAGGATCGAGCTGCCGTGAATTAACCTAATTAGAGGACAAATCGATCAGTGTTGCTGTACGTCCAGGCTTTCGGGACGGTCCGAGCCGATGTGTGCTGAGAGTGCAAACTGCTCATGTTTCCCAAAAACTGGTTTCCATATATTTTATGGTTTCCATATAATATATGGAATATATTCCATATATTCGCATAATATATATTTTCCATATATATTATGCGAAGGACGAAGAGTGGATTTATTTTCGGAGAGTCGGAATTGGGACCACAAATGGGTGGTTTCACCGAATCGCCCGTCATTGCGTTCCCCTTTACGCTTGAAACTTCGCTCCATGCTTGTTCTCTTCGCAATTAAGGGGTAAGGTCACTGTAGAAATTCCAAAAAATCATTTTTTTTTCTTAAAAGATGCTTTAATATCTTAACAATTACATACTCAAAGGATTAAGGTGGGAAAAATGTCTAAATACTGCTATTTTGAATTTTGGCGCAGCCCCTCTCAGTTCGATGCAGTCCGTACCGAAAACTTTAAACGCGTTTTTCTCGAAACTACATTTTTCGAGTCGGCCGGACTCATAACTCGAACAAATCTTGACCGATCGACTTGATATTTTAACTGTATATTCACAATAACATTCTGCATAAAAGTACGTAGGATTTTCTCGATATATTACATAGTTTTTTTTTAACAATTTTCGGACGATGTTTTTTGGAGAATTTTGAACTTTTATTTCAAAAAACGAGCTGTTTTTGCAAAAATCGATATATCGAAAAAAAAACCTACGTACTTCTGTAGCTATTAACATGTATAAACGAAAAAAAAAAATTCATTCACTGTAAATTAAAAATTGCAGGTGCCGTTGGTCTGGCCGCGCTCCTACGAAAAAAGGCTTCGTCGAAGAAAAGGTTTGCAGCCGCCATTTTGTTTTATATTACATTGAAAAAAAAATTGATTATACAGTTTATGATATGTATAATAAACGACCTTTGTCAGAATTTTGATTTATTCCATTGTCTCGCTAAAAAAATTCCCAAAATATACTTATTTTTCCCCCGCTACAGTGGCCTTGCTCCTCAATCGTCCTTCAAAATGACGTTTGATTCATCAAGCTACGATCGTTATTCGATTTTTGCCCGATTTTTTAAGACCATTCCAGTATAACTTGCTTGAAAATTGCTAATTTACATGATTTTTTTAAATAAATAAAATTCGATAATCCGTCTGATTTTTCCCCTTCATTTAAATGACTTATGTTGTACATAAAAATATTTATCAATGTTTTCGGTATTTTTTTTGGCCACTGCAAAATTATGCATGAAAAATAGCGCCTGAGGATGGAAAGTTCTACTCCTCCAATAAGTGTCTGAAAGAAAAAGCCAAAAAGATTATTAATCAGTGTGAAAAACTGTAGAGACGTACGGAGGATTTTTCTTTTCGATGAAACGTAGCAGAACTATGGCCATTGAAAAATTAAGTGTCCAATTGGGCCTTTTTCGACGCTTTTTCGTAAAAAAAAGTGAAATTTTCAAATCAAAATACAACATATTTGCTCATATCCGAATTTGTCGACCAAAATTCAACAACATGCTTATGAAAGTTCATATTTTTGGATAATGCAAAAAAAAAAACGATTATAAAAATGTGTAAGCTGGAACGGCCTCTTCACTCGGACCATTATGCCTCTTTTTCGATCATTTTCCCCATTCGTTTTGGGGAAGCACGAATCGAGATGACAGGATGGATCAAGCGGCATTCTTCAAGTCGACCAAAATCCTTCGAGAAACTCCTCCGATAAGTCTATGTCACTCAAAAAGGAACGAAGCTGCGGCTATTGGAAACTTCAGGATTTTGAGTATTTCCGGAAAGGTGGTGAAAGAGTTGCACATTTTTTTCTTTCCTCTTTTGGTGCATTTGTAGATCCTATCCGATGTGAAAGTTCCCACCCATTACGAATCCCAATAAGCTTTTCTCCGAAGCTCAACATTTTGGCAATCTCAAAAAAGCACCAATTTTCGAAAAATCCTCAAATTATAAGCCCGAATCGCGACGATTGCGTAACTTGAGAGGTCACGCGATAATTAGGTTTACGAGTAAATAAATGGCAAGGGTGAGGGAACCGCGGTCTCTTGCGGTCGACGACACCTCCCGAAATCGCAGGGATGATTTCTCAGCCCTAAATATACATGTGCATTGAGTGAAAACAGCCAGGGTGACGCACCGAGAGGGCAACACAGCCCGAAGTAATGGAAGGTCTCCGTCGCAGTAGATTTGAAAATGTAAATCGGTTTGTGTGCTAAGTGCGCGGCCATTCCGTACATTCATGGCTTCGTACTGAATTTCGGCCCATTAAACTGGCTTTGCACAGGCTTTGTTCGTTGTCCCTTTGCTATGTGCCCCTTGCTGCTGCTCTCCAACGCTCTGTGCACCAGCGTCCTCTCTCTCTCTCTCTCTCTCTCTCTCTCCCCCTCCTTCTATCCTCTCGTCATATCTTCCATCCCCTTTAAACATCGTTGACATACGCGAGCGTTTTGGCATTCGCGAATATGCATATTGAATTGAATCGTCGAGATCTCAAGATAGAGGCATTAAACGTTGATTTTGGAACGCAGACTGCAAGCCTTAGGAATACATTATATGTTATAGTTAAAACCCGTTTTTAGTTTAAACGCGTTTATCCTAATAAGGACTATTTCATACTGAAGTAGCCTTCGTTGGAACTGGTTTTCCCTAGTGAAAACTACAAATTGCCGATGAACAACTTTGAATGTTAATGAACGGAAAATACTTGAATGTTATTGAGGTTCTGAGGGTGAAACATTAATTTTAGTTAAGGGTTAAGTTAAGTTAGTTAAGTTAAGTTAGTTGAGTTAGTTAAGTTAAGTTAGTTAAATTAAGTTAGTTAAGTTAAGTTAGTTAAGTTAAGTTAGTTAGGTTAGTTAAGTTAAGTTAAGTTAGTTAAGTTAAGTAACTTAAGTTAAGTTAGTTAAGTTAGTTAAGTTAAGTTAATAAGCCACTCGAGAATTTTCACATGTTGACAAAAGATAATGAAGCGGACAATGCTGATTTGGAAGGGCAAATGTATGGTGTTGGTATTGCAGATTAAAGGTAAATCGAAAATTTCTATTAATAATTAATAGCCCGATCAAATAAGGTTTCCAACAAAAGTTGTTTGGAATAATGAAATTCGTATAATGTTATCTGACGTCCAACCCCCTATCATTGAAAATAGCGGCACAAAAACGATTCGAAAATTCGGGGTTAATGCGTGTGCGAGCGGAGACATATCGCTGCGTCCTTGTCTGGGTCAGTGGTGCTCTCGTGTTTTTGTGCCGCTATTTTCAAAGATAGGGGATTGAACGTCGGATAACTTCATGCGTATTTTATTATTTCAAACAAATTTTGATCGGGCTATTAATTATCGAAATACGGCGATTTTTAAGTTTTCTACCCCTATTTCTTAGGGTTGGGGCGAGTTGAGGGTCAACATTTTATTGGGGTTACTTTTAGTATGCAACCATCTACCTTCAGTCAAAAATTCACATTCTATGTTAAAAAGTGCTGGGTTGTCGTTTCTCTTACTGGACTACTTGTACTCTGTCGCGTAGTAAAAACTTCTAGTTTCTAGTACGAAAAACTAGTTGTAACGAAGGCTAGTTTTTTTTTCAGAACTATTTTATACTAGGTGAAACGCCTTTAAGCTGAAAATTGGTTTAAGTGTAACGCACGGGTCAGAAACTTGGTTTTTAAAAAATACCTTTTTTGTGGTTTCATATCTTAGTGTCTCAAATTTAATGTGCAACAAAGATCTGGTGAAAATTGCAAAATTTAACCGAGTTGTTACGATTTTTGTGAAAGTACCCTTTTTCTTTTGCGTCTTTTTCAAAACCATGTTTTATGAAACGGTGTAAGTCGTACCTCAAAATCTATTCATCCAATTCATTTCGCATTCGGACAAGAGCATCGTCTATAACATTTTCTATCGTATCACCGGCTAATTTTTTGAATGGGTTCATCCATTTGTTAATGACAAATGATTGAACTTGTTCTCATGCCGAAAATCGAACGTTTTCTTTACCGCTGGCCATTTTCGTAATTTTCGAAATTTAAAATAAGTATCCGGTCATAGGAAACTTTCATTATATACTAAACCACATACACCGGCAATAGGGCTCTGCTGCTAAAAATTCTAGTGCTAAAAGTGTACTGCTAGAAGCTCTACTGCTAAAATTGTACTGGTAAAAGCTCCAGTGCTAAACGGGCTCTAGTGCTAAAACTGGATTGCTAAATAGACTCTAGTGCTAAAAGCAGCACTGCTAAAACGCAAAAGGGTGTGTTGGTTTGGGATAGCCAAACAAACCCAAACAAACCCAAAAAATCATCAAAAAACCGCAAAAAGTACAGTATAATCTCCATCAGGGCGACTTATATGAGCCCTCTGTCAGAAGCTAGTTTTAGCAGTCCAGTTTTAGCAGTAGAGCCCATTCAGCAGTATAGCTTTAGCAGTGGAGCCTTTTAGCAGTACAGTTTTAGCAGTAGAGCCCATTCAGCAGTATAGCTTTAGCAGTGGAGCTTTTAGCAGTACTTTTTAGCAGTACTTTTTCAACAGTACTTTTTTAGCAGTGCTTTTTTAGTCGAGCTTTTTTATCAGTGCTTTTTTATCAGTGCTTTTTTAGCAGTGCTTTTTTAGCAGTGCTTTTTATCAGTGCTTTTTTAGCAGTGCTTTTTATCAGTGCTTTTTTAGCAGTGCTTTTTATCAGTGCTTTTTCAGTAGTACTTAGCAGTAGAGCCCGACCACGTATAGACCATATAACCACATTATATTCTACACCATACTAAGATTAAATTTTTTATTTTTCATTCCAGATCACTCTAGTTGCCAGGACCATTTTCACCGATTCACAGTTTTAGCAGTGAAGCTTTTAGCAGTAGAGCCCGTTTAGCAGTACAGTTTTAGTAGTAGAGCTTTTAGCAGTACTTTTTAGCAGTACTTTTTCAACAGTACTTTTTTAGCAGTGCTTTTTTAGTCGTGCTTTTTTAGTCGAGCTTTTTTATCAGTGCTTTTTATCAGTGCTTTTTTATCAGTGCTTTTTTTAGCAGTACTTTTTATCAGTGCTTTTTTAGCAGTGCTTTTTATCAGTGCTTTTTTAGCAGTGCTTTTTATCAGTGCTTTTTTTAGCAGTGCTTTTTATCAGTGCTTTTTTCAGTAGTACTTAGCAGTCGAGCCCGACCACGTATACACCATATAACCACATTATATTCTACACCATACTAAGATTAAATTTTTTATTTTTCATTCCAGATCACTCTAGTTGCCAGGACCATTTTCACCGATTGGCCATGCAGCAACGGCGGTACTTGGTTTAAACAATAATATCTTCATCATTAACCAATATTTTTCAATTAAAAAAAAACTCGCACTCAGCAACTCGAACTATGCATCAAATGTGTATAAAATCCCAACTTCGTCAAACCAATACCCTCGGCGGATTTTTTTAAATTGATGTTTTTGGGGCCTCAAGCTTACGCGGACCGGTTCGATAAAATCATCGAAAAAAGATCACTGCTCGCGGCAATTGCTATCGTAGATATTTGTAATTTGGCGAACGCCCGCGGCGAATCCGCAGATCTCGTTTCCCGTGCCTCGGTGATAGCAGCCCGGCTGCGTGGGAAACCAAAAAAAAGTACATTCATAGTCTTCGTTGTCAAAGTTTCGTCGAAATTTTCCTTCCGTTACATTGTCCGGGAAAATGAACCACGGCGAAATTTCCATTCGGTTATACGCGATCTTCGTCCTTCGCGCTGGCGAGCGGGCGGGCAAATTATACAGATGAGAAGACGCCACGTTGTCGCCTCCGTATATACGCGACTTGGGATCTTGAGAATACCGCGTGGGATCTTGGAATGACGTTGACTGGTGACGTTTATATATACCGGGTGTCCCATTTTAATCTTAGTCCGGGGTAGTTGGCCACAGTTTTTTCAAGGATCCGTCAAAATAAAAGTACAGACGTTTCTTAACTCATCTTTATTTGTAATTAAACTTCAAACATTTAACTGTAAGATAATTTATGAAATTAAAACAAACTCCTATCAGATGAACCTTAAGCCTTAGTAGTCACACATAGGTGTTTTTAAAATGTCATAAATAATGAAATAATGCATCGAGCGATATGAAATAAATAGTGAGGTATAATTTCAACCTTGTTTAATACAAGGATATTGGTTAGAAATCAAAAATTGAATTTTAAACATGCAAAAAAAAATTATGGAAAAAAACGTGAAAAATGACAATTTTTACAAAAATTGCTGTAACTCTTGTAATTATTGACAAAAAAAAATGGTTTTATAATCTGGAAACAACGTACTTTTAAATAGACATAGCGGTTTCTGTGGACTTTTCAAAAAGTATATTTATTTCATCCAACGCAGGTGCGATGTAGAAGGAAATAATGAAACGCTTGCGCATATAAAAAAATGTATGTTTTATTGGAAAGAAAAAGTTGTACGGCATCAAAATAATTTGATTGGGTCCCGTGGACCCAGTGTGATAATTAAGGGTTAAAAATACTATTTTTTTAAAATCGCGATTGGCTATCTCTCCCGGAGTATCCGGGTGTGATGGCTGTAGGAGTAGAGGTGAGATGGCCAGTTACCCCGCTTGATGCTCTCGGTTTTCTCTTTGGTTTTATGTTTTGAATCATATTTTTTTCTTTTGGCCACATCTAGAATACATATCATCGAAATCGGTATAATTTTTGTGCACCCAACGTTATTAGGAAACTTGAGGAAAAATTTCAAAAATTTTCATTTTTTATTTATTTTTTATTCCATTAGCCTAGCGGTTAGGAATATTTCAAGCTTTGCAGAATTGAAAAATTTTCTAAAGCTTATTGGATGAGGTAAGTCGTTTTTCCACGATTCACTTTTTTGAACCTTGTGAAAGTTCTAACTCTTGAACGAAGGTTCAGATCGCTTTGAAATTTTCACAACATATTCTTAGTATCATCACCTATCGTGTGAACCACAGAAACAAAAATTTCAATAACACAAAAAATATAAAAAATAACATACCGACAGAAAATTGAGTAAACAAAGTTTAAGTTTCGAATTTTCAAAAAATAATATTGTTGGTTCACACTGAAGATACATTCATTATGCAATTATAAATATGTTCATTTTCTTTAACTTTTAAGGTTCAGGGGGGGCTTAAAAAAATCTTTCTTGGCCCAAAATTCAAAATAGCGACGTTAAGATGGCCGATATGTTTTTTTTTCAAATGCGATCATGAATTTGTCCACCAAAACATTTTACAGATCAAAACTAACCATTTTTGTAGATTTTTTTTATTACGGTCATGATTTTTAGGTTAGAATACCATTTTTTAGCCGAAGTGACAAGCCGCAGCGACCCAATCCCTTTTTGGGCTTGTTTGGGTTCTCGACCAAATCCAAACAAACGCACAGCCACACACACGTGTGCACGTACACTAGGGACGTTGAAGACTTTACCTCCTCGTGGTACATTCTGGATAGTGCTGAAATAGTAAAAATGGTATTCTAACCAAAAAATTATGAACGTTATCCAAAAACTTTTCCTACAAAAGTTGTTAGGTTTTACCTGATAAATGTTCGGTGAAAAAAAAAACATGATCCCATTTTGAAAAACCACATCGATCATCTCAACGTCGCCATTTTGTGTTTTGGACCAAAAAATATTTTTTTTACTTCCCCCTTCGAACCCTAGGAGTTTTATTATACTAAGTACTTGATAGGCGCAGTATTTTTCGAGATACATCAGGTGTACGATTAAAATGGGACACCCGGTATATATACATATATATATATATGAGTTGTAGATCCCTCCTCTACGAACGATTAACTTCTAGCCGCAAAAGTCCGCGAACTCTCCTAACGAGAAAGACCGAAGCCTCTTCCGCTGTGGATGGCTCTTGTCCCTACCGGCTCCTTCACCAATGCTCGCCAAACTTATTCTTCTTATCCGTTAGGTCCTCACCGCACCGGACGAACCCCACGCGCGGTCACTCCGGCGCTCGTAATTCTCGCCAACTCGGAGGCTTCGCTCGGTAACCGAATAATTAATGGAGATTAATTTAGTTCCCCGAGAACTGGACGACAGAATATCCTCTGTTCCGTGATCTCTATCGGTCGAATCAGGTGAGTGCTTGCTCGCGGCAGCTTGTGACTTCTTCGATGTCAATCTTGATCATTCGTCAAGTCACTGCGCCAAGACTTGCAATGTATTTCTCTATATATGTATTCATCAATTAATTTATCAATTCTCCACACATGTGTTCATAAATTCGTACTTGAATTCTCTATGCGTATATTCACGAATTTGTTCATCCATTCATCCATTCATTCGTTCATTCATTCATTCATTCATAATTCTACGATATTCGTCCTGAGCGGGAAATTTCCCATCGTGTAGGACCGTAAAATGACCGAAAAGAGGAAAGCAAAAATCTGCGACTTTTTGGCCGCCTTTTCGGAAAACTTCCATATTGCAAAAATTCAAACGACCGTAGCTTCGTTCCTACTTGAGCGACGGAGACTCGGCCGAAAAAGAAGCAAAGGGGGCACACGAATAAATTGGCGAAAATGGATGGTGCGATTAAAAAAATTGGGTTGATGTTGCATAACGATCGCAGCTCGATGAATCAAGCGAAATTTCGAAGGGCGATCGATTGCGAAGAGAACGAGCACGGGGCGCGCTATCAAATGTAAAGGGGAACGCAAAGACGTGCGTTTCAGTGACGCCACCCATTCACGGTCGGGGTGCGCAAAAATGTTGGTGCTTCAATTCGGTTCTGAGGTGCATCACACCAATGTATTCCAACTGTCCAAAATTGAATTCTCTGCTCATCCTACGCAGAAACTCGGTCTATTGATAAAAATGGTCGAAAATGCGTGGGAAGCCTTTCTTCGATTCTTTTATCCGCGAAATTTTGAGCTACCGAGAAAAATGATTGACCCTTCGTTGACACACTTACATTTGGCCACGATTTTGATATCCACGGCCAATTTGAGCCAGATATTACTTCATCCATCCGGTATTAACAACCCTTGTGTCTTTTTTTACTGAAAAAATCAGGGCTACACATTGGACATTGATGTGTCCGCATCATTGAAATTCGAAAATATCAAATTAAATCGTTTAAGGGATCTTCTCACTCTAGACGCTAAAAAGGCTATTTTCATGAATTTTTTGATATTTTTATATTATAGATATTGATATAAAAGTTGTTACACTTAATACATAAAATATACTTTCGAAATACATTTAAAATTTTTTTTAATGTATTAATGTAACCCAAACAAACTTTAAACACGTTTTTCTCGAAACAACGTTTTTCGACGGCTTGTTGATAAAATCTTCGAAACTACCGAACCGATCCATATGAAATTTTAACCACATATTCTTTACAACTATAGCTATGCGCATATCAAGGATTTTTTCAAATGTTGATATTTACTATTTTTTGCCAAAAAAGGTGAAAAAAACACGTTTCTTTTTAAAAAAATGTCCGCCATTTTGTTATTTTTGCATATATCAAAAATCGTATGATATCCGCTATAGCCACTAACATAGTGAATCCAAAACCGTTTTATTTTTTTGTTTCTCATGATCCATCTCCGAGATTTCATCAACAGCGCAGACCTACAATTGTTTAGGAGATTTTTTTAACCACCATTTTCGTCTATAAATAGTGACTTAAATAAATTAAATTTAAAAAAATGTATTTCGAAAGTGTATTTTTTAAGTGTAACAGCTCTTATATCAATATATATAATATAAACCTATCAAAAAAATTCATTAAATTAATCGGCCTTTGTTGGCGTCTAAAATGAGAACACCCCTTTGAAAAATTCATGAAAATAGCCTTTTTTAGCGTCTAAAGTGAGAACACAACTTAAAAAATTATTGAAAATTTTCTATTTTGAAAATGTGAGCATTTTATTAAGAAGTCCTTCATGTCGAAATGACCCAGTGTGTCAACGTAGGGTTGATGAATGCGAAGATACCAGGACACCAGGTTGTATGAAATGTAGATGTAACGTGGGCGAATTTTGCCGAGTTACCGTCTACTCAGTGTGGGAAAATAGCTCGGGGTGTAGATCCGAAAAGGACATACCTCCGATTAATTTGGAATTGCGTATACCCATGTATTTTGACTCACTGATTACGAAAATGATAGGGAAAATACCCCCAAATTAGATATTCAAGGTCAGTCACAAAAGCTGATCTTTTACAAAGTTTTTCTACTTTATTTCAATAAACGTTGATGTTAGATAAAAATGTTTCCCACAAAAGTTGTAGCCTATAAAAAGATAGATCTTTCATGTTCCATACAGTTTTTGTCTAAAACTATTCTGTTTCGATAAAAATTGGATAATGCTCCAATAAGTACATTTTGCAAAACTCCATCATGTTTTGATATTATTGTTACATCATGACCCGCTTCAACGCACCCGCTCCACAAATTCCAACAAATCAATACGATATAAGAATACCGGACAGGGAAAGGAAACCCCTTCTCGTAGTGACGAAAATCTCCACTCCAAGAATTACTAGGCCACCACGATTTTTACCACCGGCGCAAAGCCTACATGCGATACGCGCCACCCCAACCCCACTACAAATTATCCCTGGACCATCACGCTACTAAGAAATCAACTTCAGTCACCCCATCGATTGACCGAACCACCCCGCGAAACACTGTCGCCTACAGCATATGCCCAAGCCTACAGGAGACACCCGAATATTCTCTTTAAGAACAAGCGACACCAAAAAGGCACGCTTGTCGTAAAAACTCACAGCACCTCGTAAACGGAAATCAGCTAAATTAACCAGGGAACGAAATTATATCTGATATTGATGTCCAGCTCATACCTACAAGAAACATCTGAATAATCTTCATGAAAGCTATCGGCGACAAAAAGGCGAGCTTTGTCATAAAAATCCGAGGGTACCTTGTACATCGGAACCAGCCGAATCACCCCTCGCACGGGTTGAAAAGGGAAGAACCACTTAGCCAACGCAAAACCCGATGATATCACAGCCACCGACTGAACTATAAAAGGAGGCATCTCTGACCCACGCTTATAATATCCGGAGGATCGTAAAAACCGACTATGCCAGGAATCGAAGAAATACCCACCACGGGTACCGCCACGAGACAGCCACCTCTGAATCATACGCCCGCACCCCCTAAAATCTCTATCAAGAACGCGAAGGTCGACCGGGATCGCCGACACGAGGAGAACCTCTTAGTCAAATTACCAAAGACTTGGAAGGAGATCACCCCAAAAAAGGGAATAGAGTGGGAAAGTCACCCAAGGTTTTCGACACGTGGAAGATCTTTCGAGAGAAGACCACCCCCAAAAAAGGAGTATGAAAAGACGGACCGGGAGCACAGCAGCGTTCAGTGCAGTGTGGACTTCAACCCCGAGGCCGGAGTTACGCCGCAGCCGGTCGCGGTCAATCTCCAGTCTCAATCCGTCAATCTCAACCTCGCGACCAAAGCTACTTCAGTCTCAATCTCAACCTCCAGTCTCAATTTCAATCGAGCAGTCTCAGTCAAAGTTTCAACGAGTCCAGCCCAGTCTCGACTTCAAGCCCGTGGCCGGAGCTACGCATCAGTCAGTCACGGTCAAACTCTCAGTCTCCATCTCGACCTCATGGTCGAGGTCTCAGTCTCAATCTCAATCGAGCAGTCTCAGTCAAAGTGTCAACGTGTGCAGTCTCCACTTTAACCTCGCGGCTAAAGTTACGCCAATCAGTCTCAATCTCAACATCATGTCCGAAGACTAAGTCGTCGTGAACAAGCAGCCAGTCGCAGCAGTCATCGAAGTGGTACCAGTCCAGCAGTCGCAGTCTCAGTCTCAACCTTACGGCCAAAGGTACCGTTACCGAAGTCTACCAGTTGAAATTCAGCAAGGTTCACTGTACGTATTGTCCACTCGCGTTTCAACTTTCAATATCGGTCAAAGACTCTCCTCAAAAGAAGTCTCAGCCCATCGCGAAGTGTTCAAATTACCAAATGTAAAGCCCTGCATCACCACCGTATCTTTCAACCTCAAGACTCTGCAACATCTATTAAACTATCGAATACAGCCTAAATCTAAACCACAACCGCTGTAATCAATTGCCTTCAAAGAACTATATTGTTGTCTTGAACATTGCAACCATTTCAACTATCTAATCGTGTGTGAATGTCGTAACTATTTAATCTCGTGTAACCATTATGCGAACACTACAAACCGTTTGACATACGTGTTAATATTATAACTATTTAATCTCCATATAATCATTGTGTGAACATTGTAATCGTGAAGAAATTGTAACAACCATAATCCAAATCTCAAAACAACACCGCCGATAAAATCAATTATAACTACGATCATTAGACGACCATTGGAACGAAAGGAACAAACGGCGTGTTATCCGAAAATAAATACAGTTGGCAAATCATTAATGCAAAACTCTCGTATTATTCGATCTTCCTCAAGACCAACGCATTATCCAACCGTCATTCTTCCCATATCAAAGACGTGACTTCCGTCCCTGGGTAAAGGACTTAATTGTCGTGTCCCGAAAGCGAAGTCAACACCGTGTTGCGTCCTCTCTAAGATTCGATAAGTTCACGGGGACGTAACATCATCTACTTATGCACTTTACCGCGGCAAGTGTGGAGTTTGTTTGGCTTTGTTTGTTCTGTGTTGTATGTTGTTCGTTGTTTGGGGTTGTGTGTCGTGTTGTGTGTTTGGGTTTGTTTGTAGTGGTGTGTGTGATGTTTGGGTTCGTTTGTTGCGTTGTGTGGTGGTTGGGTTTGTTGTGTTGTGTGTTGTTTGGTGTTTGGGTTAATTTGTTGTATGTTGTTTAGATATGCGTGTAAAGTGCGTAAGTATATCATATCGAAACTAGTGAAGTTTAGGAAAATGTACTTTTCGGAGCATTATCCCATTTTTCTCGAAACAGATGAATTTTAGATGAAACTTGTATAGAACATAAAAGATCAATCTCTTCATAGGCTACAACTTTCGCGAGAAACATTTTTCTCTGAAATCAACATTTATTGCAATAAAATGAAAAAAACCTTCAGAACATCAGTTGTTGTGAGTTTTGACCTTGAAAATCAAATTTGCGGATATTTTCACTATCATATTCGTGATCAGCGAGTAAAAGTACATGGTTACACAAAATCCCAAATTAATCGGATGTACGTCCTTTTCGGAACTTTATCCATGGTTAGCCCTCGACGCCGCACAGTAGGAGAAAAGCCCAAAAACCTGGCCAAAACCCAAAAAAATAAATTTTCGAAATAGGGTCAGTTGAGTAGTCATTCAGGTAGAGGACTAGTAACTGCATTCTATTGTGGAAGGGAAAGCCCTTTAAGTGTATACCTGCGCCGCAGCGTCAGTTGGCAGTGAGTGTTCGTGAAGAGTGTACGTGTCACGCGCTGAACAGACGAAAATAACGCTGACTTCAAAAACCCATAACCTTAAAGTGACGGGTTTAATTTCAATTCTGCAACATGGATACGACTTCTGGAGGTATGTAGAACATGTTTTTACATCGGTTGAATCGAAAGTTTATGTATAAATGATTGAAATGTAGTATAGCCTTCGGCATAAATAAAATTGAATAATTTTGAAAACTTATATTTTCAACGGTCCGAAAAGTTATATATTTTGTCACATTTTGCAAAGCTCCTAGTCTCGGCCTTTAGTTTAATGTATAAGCTTTCGAAATTTACAAGAGTTACCTGCGGAAAACGTGCGTCTTGTCCGTTATGATTTTTTTCGCATCGTGCGGTAGCCGAGCGTGCACGCGGCACTATTGAGCAGCCGCTGCACCTCTACCTGAGAATGGGTGAAGTAGCACCATAACGGACAAGACGGCTGTTATACGCTTGAAATAAATTATTTTAATATATATGTATGTGTATATATATATATATATAAATTTTCTGTGATTTAATTATGATATATACGTATGCATATATATATATACATATTAAAATCAACCACATAAAAATTTCTTAAATATGAATGAAATGTTATAACATTCGAATAAAATATTTGAATATATATATATTATATAGTAAGCAAAGCTTTCTTTTAACCAAATCCATGTCAATATTTTCTGTCTAATTTTCTTAAAATTATTTCAATTATTGCGGTTATTTATTTGGTAAAATAATGTACATTGTTCAAGTTTTTGTATTAATTGAAAATTTTATCTTTTCCTTTAACACCAATTTTCTACAATTTTATGTCTTTATTACAGGATCCGGTTACAAAGAATTGGTGCTGACAAGGAAAGAAGTATTTCTGATAATCAGCGAGCATTTATCCGATAAATTCGCTTGTACGTAATCCTACAAGTTATATCGTGTGGCCACGAGATAAACTGTGAAAGATTTGAACAGTATGCTATTGAAACGGCAAGAAAGACCGTTGCATTATACCCTTGGTACTCCATGCCTACTTCGGTGCACAAACTATTAATTCATGGTCCAGTGATAATAACTCATGCTCTATTACCAATCGGCCAATTATCCGAAGATGCTCAGGAAGCTCGAAACAAAGACATCAAACGATATCGAGAAGATTTTGCGCGAAAAAGTTCCAGGGTTAAAACTATGGAAGATGTTTTTCATCGGCTCTTAGTTACTTCTGATCCGTACATTTCAAGTGTCAGAAGACTACCACAGAAGAAGCTGAAGAGTTTGTCGCCGGAAGCTGTAGCGATGTTGATCGCTCCTAAAGTGACTGCTGCAGCAGACGAATTTTGCGCCGAGATTGAAGCCGTGCCGGGAGTTGTAATAGATACAAACTCGGATAATGATTCTGACTCCGACTCCGACTCCGATTACGATTTTGATTAAGAATAAAATTTTCTATTTTTGAAACGTTCCGTATGTATTTTGGAAATAAAAATAATAATTGCGTAGAATACACTGTTCACGTTTATTTTATTATGATGATTTTTTTAAATATATTAATTTATCTATTTAGCAGGATACTCGGCCATTTTGTTTATAACAATTTGCTGTAAGCTCTTTGTTGCAAGTTATAAACAATAGATATCGGATTGGTAATCAGCGACCTTGAAAACCCGTATATACCAATTTTTGTCAACATCTGGTAACTTTTTAACGTTCATGTCGGCCATATTGGATCGGCCATTTTTTTTACGATAATTTGGCTTGCGGATTCGTAATCAGCGACCTTGAAAACCCGTAAATACCAATTTTTGTCGACATCTGGCAACTTTTTAACATTCATGTCAGCCATATTGGATCGGCCATTTTGTTTACGATGATTTGGCTTTCAGATTCGTAATCAGCGACCTTTAAAACCCCTGTAAGCCAATTTTCATTCCCGTCAAAAGTCATTTGAGGTTTTGGCCAGGTTTTTGGGCTTTTCTCCTACTGTGCGCCGTCCGCCGCACGCGCGATACAGCATCCAAAATAAAGAAAAACGATAGATAGCAGCCGGTAAAACGTACGAAATGTACCGCAAGCGTTTCGCGCCGCATCCGGCGATCTTTTTGCACAATTTACGAAATATTTCTCGGAGAGCTTGAAAAATCGAACTGTCGGATGAAAAGCCGCCGTTGCGATGCGCGTCTTTGGTGCGGAAGCTTTTCACACCCTCGGATCTCGGGTTGTACACCACTCGGGGGATTCCCCGTTTCGCTGAAACGTTTTCCTTTGTCGCGGATTCTCGCGGGTGGCGGATGGCCACGCGCTGAAACGCTCCTTTGTCACCTTTTCTTCTCGCGGATAAACATGACCTAGTTCTGGAGAACCTTCCGCCCAAGGATCCTAACGCGCTTTTTCCTTAACCCCCCCCCTCCCCCGCTCCCCAGTCGTTGAGGAAGTGTAGGAAGAGAAGAAGTTGCTGGTGCGAATGTTCCTTCCACCCCCTGAAACGTAGAGATGTAAACTTATTCAACCAACCGGAAGGCGCCGAGGTGGTGGGAGGGGGGGGGGGGATGCTGACGACATTGAGGTTGAAAAAACGCATCTCCGTATCGCTAAGCGAGACAAGAGACGAGCGGCATTTTTATCCGTGGCAAAGTCCCGCCGATACAATCGTCGCGAGGAAAGAGAGAGGCTGAAAGGGGCCGGAAGGTTTGGAAGGTGACAGGTAAGGGAAGAGCGAGAGGCGAGGGAGAGGGAATAAAACGTTGAAAGGAAATGAAAAATTGTAGCATGTCAAGTGTGGTGCACGAGCTCTAATATGTTTGGAGGTAGAACATTTCGCTTGTTAAGGCGGGATATACATTTACAATGATCAAAAAATTGATTCCTTTTTCTTTTAACGATAGAACTATATATGTAGAATATTTTCCCAAAGTGTCGAAGCGAAATTCGAAAAACTTCAAACGGTACAGCCCGTCAACGCTGTGCCTCGCCGCTCGGATTGGGAGCGGGCGTGAACTTCAAACGCTTTTTTCTCAAAACTGCATTATCGAAATTGGCGTGCAGGATTACTCAAAAACTATTAAGCCGATTGAGTTGAAACTTGGTAGAAATATTGAGAACATTGGTACCTTCTACTTGACGAGAATTGTTTTCGAAAAATTGGAAAAAAAACTAATTTTTTAATCCACATTTTACAGAAATGTTGCGTGAAATGTTGATTTTTTGTGCAAATGCGTGCCATTTTCTTAAATTTGCATTTTCTTCATTTTGATTACCGTCACATATAAACTATACATGTTCTAACTGAAAAAATGTTTGAACTTTTTTGCAAATCCAAGTCTATGGGAAGCTAGACTGCACGCCGATTCGCAACTCCCGCGGCGACCTTGCTGTAACACTCTGCCACAGCTTCGTCATTTTGATGATGAATTAATTAAAAAAATGGTTTCGTATACTTAAGTGTACTTTTAAAGTATACCTACAGTTTGATAGTTGTAGAATAATTATTTCTTAGTTTAAAAAATCCCTCAATATTGCTTATTTTTTTCCTGTCTAAATGTACCACGTGTAGAAGTGTGAAACTGAAGCTTTTTTGTAAAAATTACACGTCTGTTGTTTGAAAATGATAAACAATATTTTATTAAAAATAATCTCCATTGCTATTTATACATTTTTCCCACCTCTCCGGCAGTTTATGAATGCCACGCCAAAAAAAACAGTTCTTCTTTTGAAGCGAACCAGTTTTCGAGCCATTTTCGTACATTTTCATACGAATTGAAGCGTTGTTTAGCGAGGGCGTGTCCCATTGATGCGAATAGATCATAATCGACGGAGCCAAGTCTGGAGAGTAAGCCGCACGCGCTCGTAATTCCCAACTAAATGCCTCGATCGTTTCCCTGACCCGTTTTGCTATGTGTGATGGAGCATTATCATGGAGCAAAATGACTTTGTGTTGCCTTTTTCCATATTCCGGTCTTTCAAACGAATGTAGACGGCTTTTTGCGTCACATTCAATTGATCCGCGAGTTCTTGTTGACTTTGAGTATCATCTTCATCCAATAAGGCTTGCAGTTCGTTGTCTGCGAACTTTTTCGGTGGTTTCCCACGCTCTTCGTTTCTCACGTCAAAATCACCACTTTTGAATTTTTTGGACCACTCGAAACACTGTTTTAGCAAGAGCATGTTCACCGTAAGCTTTGACAAGCATTCGATGCGATTCTGCAGCAGTTTTCTTCAAATGATAACAGAAAACCAATGCTGTCCGCAAATCGTAGTAGTTCGTAGGCACAAATCTCGACATGTTTGAGGTTATAGAAAAATACACCGGTGTAGGAAACTTGGGTTGTTGTGTGTTGAAAATCTTCGTCTGCTGTTAGAGGGAGATGATGGCGCTGCAGAAGCGGTCTTACAGTCCTAAACTGATGGCTTGCACCAGCTATAGGGAAATTTCGGTTTCATACTTCTACACCTGGTATATCCAGCCTTAACGGGCATGACCGAAACCGGTCCATTATCAATATTTTTTCCTGGTGATGGTATTGGGATGGGGAGGTCGGGATTTTACACACCATTAATATATCTCTAAAAATGATCTCTAAAAATGACCTGACATTTTTATTTATTGATTAAACGTATTATTTGTTTGAAAAGTATGATTTTTAATATTTAAGCAGAGGGTAGGGGTTTCAACGTGAAAAAACACTTTTTTGCGCATTTTTTTTTCATCTATATATGGAAATAGTAAATTTATTGAAACCTTTTGTACATTGTTGAGTGTCATTTCAAGAACATTCCGTGAAATTTGTACGCGAAAATATCCACAAATAACTCGGTGATAAAGCTTTTCCAAGAACGCCTTTGGAAAAACACGATTTGCGGTGTTCACTGTATCTCAGCTAGAAATTATCTGAAATCATGTATCATTAAAATTTAGTTAAACTATCATCAAATCCTCCCCCCAACAGCCTTTGAAATTTTGTTTTTTCATTTCTAAATTTTTGGTGGTCATGGAAAGTGAAAAGTGCTATTTTTCACGAAAAATTCCGCCATTTTGGGGGTGGAAAACCCCCTCAATATAAAAGAAATCTCAAACTAACCGCTGGGGGAAGGTATTTTATATGTAGAAAGTGTGTACCAAGTTTGAAATAAATCGGTCATGTAGTTTTCAAATGGCAGTGAACACGGACTTTGAAAAAGAGGTTTCGAGAAAAAAACGCGTATCGGCTTATTTGTGGATATTCTCGCGTACAAATTTCACGGAATGTTCTTGAAATGACACTTAACAATGGACAAAAGGTTCTAATAAATTTACTCTATCCATATAGATGAAAAAAATTGCAAAAAAGTGATTTTTTTCACGCCGAAACCCCTACCCTCCCCTTATGGCATCACACCACGGTTCGCACGCAGTGCGATGGTGTATTCTTCGTAATTATTTTCATGCAAACGTTGAATGGAATTTTTTTTATTAATACTCATAGTCAATATATACATATAGAAGACTGTACACAAATTTTTGTACTGGAATCCAAAGTGTAGTTTGCGGTGTAAGCCGCTTCCACGAGGACACTCCGACGAAATTGCTGTTCGGCGGTTGACAGCGATTAAGCCATACGGTTCATTTGAAAAATAAAATAAAAATATATTTAGAAACAAGATATACAGGTTTACAGCATGACGTAGGGAAATTTCGATATCTAAAAAAATGGCGTACTAGCGAATTTAATTGCCGATTTTCATGGAAAATTGTCATCGTTCATAAAAAAATTAAAATGGAAGAGGGCCCTATGTAAAAAAAAAATTGTCATCGTACATAAAAAAATTAAAATAGAAGATCGCCCTATGTAAAAAAAAATCCCCACGTGGTGATATAGAGACTGGATTTTCGAACAGTTTAAGACTTGGCGAGTTTTTTAAAAATATTTTATAATTTTAATTTATTTTACAATAAAAAAAAATTGCGATTTTTTAAATAAAAAATCGGTATTTTGACTTCTAATTGTAACCAAAAATCAATTTATTAAACCAGACAGCGTTACCTTAAGGAACTTATCAACTAATGAAATCTTTTCGGTTTTCTTTAAATTTCAGATGATCCAGTGATCAGTTTTGCGGTTCACCGCAATGTAACTTTTTTTTAGGCGTCTGCGAAGATTTGCTGTCAATGGCTCATTTCTACATAATTATTCATGAAAATTTTACAGAATATTCTTCAAATGTCCTTTCATTATATACTAATGACATGAATAAATATATATTAACTGTGTCGTAAAAAAAAATTATCGTAGAAATGCTTTTCCTATAGCGAATTAACTTTATCACCCCCCCCCCCCCCCTTAAGATCCTAGGCTATGCAAATTCGCGAGAAAAAGTTCTGTTTCCAAAATGTCGAGCTTACTCACAACCCTTAAGGAAAGTGTACAACTTGTCCTTAAGTGATTCAAAGACGCGGATGTCATTATTGCAACACCCTTAAGTTTAGACTACGACAAAAAAATCCGAAAAATTCTCCGATCTCCCGCGACCAAACTTGAAGCCTTAACGAGTAGGGCAGATTTTATCCCATCGATTCCGCACTTCCGGTCGGGTTTGTTTGCACCCCTCACACCAAGAGGATCTCGACCTGGGCGATCGCACCCTTCAATTCTTTCTCCTTTCTACCGTTGTTCATTCTCATATTCGGTCGCTCTACCATAAATTTGCGGGAATAATTTCGCCAACTTTGGCGCACCAAATTCGACCGGGCGTGAAAACCTGAAGTTCAAACCCGACGAGATATGAATGGCGAATTGTGATACGGAACGAGATACCTTGATGCTAAATGTAAAGCGAGAGCCTGCTGAGTATAATGGAGGTCCAAAATATATTCGGCAAAGTTCACCTACTCGTTCGAGAACTTATTATTTGTAATGGAGGAACGAGATATTTTCTCGTCTCGTTTTCCATCCCCGTTTGAACGAGAAACAACGAGAGGACACTTTGTTCAACTACGTGCAATCAAGGAGCACAGCCAACTTCTCGCAGTCACAGTACAGAAGGTCACGTGTGAGAGGAGCGTATGGAACGGTATCGTTTTAGTTGGCATTCTGGTTTGAAAGGGCTCAGAACACACTTCGATGTCGACTATGTACAAAGTGTCCCTCTTATCTCTGCCACCCCATACAACTCGGTAATTATCGACGTCACAAAAAAATTTTTTAGACAAAATTTGTACGGTGTGGAGGGGGCCATCAAGTACGACCAATTTTTTTATTTCGGTGGAGGCGCTGACGCACAGTGGAGGTCACCTCCACTTTATTAAGGGAGGATTGTCTTTTTTTTCGCAAAATTTACCGCTTTTTGGGAATTTTTTTGTGAAGAAAGTATACAACGGAAAACTTGTGAAACTTGGCATACAGTTTTATTGATCTGTTTACTACATACAAAAATTTTTTTAAACAATTTCATAAAAAAATCCGCCTCCCACCCCCCTCGACGCGCGATGGTCCTTTTTTGATGGTGTGCACGATTACAGCCTTCACGTTCATCCTGCAACAAAAACCCAAAAAGCATTTTACTTTAGACACATATAGCTATCGTTCGATGAAGGAAAAAAAAATTGACGATTTGGTGACGTTTTGAACTTGAAGCATCGATTTTTCGAAAAAAATTAATCGATTTTTTGTTATAAATGAAAAACTATTAAACGTATTGCTTTTTTGCTTCATCAAACGATAAAAGGATGTCAGCTGAGCATTCTGTCCAAATTTGAAGGCAATCGGTTGAATAGTTTTTGAGAAATCGTGCACACCATCAAAAAAGGACCATCGCGCGTCGAGGGGGGTGGAAGGCGGATTTCTTGATGAAATTGTTAAAAATTTTTTTTGTATGTAGTAAACAGATCAATAAAACTATATGCCAAGTTTCACAAGTTTTCCGTTGTATACTTTCTTCACAAAAAAATTTCCAAAAAGCGGTAAATTTTGCGAAAAAAAAGACAATCCCCCCTTAAATGGAATGGTACATTTTTTTCGACCCTCTTGTGGAGCACCTCGAGCCGCATAAAAAACATCAGGGTTCAAAGTCGTTCAAGGCCTTTGGCCACAGTAACGGGTATGAAATAGTCTGCGAATCAAAAAAATTTTTTCGTATGAAAAAGTGATTCACTCATAAAATTAATTACACATCTATTTAGTATAAATATCAAGTTGTCAGAAAAAAAAATATTTTTTTTTCGACGTACAATATGGCCGACTACTAATATTTTCTTTTGTTATCTTTTTTTTAGGCGCTCCGCGGGGTGACATTTGGCATCCACAATTTTTTACCTAGAACAAAAAACAAAAATTCTCGTCAATCTACCCTAGAATGCCTAGAAAAGTACGTGCGGAATTAAAAAATATTTTTTTATTCAAAAGTTGTAGGTATTTGAACTGAAGAAATGAATTTTCAGTGAAAAATTTCGTTATAACTGCTCATAAACTGCTCGTAAAATGAAAAGTTTTCGATTCATCAGAAATTTCGTACGTACTTCTCTGCGAAATGCAATTAGGAACATAACTGTTGAAGGTATTTATCACGCCAATTGGAAAAAGCTGTTTCGAGAAGTTCCGAGTAGTCGGCCATTTTTTACATCGAAAAAAAATATATATTTGTTCCAACAGCTTGATATTAATACTAAATAGATGTGTAATTAATTTTATGAGTGAATCACTTTTTCATAGCAAAAAAAAATTGTTAAATTCGCACATGATTTTATACCCGTTACTGTGGCCTATGGCCTTAAGGTCATTCAAGGTCAGTATCGATGATACGAATCTAAATATCTCGGATCACTACCAAATATTTGGTAGTGATCCGAGATATTTAGATTTGTGTTTTATTTTAATAGGTGACCTTGAATGACCTTCAACGACTTTGACCCACTGATGTTTTTTTTATGCGGCTTGAGGTGCCCCACAAGAAGGTTGAAACAAAAATGTACTATTCCACTTTAAAAAGTGGAGGTTACCTTCACTGTGCGTCAGCGCCTCCAACGAAATAAAAAAAAATTCGTCGCTTTTGATGGCCCCCTTCACACCGTACAACTTTTGTCTGGAACATTTTTTTGTGACGTCGATAATTACCGAGTTATTTCGGGTGGCAGAGATAACCCCCATGGAAATTTATGTATGTAAAATATATGCAGAAAATATATGCTACATATATATATATATATATCGGTCGCATATATAGTGACGAAAAATAGAATAATACGTATATATTCAGTATATATGCTCCAAATATATGGCGCATATATGACCCATATATTTTCGATATATTTTTCTGGCCAAAACATATATGCTACGTATAAACACTATATATGATGCATATATGAGGCATATACGACGCATATATTTTCGATCTATTTTTTTTCAATTCTTTTGTCAGAAACATATATCAAAAATGTATGCGTCATATATGACTCATATATGTGTCATTTATGCGTCATATATGACGCATACATTTTTGATACATATTCCTGACAAAAAATATATGCTGTGTATAAACACTATTACAGTTAAACTTAATAAAACTTAAAACTTAAACTTAAAAAAACTTAACTTACAGTTAAAGTACACTATTACATATAAACACTGTATACAGATATGCTACGCATATCTGTATATATGTGGCATATATGTACCATTTATGCAGTATATATGTGGTATGTAGGCAGTGTGTATGCAACATATATGCTAAATATATATGGTATATATGCAGGGTAAATGCTACATATATCATTGATATATGATACATTGATACACAGTAATACCACGCATATACATCTCATATATAAAAACGTTACGAAAATTAGAATTTGGCACATATATGCCACATATATTTTCAATATATGGCATACATTTCACATATATTACAATTATTAATAAAATAAATTTGCAGTATATTTTTGCGTATATAAATTTCTATGGGGGAAGAGGAACACCCTGTATACATACACCCTTGGCCAAAAGTATAAAGCATCCTGTCATTTTTCTATCCGGACAAAAAATCGAATATCTCGGCGAAAAAAAATGTAAACCAAACGGCGTTTTGAAGAGGATAAAACCAGCTTCATTTTGCCTTTTTATTTTTGCAATTTTTTTTTTGTACCCGGTCGTCATTCTGAAAATTCCGATTTTTCACCTTTTTCGCACTTCACAGAATCGCGGGCTGGACTCAGAAAAAATAGTAATCGCACCATTTAGTGACAAGATCTTCGAAAAGGAAACCGTTAGCTTTAGTATCATTTTGAAAAACAAAAATGCGAATTTTTTTGCAGAGTAATTTAGGTTTTCCTTGGAAAAACGGCAGTTTTCCGAAAAGCCGACCTCGCGTAAACTGAAAACTACGAGGTTTGGAATATTTAGTCTAAGGAGTAAAAAGTTGTATTTTGTTATTTTAGTCACTACATTGTTTTAATTTTTTTTTCCAAAAAATCTTCATATCGCTAGTTTAGGTCGATCGTCGACGATTTGCCTCATTAATTTATTGCTGAAATTTTGAAACAAAGATGTTTCAATGTAAATGTCAAGAGGAGAAAAGATACTAGAAATATGTATGAGAAAAAAAGAAATATGTATAATATTTTATGTACCAATAATATTATACATAACGATGAAACAATACATGACGTTTGTACCATAAATAGGCCTATGACTTAGTTCGGTTATATACGGCAGCGAGGATGGTCGGAGCTATATGAAGACGTTACGACGAGCTGCTCCCGCGGCGAGGGAGATTTCTCCAAGTAGCCACCTGGCGGAGCATTGGCCAAGTGCCAATGAGGTTCACCCGCTTCGCCCACGATTTCACAATGAAATTCGGATGTATCAAAGTTTCGTCGTTCCGGGGCAAATGCACGAGCCTCGATGAGAGGGCTCTTCGCAAAACTTTTATGTGCCGAAGGAAATCATGGCATTTGCCGGAAGGACGCGAGCAGTGGTTCGAAGATCGATTGATTATATTTACGGTGTGCCTTTCGATTGCACGCTCCGCGGCGAAGCGTACGTAAAAAACAATGGCGAAATAAGTGCATGCAACGATAACAACAGAGGAGTAATTGAGAGCGAGAGGGAGGAAAAAAGAGAAAGAGAGAGAGAGTGCGCGAGAGGGGGGAGAAGATCAGAAGAGGACGAGGAAATAACAGAGAGAGGAAGAAGAGAGACGGGAGAAGAGAAGAAGAGAAAATGAGACAGAGCGTGGGAGGAGAAGGGAAGGATCAAATATCTACAATGATGACAGAAGAGTAGTGTCTAATAGACAGAGAGAGGGGGGGGGAGGTGAGAGAGTAAAAGCAAAGGAGAGAAATCGAGGGAGAAAGAGAGAGCGAGGGAGGGTCGGGGGGCAGAGTGTAGGAGAGGGAGAAGGGAGAACACGAGATAAAATAAATACAATGGTAACAGAAGCCTGTTAACTAAGAAAAAGAGAGGGGGGGGAGTGAGAGGAAAAGAGAAGGAGGATAAAATAAGAGAGAAAGAAAGTAGGAGAGACGGAAGAGAAGGATAAAGAAAGATAACAGCGATGAAAGAAGAGTGGTAACTGATCGAGTCGCGGCGAGCAGGGCGGAGAAGAAGGGGGGTTGGTGAGGACGGGTTGAGGGGCTGTAACAGTGTGAACGCTGAAAATTTGGGTGGTTTTCGAGAACTTTTTGGAAGAAAAGGACTTAGTTAAATGTTTTGGAAAATTAAAAATATGTTTCGCTATATTTGACCTATATTACATAATTTTTTCATAGAAAAATATCGAGATCCAAGCGACTTATGTGCTGCCTTCGGAGGCGCCAAACAAAGTTCCTCCACTGCTGACATGATTCCGGCCGATTGAGTAGCTGAAACCGAAAAAGGTAAAAATGTCGTTAAACTGGAAGGTATTTCCTGTACAATGACGTAGGATTTTCGAAAAATATCAAAATCAAACAAAATGGCATAGTTATGAAAAAAGTCTGTTTTCTTGCCTATAAAATTGTCGTTTTTTTCAATGCCAAATCGTCAATTTCCATCCAATCTAAAATATGTTACGTCATTGCAGAGGGAATATATTCAATAGTACTCAGTTCAAATTTCATGATAATCGGATAATTCCCCCTTGAGTGACAATGTCAGCAAATTTGAAAAATCTCATTTCATATTCTTGAAAGTATAAATATCTTGAAAATATAAATCTTGAAAGTATAACAATCTCATTTCATGTTCTTGAAAGTATAAACTATAAAAAGAGGGGAAAAAATCGTTTTTTTTTAAGTGTCACACTGGTATAGCCCCTCAACGAGTAAGCAAGAAAGGTAAAAGGGGAAAAAAAGAGAGAGGGAGAGGGAGAGAGAGAGAGCGAGAGAGAGAGAGAGAGAGAGAGACGCCTTGGCCTCTTGTCTCGTCCTGGCACATATATACCAGTTATCGGTCTCCGACCATCTGTATAGTTGCTCCTAGTCGTGCGACTCACGGAATGAGAATTTCAAATGAAATTTATTGGTCCGTACCAGTGACTCGTGCGTTCTACCGTATGTCCAATTTTGCAGTTTGAAAGAGACCGGAAAATAGTGCGGAAAGGAGAACGGTGGATAAAAACTGTGTGTGAATGCACATATATATATATATATATATATATATATATATATATATATATATATATATATATATATATATATACATAGATGGACAGAAAGCGAAGCACTGAAAGGAATATTTCACTATTCACTCGGACTTCCATTTTTTCCCTCAATTGCTGGTGCTCGGCCATTGATTGGCGGTGAAAAAAAGAAGTTAAAAGAAAGCAAGAACACAGAAAAGTCGGTCCATGATTTTTTTAAATGACGAACTCGAATAAGGGGGAAAATTATTCATTTTGTAATAAACAGAATTAAGTTAGGGTACTCGATCGAGCACTTGACCGGATTCAGTGCGATTCGAAAATGACGTGGCCGTTCCGAGACGCAAATTGCACGAAAAGTGAAGCGATCGTCGTTAAAAAAAATTAAGGACACGGGCACAGCTCGTCGCATCTGTAAGGGGCCAGCACAAGCTCGAAATATCGGGAATAGGGTCTGTATTATGTAGTTTTATAGCCTAGGGTTTACATTTTCATTTGCCGCAATGATTTTGTAGAAAAAGCAAAAATTGAGTTATGACGACTTTGGAGGACAGATATGAAGGGACGCCCACTGCCCTACGGGGAAATCGTCCCGCTGCGATTTACCCTTATTTCTCTTGCATCTTTCTCGACCCTGTTTTGTCATGAAACGGGGTGAGGAATATCTCAGAATTTATTAGGCCCATTCACTTCAAATTCGGACAGAGCGGACATTTTCTATTGTACAGTCGGATGGATTTCATCATGTGTTTATTAATTTGTTGATAACAAATGATTGAAATTGTTTTTTGGCCTAAAATCGTTTTTTTCTACTACAGCTTGCCATTTTCGTAATTATACAAAGTTCAAAATAGTACCCGATCACACGAAAGCTCTATTATTAAGTACTAGGTGCGCAACTAAGTTTCCGGGTGTTTTTTACCAATATAAAATCGAAAATTTCAAGACAAATACAAAAAATGGTTCATTCGAAGAATTGTCCCTCGCTATTTACACATTTTTGCCATCTCTCTGGCAATACATAAATACCGCGACGATAAAAAGACGCGTCTTTAGACTGAAACCATTCGTCCAACCAATTTTGTACTGCATCGTAATTGGCCAAGTGTAGCCCACCCAAGCCATGCGCCATCGACCGGAACAAGTGATAGTCTGAAGGGGCCAGGTCTGGCGAATACGGCGGGTGCGGTGCAGATTCCATTTCAGTGTTTTTATGGTGTCCTGGACGATGGAACTGCGATGGCACGGAGCGTTGTCGTGCTGCAACATCACACGTTCGTGTCTCGTGTCCCATTTTGGCCGTTTTTCGAGCAATGCGTGATTCAAATTGATTAGTTGTTGTCGGTAGCGATGCCCATTGACAGTTTCGCCCGGTTTCAGCAGCTCATAGTACACGATTCCTTTCTGGTCCCACCGAACCCAGAGCATTGTCTTTTTTCCGAAGCGATATGGCCTTGCCGTCGATGTTGACGCTTCGGCAAGTGAAAGCCACGATTTTCTGCGTTTGGGATTCTCGAAATATATCCATTTTTCATCGCCAGTAACAATTCGATGCAGGAAACTCTTTCTGTTCTGCCGCAAAAGCAAAATTTCGGAAGTGGCTCTTCGATTTTCCATTTGTCTCTCAGTCAACTCATGCGGCACCCACTTTCCTTCCTTATGAATTTTTCCCATGGCGTGCAAACGTTTCGAAATACATTGCCGAGTCACATTCAATGCCTCGGCGGGTTGATCTTCTGTGTGAGTGTCATCTTCATCCAATAACGCTTGCAGATCGGCGTCCGCAAATGTTTGCGGTCTTCCCGAGCGCTCCTTGTCCCCAGTCTCAAAATCGCCACTTCTGAACCGCTTGAAGCAATCGTCATACGTTGTTTTTGATGGTATATGTTCGGCTTAGGCCTGCTCAAGTAACCGACGTGCTTCAGCTGCTGTTTTCAGGTTGAAGCAGAAAAGCAATGCTTCCCGCAAATGCTGTTTATTTGGCACAAACTTTGACATTTTCGAGGTTAGAAAAAAGGTCGTTGTGTTGCGATATTCGTTTATATTACGACTGGGTATTCTTAACAGATGTCCAAGCTATAAAGACACCCAATTTCAGACCTGTATACCGACTACATGTGTCGCTAGCGCCATCCATGTGTGAAACCCGGGAACTTAGTTGCGCAACTAGTAAATAGGTCCTATTTAGATTAAATATATATTTTTGGCAGTGTACTTGTCGGAATCACCTACACCAAATGGCCATGCAGCAACGACGGCACTTTCTTTAAATAACGATAACTTCTTAATTTATCAACATTTCTCGATTACAAAAAAAAACTCAAACTTGGCAAGACTATGTGTCAATAGTGTGTAAATCACTGACCTCGTTATTTCGATACTCGTACCGAAAAAATAACATCGAAAATCGACTTCTTTTCCGGGGCCCCAAGCTTTTGCAGACCCGTTGATGGATTTGCACACAAAGAATTGCTTGCCCGCGCTGTTTTGTTTTTCGCCTACGATATCCAAGCTCCTCTTCGATGATAAAAAAGGTCGATGAAAACTCTCTAAACGATAAAACGGCGATCCCGAGTGTGCTAAAAGCCCTCTGGGAGCGCGGGTACGTGGGGGTGTGGGGTCACGCCCGCAATTTTCGAAGAGCACGAATACGCTTTTCGTTTCCATTTTCCACCATACGTATCATAGAAATGGGCTCGATCATACGAGAAAATGCGTCTTTACGCGGAAATAGCTGACGCACAAAAGCGTTCGTCCAACTCGGGCGCCTTTGCCCCGTTCAACGCGCGCATCACGCGTTGACGTGCATTGGATCCGTTGGTTGGCAAGCGGTTCAAACACGTTTATATACAACTTCGGTGTACAGTACCTCGCATACGCGGATCCAACAACGCGGCTTATCCACGAAAAGCGAGATTGGTTAGAGGGAGAAGCCCCCCCCCCCCCCGCCTCCCCGATTATGGCTCGATTTGGGGCAACACCGGGAATCGCCATTCAAAGTGAAACTCATCGCGATACCACCCGAATATGTGGCTGTGCGTATGTACCTACGAGTTTTCGCTTTTATTCGCGTCCATAACTCCCCTTGAAGCGGCACATTGTCCAGGCCAGAGTGTTCCCTCTTGTTTCTCAAATCAAAAGCACCGAGAATTGGGTCAATATGAATATATATACACGTTTATGGGAACCGGAGATTTTGAGGACAGTCGACTTCGAGGACCGTTCTCATAGTTGCGAATTTCCATACTCAACATTGCGGAGACGTCAGTGGCTCAACAATCACGTGAAAATAGATGCTTGCGCGGAACATCACTTGAGGTAAAGTTCTGCCTTGTTGGGCCAAAAAATGGTCAATTTTTCACCAATTTTTTATGCGATAAGTATTAAATATAGAATGTTGATATTTGGTATGTTCACTAAGCGGTCTTCATTGAACATGAAAATATTTTTCAAAGTTTGACAAAACATGCTGGTGGGAGTGGGAGGAGCCACGTGTGTCGGTGCGCGGGCGATGACATTCTTGCGGAAGTCCTAAGTCCCGAACAGGTGGTCTGAAGCAAAAAAATCAAACATATTTTTACTTTGTACAATATTGTGTATACGTTGACCTAGAATCAAGAAGAAAAATTGAAAAATAAAAAAATAGTGAGCAAAAAACTGCGAAAATTTTTGGGAAAAAAACAATGCCCATTTTTTAGCAACAAAAATATCGTGGTACGGTAGCAAGTCGTAAACCAGTTGGTTCACTTCAATGTATTGCCCATCAGAACAGACAAACTTGACGAATCTTTCGGCCAACAGTCGAATACCACGCAGGAAGATTTCGGATCGGAAGATTGCGGAACAAGGTGGAGTCCTGAGCCCTAAGTGGTGACTGCATTGATCGGAAACAAACGGTAATTGGAGATCCCCAAAAATATGGCAGGTGTGGTAGGATTTTCCAGTTCACCCCTAAGTACATCTTAACCAGTCGAACAACATGCCACCTGGCGTTGTCGTGATGCACAATCAACTTATAGCGATTCTCGCATCCCGTCCTCTTCTCGTACAGAGCTCGCTTCAAACGCATCAGTTGCACTCCAAAAGATTTCCAGTGATGGTTTCCGACACTTTCCTTCTGGTTGGTTTTCCGAGCTGCTTGTTATCCGTAGAAAAATCACCACTTTGGAAGCGGCGTAACCAAAGTTCGGCATTCACTTCTTCTATTCTAGCAAACGAAGCTTTCCCCCGGCCAATTTCTTTGCCAGCGAATGATGGAGCATAACTACCCGCAACTGTGATTCATTTGGAACACAACTTGCTATTGTAAACACTATTAACATCTATGGCATTTTAGCCGGACTCTGTGTACCTATCCACCATATAACGCCATCTATTGCTACCGAGCGATTTCATATGCCAGCACCTAAAATACATATATTCACATATACACATATATTAATAGTTCATGTTTACACATGAGTGACGTATCAACTACACATACATCCCACCCGAATGAAACTCCATCCGATACGATATTTTTTAAGTTCTTCTCACATGCACGACCGAAAAAGTACTATTCTGACTTCCGAACTGTCGAATAATCATTCATCACAGTAATATCATAACTATGGTCATTGACCACCAAATTCCACGAGTAATCGCGATTTTTAAAATTGGAAAGTGTAGAGGAACGGAAGGATATTTGGAACACTGCTGGTAATTCGGAATAGCAGGGTTTCACGCAAACTAGTAGCGCCATCTCGGTTTCATAACCGTGAAATTTTAAAAGATGGCGCCACTTGTCGATATGTTCACACGGTTCGTATGCGACTTTTCCAAGATGGCGACTAGAGCGCGAATTATGAAGGACTGTTTTTGAAAACTTTCGAGGTACGTGTTCAATAAGTTCGAATCGCTAAATTTCCACATGATTGTGTTGTTTAGCTTTATGCGTACTGTAAAATAGACCATGAACTTTATATATTGCTTTGATTTAAAAGATTTGTGTATTTGTAAACAATAAAAGTAGAGGTTATGCCCGACTACGTCTTGTTGCTAATTTGGAATATCCGATGTGATGATAATTTGGAATATTCTGAGTTACCATCAGTTTTGTAACTAGATGTAGATGTAACTAGATCTAGGTATATCTAACTGATATATAAAAGGGAAAGTCCATCTGCTGCTTTGTTGGTATTTTTCAACAATTTAGAGAACTCACTTTATTTACAGATTATGTTGATCTTGAGGGGTCCGAAGCCAAAAAGAAAGAAAACAGAAAAGTCTGTGCAGGAAATCTTTAGAAGACAGGCAAAAGAAAACCGTAAAAATAAAGGAAAAGGCAAAAAGACAAAAACTATAAGAGAAATAGAGAAGGCTAAGACAAAATATGACAAGATAGGAAAAAGAAACGAAGACTTATTGGAAGCGATGATGATGACACTGAAGGTTTGGAATCTTCCAACTCTTATAACAGCCGTAAGTCAAATACGTCAGAGGAAATAGAAGCTTCATTTGGTGGAAGACCTGCAGCTGATGCAGAGTGTATTTTGTGTTAAGGGAAGTATAGTGAAGACAGGAGGGGGGAAGAATGGGTGCAGTGTTTTATGTGTGGGATTTGGGGGTGCACGGTGAATATGCCGGCTATGAAGGTGAATCCTATATTTGCGAATATTGCAAATAACCCATTCATTTAATTGTTAAAACTGATTAAGTACTGATAAAAAACTGATTAACGCTGATTATAGAAATAATAATAAGTTTTCCATTTTCTTCTAAAATAATGGCCTAATAATAATAGCCAACATAACTATGTTGAGGTAATCCTATCGCTTCACACTAGTCATACCACTGATCATACTTGAGACTTGTACAATTTATATTTTTAACATATGCAACAAAAAATTGTGATAACTAAAATGTTCCATGTGTAAACTGTTGAATGAATATTCACGATTAATTAGAAAAATGAAAAAATAGTCATTCCAACGATTCGCGCAGTATTTCTAGGTTTGATATTTGTCAACATTGGCTCTATCTCCGTCTCTTTTTACTCAACCAGGCGAGTTTAACCTCCATACTTTTCAACGTCGTTCTGTCAAAACAATGTCAGGCGCGGGAAATATAAAGCATTGTATTCGGGCCACAACTAGTAAAAAGCGTGGAAAATGTGTGTCGGCGAATTATGTCGGTCAAAAATGAAATATGTGTGGAAATTTGAATGAGTAAGATGAGGTTAGGACTACAGTCAGCTGTTGCCTTGCTGTCACGTCTCTTTGTCGTAGCAAGTGGTAATAAATCCAATACCGGAAGTTCAAATTAAACTTGATATTACATAAAAATCAGGTCAAAAAGCGTATTTTTTTTCTAAGAGCATTTGATTACTACAACTGTTGAGTATGTGAATCTGATTATTTTTGAGAATCTGACGGATTCCCACCATCATATACACTTTTGTAGCGACCGGAAATTGGGTTTTTGTATGTCGTCTCGGAATCCCTTCACAAAAATGCGCAATTTTAATATATTTTTTTCTCTGTAACTAGGTCGATAACCGACCCTGAAATTTTACAGAGACGATTATTAATATATTTAGTGAAGCTCAAAAAAAAGATATGAAAATCCTATGGATCTTGGCGATAGGATTACCTTAAGCACGGTGAATATATTTTGGAATACTTCTATTCCAAAATACCTGCACCCCATCTCGAAAACGGAATTGTGCGATATTGCTTTAAAACTAAAATGGTAATCAGCAGCGATGTTTAGTTATTTTGCATAGCTTCCAGATTGATAGTAAATGAATGTATACAACTCCGTTTCTTACTAAAATGTAGACAGGAAGGTTTGGTACCGAAACATATTTACTCGAAAAACTTTAATATTTAAATCTCAGGAAACAAAGGAAAATTAAAACTGAATAAAGTAACACACAAAATTCACAAATCATTACTAAATATTGCAGTTGACGACCTTAATTTTCAAATTAAAATACTAAACCAAAAAATAGAAGAAAAAAACACCGAAATTATCTACAAAATTCAAAACACTATAAAAGATAAATTTTTCTCATTTGAAAAAACAAAATTAAATAGATTATCAATACTCGTGTATGAAAAACACAAAAAAAACTCCAAAATCAACGAACCACGAATATACATCAACACATTTTCAATCATGACAAATTTTTAAGAACAATAGCCTCACAAATATATCTCAACCAAAACAATACACATTACCAGAATTATAAAAACAGAAATAAACCAACACAAAACTACAGCTTCCTAAACTCAACTTTCACTAACAAGCCACATGACACAATAAAGAATTCTTATACCGATCCCATGAATAATATTAATTTAACAATTACACAAAACAACACAAAAGAATGGCTTATAAATCTCTCCAATACTGATATTCCATCACACATTTCTACATTTCTTATCTCTTGGTGAAAAAATTTGTTTTCCTTATCTCAAACCTTCAAACATAAAAACATACATCCACAATTCGATCTCAGAACTTGAATCCAAATTAGAATTTCTACTCGACAAACCTAGACAAAATGAGATTAGAAAAGAATTCACTAAAATCATGGACAAAATGAATATACCAACATCATGGGCTAACACCATTAAAATTATAAAATACACTTCTTCATTTCTAAAAAAACAATCCACAACTTTTAATGACACGAGCCGATAAAGAAAATTCAACAGTCATTTTAAACAAATCAGATTACATTACAAAAACATACAATTTACTCGCAAATTCCTCAACTTACAAACTAACAAATAAAAATCCTAACAATATCCTACAAAAAGGCATAAATAATATTCTCTCCAGATAGAAAATCTTAAAAATCATTGAGGAAAAAAAATTCAAATACCTAAAAGCAGAAAATTGCAACTTAGCTCGTCTCTTTTGCCTTCCAAAAATTCACAAAAAAAACTTTCCACTTCGTCCAATAGTATCATCAATCAATAGCCCAACACATAAATTAGCTGAATTTATCCAATTCAAACTATCTAAACTAATAAATACAACAAACTCACACGTCAAAGATAGCTTCTACTTAAAACAATCAGTTTCAAATATCTCAATTCTACAAAACTACAAACTTGTCTCTTTCGATGTCGTATCCCTCTACACCAACATTCCACGACAACTAGTTATTCAAAGTCTTCCAAAAAGATCAAATCTATTTTCTGAAACATTTCCACTAAACGAAATAATTAATGCCATAGAGTATATCATGTTCTCAACTTATTTTACATCGCAAAACAAAATGTATCAACAAATTTCTGGTTTACCAATGGGTTCACCTCTTGCTCCGATACTATCTAACATCGGAATGATTGATTTAGAAACAAATTGTTTAGAAAAATTAAAATTCTCATTGCCTTTATACAAAAGATATGGCGATGACATTATTATTACTCTGCCAACAGACAAAATTGAATCCACTATCAATATCCTCAACTCATATAATTAAAAATTACAATTTACATCAGAATTAGAGGAAAATAATAAAATTCCTTTTCTCGATATACTTCTAATCCGCAATCAAAATTCAATCATCACAAATTGGTACAGAAAACCTACTTGGTCTGGCAGATTTATAAACTTCTTTTCACACCATCCACTTTCCCAAAAAAAGCCATAATTCACATGTTAGTTGACAGAGCAATAAAACTATCCCATTCATCTTTTCACAAAGAAAAATCTTCAACTTATTATGAACACGATGACAAAGAATTGTTATCCGATCTCTTTTACGGAAAAAATAATAAAACAAAGACTTTCTACAATCATCAATCAAAATAACAAAAATAAAAACTTTGATTCCTCTAGACTAATAAATCTACCATACACAAAAAAAACATCCATCATCAACTAATTCGTCTCTTTCAATAATATAATATAACACTAGTCACAAATAATAAATACAACATTTTATCGATTACAGGCTCCACCAAAGACAAAATAGACAACAACAAAAATCTAACATAGTTTGCAAAATTGATTGTAATGATTGCAATTCTACAGGCATAGGCCAAATAAAAAGATACCTAAAAAACAGAATCAATGAACACAAAAATAGCCTAAACACACGCCACCACAATACACACAGCCCTAGCACAAAAACACGATTTCAAATTTGACGATGTTAAAATTTCAAACAATGAAAAATGGCTCAAAAAAATATTGATCCTAGAAATGATTCAAATTAAAGCGCATTCTAATGCCATCAATTTTAGAACAGACATAAATAAACTAAGCTCGATATATAACTCAATAATATAATCATAATAATATTTTATAACCATAACTATACACATCAATTTTAAAACTCGTGACTCAATTTTAAAACTCGTTGACACAACACATTAACTTCATAACTCCTGACACGACACACGAATTTCAAAAATACCTGACATGACACAGGTATTTTAAAACCCTTGACACGGCATTGCCAAAAGGATCATTCTCCTTCTCTCCAGGAAAATTAATTTCACAACTCTCTCGAATTCGTTTCTCTCGAATTCTCTGAGACATCATTACTTGACATATAGAACAGAGAAAATTTCTAGCTTTCTTCTTTCTGCTTGCGAAGATACAGTTATTTTTTTTTATCTAAAATTTCAATTGGTAAATACCACATTCACACGACATTTCATTAATTAAATAAAACTTTTTTTGTTCATAGATCAAACTAAAGATTCTCTTACAATACTAAATCTTTGCAGATAATAGAAATCGCCAAAAAACGATAAATTCTCTCAATCGATTGAAACAAAGGGTCCGAATCAATTCAATCCTCCGATTCACCTTCATGAGATAGTATTGGACCAACATAAATACTATCCATGCTAATCATCTTCCAAGCACAAACAAACAAAAACTGGAAATATCGACAATATTCAGGTCCATCATTGACATATTTCCTAACCAAAAATCTATAATAGATAACATCACACTCTCACACACCACTCTCGTCACGCAACAAAAAGAATTAATCAACATAATACAAAAAATTGCTCATGCAATATCACTATGATTTAAATTAGTGAAAAAAAACTAACACACAATTCACATATATAACACATTTATAACTTATTTATAACACAAAGCACAATTATAAAAAATCTTGTAAACTCTGTCTATATAATGTGTATCTCATAATTTATAGAACAAATAAAATTTCTGAAGAGGATCCGAACCAAGGATCGAAACGTAACAGAAAAACTTTTTCTCCATCACGACCTTGAAAACTCTCATTGGCCGAATCGAAGCCGATTCCTCAACAATACGTATATGAATATTGCTTCAATTTCATGAAGGTTTCATTTGTTTACACCTTACAGAAAAAAAAGTTGCAGGCCCAAACCAAAATGGTATTCTAATTACCTCCCTTTCCTCTACTCAATGTCCTACATTCCAGTATTGCTATTTTTGTCAATTGTCTTCAATGTGACTGCTTTGATGATAATTTTTCTGCAATCCATTACGATTCCCATATGATCATGAATATGTTCATGAAAGTTACCGGGCTCATAGTAATATCGATATGCGAAATTAGTCGGACGGTATCCAGCGGTTAGAGTGTTCATTCATTGGCTCGATTATTCCATCTGCGTCAATCGTACATGCAATATCGGATTTTGCGAGCATAATCGTTATCCCGTGGAGCGAACACGAGAGCTTCGGAATAATAGGAAATGGGTTTCGATCTTCTCGTGAATCCAATGCAGACTTTGTGTATGTATTGCCGCTCGAGAGGATGGGATTCTCTCTCTCTCTCTCTCTCTCTCTCTCTCTCTCTCTCTCTCTCTCTCTCTCTCTCTCTCTCTCTCTCTCTCTCTCCTTCTCTCTTGCATCGGTATCTATACTATCGCAACCACAAATATGCGGACACCAACGTACTGTCCTAATTTACGAGCATTACGGCTGGATAACTCACGCCTGGCTCCATTTGATTACCGGGATGGGCGAGCCCATCCGATAACGCAACGATGATAGTACTCGAAACGAGAAATCGAGGAAGAAAAAACGGGTAAGCCAAAGCAGACGAACAGTACGTGGCGACACATGCTGTGCAAGGCTTCGACGATCTTTCGCGTGCCAAGACTCGGATGGGTGACCGCGTAGTCGGGCACTTGCCTGCGCGCCAAAAGCGGAAAACCGGACGCGTATTTCGAAATACTCGCTGCAGAGAGGGCTCCATTTTCCTGGCGCCTTAACGAGGCTTTGAGCGAATTTTCATACTGAGCACTGAAATTCGATGGAACGACGTTCGATTTGAAATTGAATTTTCATCGTTGAATTTAAATTTAACATCGAAATGCTCACATTAGTGTTTTTAGTGAAATTTAACATCAAAATGTTCACATTAGTTCACATGTTCACCCTGCCCTCCAGGTGCAAATTTGCCACACAAATGCATCGTTATTGGTCAACATATTCCCGGCATTTTTTGCCATGCAATTCGAATCGCCATAACGATATTTATCTCATAGTTGTGTGCGACTCACCGATCAAAAATGTTTACCCTCGACTCCATTGCGAGGGGCTAACAGCTAGAGCCCGGACAAGGGTAAACTTCGACCATTTTTCATGGATACCTAGTTTATGGAATGAAATTTCCCTTTCGTGGAATTCATTCTACATATGTTCAAGTTTATTTAAAAAAAAATTCACAACGTTCTGTAACGAAATGGCGACGCTGAAGCTGCTTGAAGCGAGTCACTTTTGTCTGATAGTGTCCTGCGGTCGGCAGAGTTACATCGCCAATTCTTCAACGATTTACCTGATTTTTTTCGGACCTTATAAAAATATTTCGCATGAAAGTACACATAGTAGCAGTCGTGCTGTCACTGAAGGCCAGTTTTTTGACACGTGATTCTGTAGGTGCAGCGGGTGCTAAATCCAAGTTTGCCTGAAAATCGGCGTGCAGGCTTTTTTCAGGGGATGAAGGGGTATGGGGTTGGATTGATGCCAACCTATAAGCCCTACGGGGTCGGCGCCGTGAGACACAATGTGCGGACAAAACCGCACTTTAGTTTTGTCCACAGCGACAAAGTCGTGGAAGTTCATTTTGGGGGTAAGAAAGTGGGGTGAAATTTTGGAAAATCAGTTTTAATTCGATAACTCTTTAGGAAAAATTCGTACACTTTTTGTTTAAATGGGAACTTCGCAGCCCTTGAAAAGACACGTCGATCGAGTGTTTGATTATCACTCTCTGATAAAATCTTCAGCCCCAAAAAATTATTGAAATACCAAAAAAATGGTTTACTGAATAACTCAAAAACAATCGGTTTTTTGGGTATGGTTTAAATGTACGAAATGTAGAGAATAGTTTTCTCTATGTTTTCGTTTCTATGGGCCACCCTCGAATTATGATTTTCCAACCCCACTCGGGGGTTGAATTTTCAAAATGAAATTCTGGGAAAACTATTGATTGCACGAATTCGCCGCCGTCGAACAATTTGTAGCTTGAACCCTCGGCTACATTTTCGTCCACAGCACCAAACTCGTATCTCTTTATTTTTGGTCAATAGGTTTCCCAGAATTTCTTTTTGAATTTTCAACCCCCGAAAGGGGTTGGAAAAAGCAAAATTCAAGTGTGGTGCATAGAAACGAAAGTATAGAGAAAATTATTCTCTCCATTTTGTACATTTAAACCATCTTCGAAAAGTCGATTATTTGTTAGTTATTCAATAAACCATTTTTTTAACCTCAACCATTTTTTTAGGGGTGAAGATATTATTGGAGAGGTATGATCAAATATTCGATCGACACGTCTTTTCAGGGGCTACAACGTTCACATTTGAACAAAATGTGTATGAATTTTTCCTAAAGAGTAATCGAATTAAAACTGTTTTTTTCAAAATTCCACTCGACTTTTTCACCCTCAAAATGAACTTCCATGACTTCGGCGCTGTGGACAAAAATAAAGCCCGGATTTTTCCGAACATTTTGTCTCCCGGCGCCGACCTCGTCGGGGTTGTAGTTTGGCATTAATCTACCCCATCCCTCTTCATCCCCTAAAAAAACCCTACACCCCGAATTTTAGGCAAACTTGGATTCAGCACCCGGGGCACTTACAAAAACACCTGTCAAAAAACCAGCCTTCTATTTTTTTCCTATTCCAATGTACAGCACGACTGTACCAACAGGAGATTTTTTCTACGGTACTCTTTCGGAAAAAAATTATTCACAGCTATTTTTTTCTGCCGAAAACAATGTTTCTCTCAAACATGCACGATTTTATTGAGAATCGATATTTCTCGATTTCCCTAAGTACTTCCAACGCGAATCTTATCTAGAGCTCAAATTATTTTTAATTTCCGTTCCAACGCCTGCCACTCGCGTGACACTGTCTGACAAAGGTGACTCGCTTCATCCAGCTTCAGCGCCGCCATTTTGTAACAAAATTTTGTTTGAAAAAATCGCAAATATACTTGAGACTGTGTAGAATAAAGTCCACTGAACGGAAATTTCATTTTATCAACTGGGGATCCATAAAAAAATTGTCGAAATACACCTTTCTTCCGGGCTCTAGACTGGTAGTCTCCCTCAACAAATTATACGACGAAGCTCCGAGTACTGACCCGGAGAGTGTATGAGCGACCCTTTCAGACCCAGTCGCCTCATGAATATATATATATATATATATATATATATATATATATATATATATATATATATATATATTTATATATATATATATATATATATATATATATATATACGCTAAGAGCGGGCGTCACAGTTGTGTGCGCGGCATCGCCAAGGGCGTGAAAACCTCCAGCACCAACGCGCCACGAGATAAAATTTTAATACTCGACGTGAAAAAAAAAAAGGAAAAGGTTAAAGTCTTCTCATACCTTCACTCGCTTCTTTGTAACTCACTCGGTTCGCTAATAGCCGCGTTGTGCCCGTTACGTCGCTTTTATATGGACCGAGATGAGCCGAGGGAGATAAAGGGACAGGGTTAGAGAGGAAGAGCTAAGAAGGAAAATAAAGAGAGAAAGAGAGAGGGAAATCTCTGAAGCGTGAAATAACGTCTCGATAAATTATTCATATTGGCTGGCATCGCTTTTATAACATTTTTTTCTATAATTATTACTCTTCGATATTACATGCATCAATTTTTGAGGGTGAAAGTTTGAAGTGCTCAGAGGATGAGTAAATTAATGCATTTTATGATTTGTATATGTATGTATTTGGGATATTCCACGCCATTTTAGCGAACCTGTAACCCCGACCTTTTTTGGTTCTCCTGAGTTTTTTGGTGAAATTGTAACCCATGAAAGGAATATCCACACCAATTTTTAGATTTTTATCTCTTCTCTTTTCGGAGTTATAATTTTCCAAAAAACGTCCGTTTCAGAAATTTTGGAAACGTTTAGACGCTGGTAACTCCTGAACTAATTGAGATGTCGACAAAAGGCACTATATGTTTTTTTTTCATTTTGAAGCATACTTTCGTTGAAAAATATTTAAAAAAATGATCAATTATCGATGTCAATGTTTTTTTGCTTCTAAAGTGAAAACTATTTTTTCAAAGATGATTGCCTTTTTTTCAAAAAATTCTTTAAGATAGAGTGAGCCATGCTATGATTTTTGAGACTAGTCTCATCATATTTACCTTTGATGCCAGCACCATACCTGGCCTCCCAACTTAAGGGGCCTTCTCACTTTAGACGCTAAAAAAGACTATTTTCATGAATTTTTTTGATAGGTTTATATTCTAGATGTTGATATAGAAGTTGTTACACTTAATAAATACATTTAAGGCGTTACCCCCACTTGTAGCGCAAAAAAAGGCCCTTTTCATTAATTTTTTTAAAGAAAACTACAAAACTTTTTTAATCGATCAATATACCATCTTCAAGAACACATCTTGAAGAACTTTCAGTAATTTTTTTATTGAAAAATATTACATTGTTTAGTGGCAAATGGCCGTCAATGATACGCTTTTATATTCACGGTTTGCGGTGACCAACATTGCGGCGAAGTGGATCATCTGAAGAAAAAATGCGGATGGATTTAGTCAAATATAAGTATAAACTAGTCTTCAATCGAAGGATTTTAAAAAATATTCATTTTTCACAAAATGGCGGACAGTCAAAGTTAATGGTTCGATTTTAACGAAACAAAACGGCCGTTTTTTGGCTATAAAACGGCCATTTTTTTCGAAAAAAAAAAAATCGAACGATTAAAGACTACATTTTTATGTATTAAATAAGCCTGCAAAATTTCAAGAAGATCGATTCATTAGTGTTCGAGTAATCTTGGTCACCGACTTCAGAAATGCCATTTTGAGAAAAACGCGTTTAAAGTTTCTCTTTCAATGCTCTTTCAACGTGGATTCTTCTCTTTCAACGCTCATATCTCAGTCAATTTTGTTCGGATCGACTTGAAATTTTCAGGACATATTCTCAGATACTTATACTTCAAAAAAATGCAATAAAAAAAATCGACTTTTTCAAAATCGCAAGTGGGGGTAACCCCTTAAAAGAAAATGTATTTATTTAAGTCACTATTTATAGACCAATATCTTAGTTAAAAAAAACTCCCCTTGACATCATCTATTCCAACCGTGTTTACAATTGCAAATTTTCTTTCAAGTAAGTCACATTTGCGGGAAGTCATGCTCCATTATTTCCTGGCAAAAAAATCGGCCGTGGAAACGCATCGTTTGCCAGAGGAACTGTATATTGAACATGGTCCATTGAGTACAACGAGCAAAGAGTAGTCTCGCCCCTTCCAAAGGGGTGCTTTCTCTATGGACAACAAGGACCGCGGAAAACAACCCAAACCTCCACTGGATCTGTGAATCCGGAGAACGGGTGTAATAAAGACAAACTGATCAGTCCTGATTCTAGAAAACTTGCAAGGGCCTTCTTAGAGCACCGAAGTCCGTGCCTGATCCGCGCCGTATGTCTGCCGGATCAGTAGTTCTCCGATACCGATGTGAGAAGACACCATTAATCAGGCCCACATCAGGCGACGAGTAACGCGTCCCTCACATGGCTCTCCGTTAAGGGGGAACCTCTGTTAAGGGGGAAACTCCTCCAGACAACAGGTTTTTCAATAATTTTTTACAAAAAATTGAGAGCATTTATTTCAGTGAATCAAATTACATAATAATTTTGACGTTCCAATGAATACAACAAAAATGTACATGAGTGAAAAAAAAACAAAATCACGGCGCTAGAGGTGCTCGAACTTGGCTCCTAGCGTTTGCGCTGTGGAACGCCCAGGTCCTTGCAGTTGACTAAAATCAACGAAACAATTTTTTTTTTTTTCATTAAAATAAATCATTCCGATTTGCATGAACCTAAATTTAGCACAAAACAATAGAAAATTTGTGGACAAAAAGAAAAAAAACTTTGTTCATAAATAAATCGTTAAAAACAATATTTATTAAAACAATTTAGGCGGGACATTACTTCGGTGACTTCCTAGGGACCTTTAGGACTTTCTGTTGGGCTTCAAACTTTGTAAATATATTCTGCAGGTACTAAAGGAATTTTTAAAGCAATAAAAAAATTTATATATGTAGGAGGTTGCCTCCTTAAGGTTACCTGTCCGAGGCCTGATCGATTTTCCTTCTCCCATCCGTGCTCCGAGGTTGGCTAATCCAGTAGACACCCGGTGCCGATCCGCCATGCACTTCAAAGTGTATGTCTGATTTGCACCGCATGTCTACCGGATAACCTCATTCGGGGCCATCAAAGTGAGCAACTGAGTGGCTGCGTGCATAATTACGGCAAGATACTAATAAAAGTAATACGGTGTCCATGCGGACGCCGCCAACATCGAATCAATATACAAAAAACGAATAAAAAAAATTTAAAGTTTGCATCGTGTGAATACAACGTTTTTTTTCTTCCCTTTTCATTCGTTTCTTTTTATCACCATCAAAAGGTAATCAATCAAATCAATCAAATTAAATTTCATTGGCAGAATAAAAAAAAAATTTAACAAAACCATCATCATAAGCCTTTTTCGCAAATTCCAATCGTAACACTCCAATGAGAATATGTAAAAACGTGTGAGTTATTTTCATAGGCAAAAAAAATCGAGAGAAAAAATAATTATCGATTGCATCGATGCAATCTTCAACCCCATGAATAAAATTATTGACATTCTTCAGAGTAGAGAATTAGAATGATAAAAATATGCAAAGAAAAAAAAAGAATGCTTACGCAAGTGTTGGAATGGTGTAGAAACGCGCTCAGCTCTAGAATTACTGGTGCGCAACTAAGTTTCCGGGTTTTTTTTTACCAATAAAAAATCGAAAATTTCAAGACAAAAAATGGTTCGTTCGAAGTATTGGCCCTCGCTATTTACACATTTTTGTCATCTCTCTGTATATACATAAATACCGCGACGATAAAAAGACGCGGCCTTGGACTGAAACCATTCGTCCAACCAATTTTGTACTGCATCGTAATTGGCCAAGTGTAGCCCACCCAAGCCATGCGCCATCGACCGGAACAAGAGATAGTCTGAAGGGGCCAAGTCTGGCGAATACGGCGGGTGCGGTAGCAGATCCCATTTCAGTGTTTTTATGGTGTCCTGGACGATGGAACTGCGATGGCACGGAGCGTTGTCGTGCTGCAACATCACACGTTCGTGTCTCGTGTCCCATTCTGGCCATTTTTCGAGCGTTGCCCATTGACAGTTTCGCCCGGTTTCAGCAGCTCATAGTACACGATTCCATTCTGGTTCCACCAAACGCAGAGCATTGTCTTTTTTCCGAAGCGATTTGGCCATGCCGTCGATGTTGACGCTTCGCCAAGTGAAAGCCACGATTTTCTGCGTTTGCGATTCTCGAAATATATCCATTTTTCATCGCCAGTAACGATTCGATGCAGAAAACTCTTTCTGTTCTGCCGCAAAAGCAAAATTTCGGAAGTGGCTCTTCGATTTTCCATTTGTCTCTCAGTCAACTCATGCGGCACCCACTTTCCTTCCTTATGAATTTTTCCCATGGCGTGCAAACGTTTCGAAATACATTGCCGAGTCACATTTAACGCCTCGGCAAGTTGATCTTCTGTTTGAGTGTCATCTTCATCCAATAACGCTTGCAGATCGGCGTCCGCAAATGTTTGCGGTCTTCCCGAGCGCTCCTTGTCCCCAGTCTCAAAATCGCCACTTCTGAACCGCTTGAACCAATCTTCATACGTTGTTTTTGATGGTATATGTTCGGCTTAGGCCTGCTCAAGTAACCGACGTGCTTCAGCTGCTGTTTTTAGGTTGAAGCATAAAAGGAATGCTTCCCGCAAATGCTGTTTATTTGGCACAAACTTTGACATTTTCGAGGTTAGAAAAAAGGTCGTTGTGTTGTGATATTTGTTTATGTTACGACTGGGTATTCTTAACAGATGTCCAAGCTATAAAAACACCCAATTTCAGACCTGTATGCCGATTACATGTGTCGCTAGCGCCATCCATGTGTGAAACCCGGGTACTTAGTTGCGCACCCATAGAAGACGTAGTTTTAATCCCGAGGGTAGGTAGAAAACTTTAACGAGGCAGGATACGTTTTATTCCAATCATCATACAGGCAGGGTGATAAATGAAGCATATGGAAACAAAAAATCTTACCAGAATTTTTGTATTGGTAGTTCTTGGATTTTTTCATTTTTCATTTCAGGCATAGATACGACAACCGGATCAGAGCCTGAAAAGTATACTGATTAGTCACGTTACCGACATCCGCGTCATGGACGGCTGCAAAAAAGCGTTTCACGCCTGGTAATGCCCCGATCCGGCGGCCTGTACCGTCCTGCGGTACGGAATACAGTATGCCGGAGGCAGCCCTAGTCTGCCCCGTAGCAACATTTCTAGTCGGGTAGATTAAGATGGTTACGCACTTATAAAGAAGTACTAAAAGCACGCTCGAAATGCAGTGTACGTCATTTGGCCGAAGTATGAACAACTTTTCTTTTCATAGAGTTAATCTTACCGCGCCACTCTATTAAAAAAAATCTGCAGTTGAATCACACAATTCTAATTGAGACTTACGGCGACCATTATCTGTCCTAAACAACATGGAGAGATTGGTTTAGACGCTTTAAGAGGTTACCCCCACTTGCGATTTTTAAAAAATCGATTTTTTTCTATTGCATTTTTTTGAAGTATAAGTATCTGAGAATATGTCCTGAAAATTTCAAGTCGATCCGAACAAAATTGACTGAGATATGAGCGTTGAAAGAGAAGAATCCGCGTTGAAAGAGCGTTGAAAGAGAAAATTTAAACGCGTTTTTCTCAAAATGGCATTTCTGAAGTCGGTGACCAAGATTACTCGAACACTGATGAACCGATCTTCTTGAAATTTTGCAGGCTTATTTAATACATAAAAATGTAGTATTTAATCGTTCGATTTTTTTTTTCGAAAAAAATGGCCGTTTTATAGCCAAAAACGGCCGTTTTTTTTTCGTTAAAATCGAACCATTAATTTTGACTGTCCGCCATTTTGTGAAAAATGAATATTTTTTAAAATCCTTCGATTAAAGACTAGTTTATACTTATATTTGACTAAATCCATCCGCATTTTTTTTTCAGATGATCCACTTCGCCTCAATGTTGGTCATCGCGAACCGTGTATATAAAAACATTATTTCATTGACGGCCATTTGCCACTAAACAATGTAATATTTTTCAATAAAAAAATTACTGAAAGTTCTTCAAGATGTGTTCTTTAAGATGGTATATTGATCGATTAAAAATGTTTTGTAGTTTTCTTTAAAAAAATTCATGAAAAAGGCCTTTTTTGCGCTACAAGTGGGGGTAACGCCTTAAAAATAATGATTTTGATGTGTTGGATTGGAGACATTACTTCACGTTAGATGTTAGACGCTAGCTGAACTTGCAGAATCATTGAGAGTTGATCACACAACAGTTTCGAAACGTTTGAAAGCATTAGGAAGGATTTTTTTTAATGGACCAATAATTTTCACGAAAAAACACCGAGAACGTATTGAACATCCTAATACAATTGCATACAATTGCATTTTATACAATTGGACAATCACTGAATTGTAATTTTAAACAATTGCGTTATATACAATACAATTGCATGTGCACATACAAATGACTGTGTGCTCGTGAATGTATTCACACAAATCGTATACCTGTCCCCGTATGAATTCCAATTATCCTAATTACGTCATTGTATTAATCAGATTCACATTCACCAATCCACATATATAGATGCACACATAATTATTTATTAGAATAAATGGGTCAGAGCAGGCGGAAAGTTGAAATATTGGAGATATAAATGAGATGCATTCTTAATGTTGGCCGTAAAGAAAGTTGGAGCTTGATGGAAGGGCACATGTACAGCGGGTGGTATGCAAGAAGAACCTGGAGAGCAAAAAGATATAGGGAGAAAGAGCGCGAGAGAAAATTCGCAGGTACACTCGAGCTACGGTTTTCTCCACTGTACCACGTACCTGTACGAGCATAACTCACTCCGGTTAATGGCTCCTGGCTACCTGCAACGACTCCGGTGTTACCCATTTACCCATATAGTACCAGCTCTCCTTCTGTATACGTGAGAAGCTCTTTGGTCCTATCTCCCTGCCACTCTCTCCCTCCTTCTCCCCCGCCCCACTCTCTCTCTCTCTCTCTCTCTCTCTCTCTCTCTCTCCCTCTCTCTCTCTCTCTCTCTCCTTTCCTCTTTTATGCACGTTTCATGTTTCGCCAGGTCAAAAAAAGACAGAGCCATTTTCGGATTGCTTCGGATTTTCATCAACCACGTAATTCAAATAACTATATATATATATATAAATATGGGGCATTCCCCGCCAAATCGGACACCATATAGCTTTTGCATCTCCGATTTTCACTATAATTTTTTGTCTTTTAGTATCTATTGAGAAAGGCCTCTATGGCAATTTTAAGCTTTTTTTGTCCAGCTATTTCCGAGATATGAATTTAAAAAAAAACGGTACTTTTTTTGAGTGCCCATAACTTTGCGAAAATTGATCCGATTGGGATGTTTTTTTTGTAATTTTCGTTTTTAGACGCACTTCTAGAAAAAAAATGGTACGAAATCATCAAAACCGTATTTCCAAAAGATTTTCGAGTTCTAAATTTTAAATGTTGTTTTTTGAAAAACACGTAACGATCGATTTTCTTCAAATTTTTCCTAAAAATACTGTCACTCATTATGCAACTTTTAAGCCCGGCACGGTAATGGGATAACGTTAGGATCCATGTTTTATCGAATTTGACCATTTTTATTTTTTAGTAATCCGTACTAAAGGTACATAATAATCATTTTTTCAGACCTATGGGCAATAGTTATTGTCATCTATGAAGTTGAATTGATATGTCTTAATAATTTAATGGACAATGACCCTTTCATTTTAGTTAAATATACAACAACATAAGTTTTTTGTACTAATTCTTATTCAATTTTATATCGAGTCAATATCTCATGTGTATGGAGAGTAGAGGTACCTAAAGATCATTAATATCTAAAGAACAAAACTTATTTTGAAAGAATTTAGTTAATATATGTGTTCAAAAGTTGGCGCTTTTTGAAATGATTTTTAACTTTTAACTACAGTCGGTAATAAAACTTCGTTAACATAGCCTAGTGGCTGAGTGCCTTTCTTGTCTGCGGCTCCATTTCAGAACAAGAATTCAGTGTTGTTTTCAATCACGTGTTGACAGTGTGTCCTGTGAATAACCTCTACTAATTTGCTTTAAAGAAACATTTGAGTAAAATCACGGTATATTTTTTGAAGCACAACTTATCGTGAACTTTGTGCCATGTCAAATTTTGGGATATATAATTTGTGCTGTAATCCTTTGCAAATAGAAAATCATAGAGTTAAGAAAAGTCTTTGGCGAACTTCTGTTGCTCAAAAAAATTTATATAATTTGAGTAAGACTGATTTTCTCTGCACATCGTGTAAAAAAGCATTGGACTTTTGCTTGTAAGCAATCTGTAAACTAATTAATAATCATTACGTGTAAGATAATCCTCGAGAGTAGCTTTGATGTAAAGTATTTTGATTTCAGATATTTTTTAACAAATATAAGTGAAACAAGACAATTTTAAAATTGGAAAAAGCATGGATCCCAACGTTATCCCATTAACGTGCCAGGCTTAAAATTTACATAATGAGTGACAATATTTTTAGGAAAAATTTGACGAAAATCGATCGCTACGTGTTTTTCAAAAATCAACATTTAATATTTAGAACTTGAAAATCTTATGTAAATACGTGATGATTTGGTACCATTTTTTTGCTTAAAGTGCGTCTAAAAACGAAAATTTTTAAAAATGTATTAATATGACATACGATAGATCATATTAATGTGAATATATTAATATGATATACAGGGTGTCTCTCCTATGTCTGCCAACCGAAATAACTCGGTAATTATCGACGTCACAAAAAAATTTTCCAGACAAAAGTTGTACGGTGTGAAGGCGGCCATCAAATGCGACCAATTTTTTTCATTTCATAAAAATATCAGGCATAAATATATCAGGAGGTCAAAGTCGTTCGAGGTCATTCAAGGTCAGTATGAATAATAAAAATCTAACTATCTCGGATCACTACCAAGTGCTTGGTAGATATTTAGATTTGTATTTCTTTTTAATAAGTGTTCGAAATAACCTTGAACCACTTTGACCCCATAATGTTTTTCATGCGGCTTGAGGTGCTCCACAAGATAGTTGAAAAAAAATGTACCATTCCATTTAAAAAAAGTGGAGGACAACGCTCTGTCCTCTGAAAAAAAAATCTGTCGCATTCGATGGTCCCCTTCACACCGTACAACTTTTGTCTGGAACATTTTTTTGTGACGTCGATACTTACCGAGTTATTTCGGGTGGCAGAGGTAGGAGGGACACCCCGTATATCATATTAATATATTAATATCAATACGATCTATTATCTATCATATTAATATATTATATTCATGGACCGGAAAGTAGAATAACCAGAGATGAAAAAAAAAAATATCGCACTCGACGTCGATTGGGGTTCGACACGGAGTACACATTCCTTCGTACCTACGAACAAAACACCATAACCCGGCGTATCCATCCTTGCCGAGGCGCAAAATGTTGCTTGTGAAACTTTCAGTGCCGCATACATTACAGCATTTATTATACGCCAACCTCTCACAGTTTTGTAACTTTTAACTGTGCACTCACTCCGCTACGCGGAGTTTCCCAGTGAGCTCCAAACATTAATTATTTAACTCGTGTGGATCTGGCTCTCTTTTTTCTCTCTCTCTCTCTGTCTCTCTCTTTCGTGTTTATTCACGCGGATAAAAAATCTTTCTTCTCTTCTTCAGTGCGAGAAAAATGTTTCAGTGTTTTGTGCTGACTGAAAAATCATAGCAACGAGCACGAGCAAAAAAGAACGATATATGTGTGTGTAGATGCCGTAGTTTGTGAGCCAAAAAACAGGTCGATTTTCAATATTTTTTCAACTAATAGTATTGCGATGAAGAGGTCGGGAATTTACACACAATCAATACAGAGTCTTGCTGAGGTTGAGTTTTTTTTTTCATTGAAATATATTGACAAACAACGGGGTTATTATTATTTGAAGAAAGTGCCGCCGTTGTAACATGACCAATCGGTGGGGGTGGTTTTGGCAACCAGGCTGATCAGAAATTGAAAATAAATAATGTACTTTTGGTATGATAAAACTTCCGTACGCCCGCATATTTTTTTCGAAATTTCGAAAATTATTAAAAGGACAAGCTGTAAAAAAAAGTTCGATTTTCGATCCAGAAAAACAACTTTTATAATTTGTTATTTACATATAAAATTATGCAGACGAATATTTTTTGAGATTTGGCTTACACCGATTCGTAAAATATAGTTTCGAGAAAAAAACGAAAAGGAAAAAAGTACCGCAGGGGTAACCCAAACAAACAATCAAAAAATTCACACAAATTCGATATCTCATAAACTATTGGAATGCGCCAAAAATCCCTTTAGAGCATGTCTTTATATATTAAATGGAACATTTGCGCAAAATGAAAGCCAAATCGGGTGTAACAGCTTTTCGGAAGTTCATACGAAGTAACAAAACACACCCTAAGTCTGAAAAAAGGTAAAGAAATCTTTCGTCTGAAAAAAAAAATCATGAAAAACAGCAAATTTTTTCTACGTCAATATGTTACCACGGAGCTGCATTTTTTTCTGCACCTTTGTAACCTCTTTGCTGATCATTCTGTGCAGTTTCAATACGATCCACAGTACCGTTTTTTTTAAACAAAAATCGGCAACGCGACGTATTTTGTGGGCTAATTACATTACGTTTATGGAAAACTCCCGATCATTTTTCAGCACATTATTAATATCTGCCAAGTGAATGTTACGACGGAACTGAAAAAATTGACACGGTTCGACTAATTATCGGACTAACCCTCGGTACCGTGAAAATGAGGATTCACAGTAGCGTTATAAAATTATTTATGTTTTTAATAGCGAATTTGTACGAAAATCAAGCACACCAAATATTAGTCTGTGCAAACACGGCAACGTCGTAGACGGCACCAATGCTACCTATCTTATCGGTATTCGGTAATTATGCCCAGGAAACTCAAAATACTCGGTCAGGATAATTAACAACGACTATTATTGGGACTTATTTTCTCAATTAGTAATAATTACTTAATATTAATTTGAGAAGTATGTTCAGAAATTATACATTTCTAGACATTTCTAGGCAAAGTCAAAATAACGCGGATTTTTTTTTCGTACATGACATTTTCTTTCGAATATCGGAAAATCATTAAAGTTTTTGATTTCTTCGAGATTATAGACAGCGTTAGTGCACACTTTTTCTTTCCCGCGGATTTTTTTTACTCGGACCAATATTGAGGTTACGAACGGGGCGCATATGTCTCTAACTTCGCGACACTTCTGCCAACCTGGGCATTATGATATACCACGATTTACAACGTTGCCAATTCGTTTCATGTTAATCGAGTGAGAAAAAGTTATAGAAAATAATTATACAAAGTGATGAAAACACTTAAGAGGTTAGGTCACAGTAACGGGTATAAAATCGTGTGCGAATTTAACATTTTTTTTTTCGTACGAAAAAGTGATTCACTCATAAAATTAATGACATATCTATTTAGTATGAATATCAAGCTGTTAGAGAAAATATATATATTATTTTCGACGTACAAAATGGCCGACTTCTCGAAACAGCTTTCTTCCAATTGGCGTGACAAATAACTTCAATAATTTTCACTCGATTTACTTCAAATTTAAATGTTATATTCCTAATTGCATTTCGCAGAGAAGTACGTACGGAATTTCTGATTAAACGAAAACTTTTCATTTTATGAGCAGTTTATGGGCAGTTGTAACGAAATTTTTCACGGAAAATTCATTTCTTAAGTTCAAATACCTACAAATTTTGAATAAAACAATATTTTTTCAATTCCGTACGCACTTCTATAGGTATTCCGATGCAGATGAACGAGAATTTTTGTTTTTTGTTCCAGGTAAAAAATTGCGGATGCTAAATGTCACGCCGCGGAGCGCCTAAAAAAGATAACAAAAGAACATATTAGTAGTCGGCCATTTTGTACATCGAAAAAAAAAAACATACATATTTTCTAACAGTTTCATATTCATACTAAATAAATGTGCAATTGATTTTATGAGTGAATCACTTTTTCACACGAAAAAAATGGTTAATTTCGTACATAATTTTATACCCGATACTGTGGCCTCACTTAATGTAATCACCGAATGTTCAAAAATGCATTTTTTTTACAAACAGATGTGGAAAAATAGTTCGAAAACGTACGTTTAATATGACGATTATTTGAAAGCCAACAGTTGGTAACAGTCAATCGGCTCCGTGCATAAGCATAGGGCGCTCCCCTCATACTTCAGTCCCGATGGCTAAACCCCATAACAAGCTTAAGGGGCCAGTCCACTTTGGAGCCACGAAAAAAGGCTACTTTCGCGATTTTTTTGAGGACTCTATAAAAGATATGAATATAAAAGTTGTTGGGCTTGATAAATGAAGTCTTGAGATAAATTTAAAAAAAATGTAATTCATTTTTATTCATTTTTAAGTACAAAAACTATAGTTTAACGTAACGCCTCAAAAATAGGTGGGCTAGGTAGCTCCATCGTAACTCGGCAACGGCTTGTCCGAAACAAAAAAATCAAAGTCCATTAGATTCAGTGTGACACCAGCTACAAACGACCTTCGGATATGAAGTTTTATCAAAAAATGAAAATATGGCAGATGAAAAATGAAAAAAGTAAAAAAAAACCCGTTTTTCGCAGTTTTAGCAAAAAAAGAGCAAAAATCAAATTTTTTAAAACCATCGAGGGTCATCTTGTTGCGAATCTTGTTCACAATATGTGGTTCAAATTTCAAGAGGATCGGTTTATTAGTTTTAGAGATACGATGGAGCTAGATTTTAAAAACGTTGTTTCGAGAAAAACGCGTTTGCAGTTTATACTATGATCGTCCGAGCGCGCTATACGCTCAGGTAGATGAAATGAGGTCCTGACGTTCAGGTAAAAAAAAAAAATACTTAGAGCTCGGATATTTTTGAATGTATGTACTTTCGAAAACAGTATTAAAAAAATCGATTTTTTGAAATTTTCAAAGTCGGCTGGTCCCTTAACGATTATTCAATCCTAAAAATCACTTTCAATGCAGCACTCTAGACATGAATATTTCCTTCACATTTCTTTGTTTTTTCGTTTGAGGAGAGATATACACCTAGATGGTCGAGGTCGAGGATTTAGAAGCTATGAATATTGCGTCGACCGTAGAAGACCTACACTATGGGCCTGCTATCGATGATTCCATTTAAGTTGACAAATTTCATGATTTATTCATTCCCAAATTTTGAAATCCGTTTTTCTCAAAACCACGTTTTTCAAATCGGTACCCAAAACTTCTCGAAAACTAATGAACCGATTGCCTTGAGGTTTTTTTGTGGGTATTCTATACACCATTATCTAGTACTTCTCGTAGGATTTTTTTTCCGATACTTAGTCTTTGTTTTATAGGCAAAATAATAAGTAATTTTTGGCCCAAAAATCACTATTTATGTTCAAACGTCCGCCATTTTGTCATAAATCGATATTTTCAAGATCAGCTATGACAAGTACTAGATTATAGTATCTAATTTAATAATCTTTTTGGTTTTTTTTGTCAAATGATTGTTGAAGAAACGCCAGTGGGTACCGTATACGCAGATTTTTTTACGACGCTCCAAGGGATGATACAATATCCTTGTATATTTTTGATATTTTTAAATAAACAAAATCAAACATATTTTTGAATGTATATACATTTAGATCCGAAATTTCAAATAGTTTTCCTTGAAAAAATTCAGAAAAATAACCTTTTCTTCCGGCTCCTAGGTGTATATCTCCCCTTAATATATTGATGAAAATAGAAGGTGGAAAAATCTCTCTCTCTCTCTCTCCTCTCTCTCTCTCCTCTCTCTCTCTCTCTCTCTCTCTCTCTCTCTCTCTCTCTCTCTCTCTCTCTCTCTCTCTCTCTCTCTCTCTCTCTCTCTCTCTCTCTCTTCTCTCTCTCTCTCTCTCTCTCTCTCTCATCTCTCTCTCTCTCTCTCTCTCTCTCTCTCTCTCTTCTCGGCTTGATCAAAGCCGCGCTCCCGTTCGGCTGCGCAGCCCCCAGCAGCAGCTCGAAGAAAGACGTCGGCGTTAGATGTTACATGAGACAGCTCATCGGCACCCTGCGACGGCTCCGCGGAGCCTTCTTGCGACGACGGCCGCACACCGCGTGTGACGCGAGCCGCGATCAGATTTTATACGGAAAGCATATACAGGAGAACGAATAAAAGGGGATGGGCCTCATTTCCAAGTGACGCGACGAACAAAGAGAATCCTTCACACCCCCGCGTTTCGAGACTCCCGACCCAATATCATAATCCGACGTGACGTTCGACGAAATATCGAAACGTTCGAAATTTTGAGGTGGCGGGTAGAGTCAGGCATCGCGGAAAAAATAAGGTGCGAAAAGGAAAATGGAATGAGCGCAAATGACGACAAAAGTTTTCGCAAGGTCGAGTTTATAAACGACGAAAATTGCTCGTCAGAAATTGTGGGGGGGGGGGTGGAAATTACCCCGCCCATGAACGCTCAGATTAGTTCGAAAGGGCCGAAAACTTTTGGAACCGCGCTTCTGCAAACTGCCAATTCACGCTCCTGGCTTTAGCTTTTATAGTTTGAGGACCTTTCGAGCGTGCACTAATTCTCGAACTCGACCGTCGGCTATAAGTGCATCATTTCAAACCAAAAGTCACCGCGTATCGCGGTTGCAAACGTTTCAAATCGAAAGGATTATACGTTCCGCGCGAACGCGTCGAATCAGCTTTCCCCGTCGTTGCGAACGATTTGTTACAAGCTTTTATTTAACTTGACTTTCTGTGAGATGGAAACGGAAAATCAATATTTCACCCACTTCCCGAGTACTTAAAGCTCCGACATTTTTCAAGAAGCATCTAAAAGGTGACAATGCATTATTTAAGGGGTCTTCTCACTTCAGACGCTTAAAAAAAGGCTATTTTCATGATTTTTTTGATAGGTTTATATTATGGATATTGATATAAAAGTTGTTGCACCTAATAAATATACTTTCGGAATACATTAAAAATGTTTTTTATGTATTTCACACATAACATTTTCTTTAAATATATTTATGTAACGTAAACAATCTTTAAACGCGTTTTTCTCGAAACAACTTTTTCGACGGCTTGTTGATAAAATTTTCGAAACTACTGAACCGATCCTTATAAAATTTTAATCACATATCCTTCACTATAGCTATAGCGCATATCAAGGATTTTTTAAATTTTGATGATTACTATTTTTTTTGCCTATAACGGTGAAAAAAACACGCTTGTTTTGATTTTTCGAAAAATGTCCGCCATTTTGTTATTTTTGCAAATATAAAAAATCGTGTGATATTGCGCTATAGCCATTAACATACTGAATCTAAAACCGTTTGATTTTTTTTGTTTCGGGTGATCCATCTCCGAGATTTCATCAACAGCGCAGACCTACCATTTTTTAGGACATTTTTTTAAACTACCATTTTCGTCTATAAATAGTAACTTAAATTAATATTTTTTTTTTAAATGTATTGCGTCAGTGTATTTATTAATTGTAACAACTTTTACATCAATATCAATAATATAAACCTATCAAATAATGCATGAACATTGCCGTTTGTAGCATCTAAGGAGAGAAGACCTCTTAATTTATTAGTCGTAGAATAGCGGCACAAAAATACGAGAGGACCACTGACCCAGACAAGGACGCAGCGATATGTCTACTTCGCTCGCACACGCATCAACCCCGAATTTTCGAATCGTTTTCGTGCTGCCATTTTCAATGATAGGGGGTTGGACGTTGGATAACTTTATACGAATTTTATTATTCCAAACAACTTTTATTTGAAACCTTTTTCGATCGGGCTATTAATTATCGAGATACGGCGATTTTTAAGTTTTCAACCCCTATTTCTTAGGGTTGGGGAGAGTTGAGGGGCAAAATTTTATTGCGGTTACTGGGTTATAGTACTGGGTTTTCGTCTCTTTTACTGGACTATATAGATATATATATATGAACCCCGAGAGCCACTTCAATCTCTGTACGATCTTAGGGCGCGAGAAATGGATTTGACTTTTCTACGCGGACTGTAGGTCGAAGTTATACATTTAAGACCACAGTAACGGGTATAAAATCATGTGCGAATTTAACAATTTTTTCCCGTGTGAAAAAGTGATTCACTCACAAAATTAATTACACATCTATTTAGTATGAATTGATATTGTGGATACTAAATATCACGCCGTATGTATTTAGTATGAATTGATATTGTGGATACTAAATATCAATTTATATGAATATCAATTCATACTAAATAGATGTGTAATTAATTTTGTGAGTGAATCACTTTTTCACACGGAAAAAAATTGTTAAATTCGCACATGATATTATACCAAGCTGTTAGAAAATATTATATATTTTTTTTGTTCGATGTACAAAATGGCCGACATGCTAAAATTTTCTTTTGTTATCTTTTTTAGGACGCTTCGCGGCGTGATATTTAGTATCCACAATTTTTTACCTCGAACAAAAAACAAAAATTCTCGTCAACCTCCATTAGAATACCTAGAGAAGTACGTACGGAATTAAAAAAAAAATCTTTATTCAAAAGTTGTAGTTACTTGAACTTAAGAAATGAATTGTCAGTGAAAAATTTCGTTATAACTACTCATAAAACTGCTCAAAAAATGAAAAGTTTTCGATTAATCAGAAGTTCAGTACGTACTTCCCTGCGAAATGCAATTAGGAACATAACCTTAAAATTTAAAGTAAATCGTGTGAAAAGTATTGAAATTATTTGTCACGCCAATTGGAAAAAGCTGTTTCGAGAAGTATCGAGTAGTCGGCCATTTTGCACATCGAAAAAAAAAAAATATACATATTTTCTGACAGCTTGATAGTCATACTAAATAGATGTGTAATTAATTTGATTGAGTGAATCACCTTGTTCATACGAAAAAAAATTGTTTAATTCGCACATGATTTATACCCGTTATTGTAGCCTAAGGCCTCAAATGAATTCGAAAGAAAGACTTGCACTAAGATTACTCGTACGTAGATCGGAATTAAGACTTGATGAAAGACCTTGATTCGAAGTTGGTTGACGGAAGACTGAGCTGAATACGATGGATGTTGTCGGGGAGACTGACTTCAGGAAGGAAGTCTTTCTGATATGAAAATTAGGAAGGGTTCAATAACGGGAGAAGGAACCTTAGGGAGAGTGCGGTTTTGGTCATCTAATTCTTCAGGGTTTGGTCCATTGATCGTGAAGATATCAGTTGATTAGCGTGATTGGTCGCGGTACGGTGTGCGAATAGTTTTACAGATTCGTTAGTCACGTGCTCGGCCTTATTCCAGGGCATCGGTTCTGATTATTATGTGTATGAAAAGAACGAGACCTCTGTCCTGTGCTTCAGCGCAAAAAGCGCATGGGATATAGAGTTCGATATCTGAGACCTAAGCGTGCGCGTGGTTTGCGTTATGCCAATTTATGGCCGTGGTGACTTCTCATATCAAGAAGTCTAAATACCGGGCTTACACTGAGAAAAAAAAGTCATTGGTGTGATTGAATGAAATTCCGTTGATTCAATTGTCAAATTGTTGGTCTAAATATTCGGATTTTTAGTCCAAACAAAACGCTATTGACTTCATTGACATGATAAAATTGAGTTTTTGTTCATTCAAAAGATAAATTGTTAGCCGAGAACAATATATTATTGAAACTATCTAAAAAATTATCGCGAACAAATTATGTAGTTTCGAATGCAATTTCTGCAAACGAACGAAAAAAGCGTTTCAATCATGACATTAAGGGGGGATTGTTCTTTTTTTTTCGCAAAATTTACCGCTTTTTGGAATTTTTTTGTGAAGAAAGCATACGACGGAAAACTTGTGAAAACTTGGCATATAGTTTTAGTGATCTGTTTACTAAATACAAAAAAAATTTTAAACAATTTCATCAAAAAATCCGCCTCCCACCCCCCTCCGACGCGCGATGGTCCTTTTTTGATGGTGTGCCACGATTACAGCCTTCACGTTCATCCTGCAACAAAAACCCAAAAAAGCATTTTTACTTTAGACACATATAGCTATCGTTCGATGAAGGGAAAAAAAAATTGACGATTTGGTGACGTTTTGAACTTGAAGTATCCGATTTTTCGAAAAAAATTGATCGATTTTTTGTTATAAATAAAAAACTATTAAACGTATTGCTTTTTTGCTTCATCAAACGATAAAAGGATGTCAGCTGAGCATTCTGTCCCAAATTTGAAGGCAAATCGGTTGAATAGTTTTCTGAGAAATCGTGCACACCATAAAAAAAAGGCCCATCGCGCGTCGAGGGGGGTGGGAGGGCGGATTTTTTTATGAAATTGTTTAAAAAAATTTTTGTATGTAGTAAACAGATCAATAAAACTATATGCCAAGTTTCACAAGTTTTCCGTTGTATACTTTCTTCACAAAAAAAATTCCCAAAAAGCGGTAAATTTTGCGAAAAAAAAGAGAATCCTCACCTTAATATTGTTGATTCGAGTACACAAGAAAAATTGAATTTCGCTCGTTTGATTCAAATAAAATTTCTATTGAGTAAATATGTTATTTTATTGATTTCACCATATCCGATATTGATTTTGAAGGACGTTATTCGTTAAAATATTAATATTTTATTTTTATTGAAAGTCATTAAGCAAACGTCTGAATTGGTTGAAACATTATTGCGAAAGTAAAATGTGTTTCTTGCACATTTGGTTGAAAAAAATTAAACCAAATCACAGCCGAGCACTGCCGAAATTATAGGTGTGAAGAAACCCGTAGTTCGCGGAGTAACCGCTAGAAGCCGCACGCGCGCTCGTTTCTCGTAAGCGTAGCGCGAACCGAAAATCTACTTAAACGCCGGAGAAACTCTAAAGAGTATCGC
>OY723385.1:68564617-68606139 GCA_963210295.1 Ophion ellenae
TACGGTGCAGGAATTGCCGATTGAGTTTAGGTAAGAGTTTTTTCATAGTATAAACTTCAAACGCGTTTTTCTCGAAACAACGTTTTCAAAATCTAGCTCCATCGTATCTCTAAAACTAATAAACCGATTCTCTTGAAATTTGAACCACATATTGTAAACATGATTCGCAACAAGATGACCCTCGATGGTTTAAACATTTTCATTTTTACTCTTTTTTTGCGAAAAAACTACGGAAAAAACGCGTTTTTTAAAACTTTTTTCGTTTTTTCATCTGGCATTTTTTTATTTTTTGATAAAACTTTATATCCGAGAGTCATTTTGTAGCTGGTGTCATACTGAATCTAATGGACTTCGACTTTTTTGTTTCAGACAAGCCGTTGCCGAGTTGTGATGGAGCCTACCTGGCCCACCTATTTTTGAGGCGTTACGTTAAACTATAGTTTTTGTACTTAAAAAATAAATACAAATGAATATTTAAAAAAAATGTATTTCAAGACTTTATTTATCAAGCCCAACAACTTTTATATTCATATCTTTTATAAAAATCCGCAATAAAAATCGCAAAAAATAGCCTTTTTTCGTGGCTTCAAAGTGGCCTGGCCCCCTTAAAGGCGTGAGGCCGAAAAAATAGGCTTTTTGGGGATTTTTTTTTTCAGAAAAACTACAAAATAAATCGAGATTACAAAAACGGGCGTTCATCATACACATCAGTGACTGTGTACAATAATTTTTTTGAAGCGATTAATTTCAAAATGGCGGCTGTGCAGCGTTTATCTCAAAACTGCATTTTTGAAGTTGGGCCGGAAACATAACTCAGACAATTTTCAACCGATTCACTTGAAATGTTACATATATCTTGAAAAATACATTGTCTATGGAACTATGTAGGATTTGTTTTATGTTGCATACATCATTTGTTATTAACAATGATTTGACATTTTTTTGAAAGTGAAAAAAAGCCTAAAAAATCGTCAGATAATTGTTAATAACAAATGTACTATGCACTTAAAATAAAAACATTTTTGGTAACAAACTAAAACTTCGATAGCTCACAATTTTGTTATTCTTCAATTTTCCTTCTTGATTCTAGTTCGACGTATACGCAATATTGTACAAAGTGACAATACGTTTGATTTTTTTGTTTCAGGTCACCTGTCCGGGACTCAGGACTTCCGCAAGCGAAGAATGTCGTCAACCGGCGCACCGACGTACGTGGCTCCTCCCACTCCCACCCACCATGTTTTGTGAAACTTAAACAAATATTTTGATGTTCAATAAAGACCGCTTAGTCGACATACCAAATATCAACATTCTATATTCAATACTTTTCGCATAAAAAATTGCTGACAAATCGAACATTTTTTGGCCCAATAAGGCAGAAACTTCCCTCAATAAAGCATTTGATTTTTTTCGGAGAATAATTTGAAAAAGACGACGTGTACAAATACTTTTTTTACCCACTGTGTGTACCTTTGCGTTGAAAAAAATGCGTCTCTTTTTTACCAACCGTTACCCAGAATAAATATACGGAATTTTGCTATTTTTTTCAGGAATCTGGATAGATGTAACCCCTTAAGTGATGTTCCTTGTTAGTGTAGCTACGACTGAGCCGACGTTTTGTATTTTTTCTATAATACCGTTTTTTTGTATACTTCAATACGTGTGAAATAAATCCTCCAAACCTTATTTTCATCGCTTTTTTGGTATCTGCAAAAAAAAATCCCAGAACTAGTCTCATTTTTTACAATTCCCTTCCCAGTCTTAATATATATATATATATATATATATATGTATATATATGTATATATGTATATACACACACATACACACACACACGCACACACACACACACACAGACACACACACATATATACAATATATATAAAAAAGACTGGGAAGGGAATTGTAAAAAATGAGACTAATTCTGGGATTTTTATTTGCAGATACCAAAAAAGCGATCAAAATAAGGTTTGGAGGATTAGTATATATATATATATATATATATATATATATATATATATATATATATATATATTTCTATCTCTATCATATTTTCTCTCTCTCTCTTTCTCTCCCTCTCTCTCTGTCCACATATTTCTGAATTATCGGTTAATTGTGGGTGGATAACGCGCGAGTGTACGAAAATTTGAAGTTCAATTGACGAAACTGCGCGTTTATGCCGCGTGGTTTGAAAATGTCAAAGGACAACAGCGCGATGTAGTATATAGCGTGGTATAGTGGTCACAGCAGCCCACCCAACTTGGCCGCAGTTGTCACGCTTCATCGAAACGTAGAAATCCTCGCGGCTCTTTCGCGGGTCTCGCTCCTCTTTCACGATTCACACCCTCTTTCTCTCTCTCCCTCTCTCTCTCTCTCTCTCTCTCTCTCTCTCTCTCTTTCTCTCTCTCTCTCTCTCTTTCTCTCACTCACTCTCTCTTTCTCTTTATGTACACGAAGCAACGGAGTGGCCGAGTTTCGCTGATTTATAGTTTCGAGCTATTACGCCGGGAAATGAAGCGAGACCCTCACCCGTAATTGTAGTTCTGGACTAAATAATTATCGTCCGCTTTCCCGCCGAGTAACGCTCTCGAAACCGCCCTTTCCCGAATTACCGGCAACCGTGGCTCTCTCTCTCTCTCTCTCTCTCTCTCTCTCTCTCTCTCTCTCTCGCTCTCTCTCTGACTGATAGAGAGAGAGAGTGGTAAACGTATCCGCGATTTTCCGACTAATTTCACCGGCCAAGTGGTGTATATACTCGTGAAGCCAAAGGAGAGAGTGAGAGAGCTTGAGAATTCGACGACACACAATGAATATGGGAGGTTTGGTCAATTGGCCAAAAATATCACAAAGTAATAATCAGTTAATAATGCCGCTCGATGGCTTCATCAATGCATAATAAAAATGAATGTGCAATGGGATTAAAATTCGCCAGCATGGATTAATTCGGGCAGCAGAATCGAACACGATGCATGCTTCATTACGCTCCATTTTTAATTTGCATTATCTTTCGATGTCCAGCAGAAAAAAAATGTCAATGGGCATAAATTAATCAGTAATCATTTAATTTTTAATGTAAATATGTTAATCGGTCAATGTTAATTTTTTAATGGGAATAAATCAATCAGTAATTATTTATTTTTTAATAGCAACAAATTATGCAGAAAGTAATCAATTCAAAGACACTTATATTTATAATTAATTTATAGATATTCGTACCTTAGAATTAACGAATAATCTATGTATTTGAAATTCTACATTCATCTAATTAAAAATAAAAATCAATGAACTTCAAGGATTTATTTATAATTAATTATTGATTTCTAATTGGTCATAAAATGATCATTATTTTTCTTGGCGTTCAACACTCGACGATCTGACAAAGATCTGAAAGACCTGAGCCCTATGGAAGGTTTATGATGTATTTAATTTGCATGGCAAAGTAAAATTTCCCGGATCCCTTCTGTTTTTGTTTTTTTTTCTTTTTAGAATTTCTGTGGCTCTTGGAGGATGTGAAAAGCATAGAAATGTCGTATCCGATGTGTGAAGTTTCCCGGTGAAATAAAAAACAGTCAAAGCGTAAAGGACGAGGGCGAAGAATTTCAAGTTTCTCTGGATAACGAGGATAAGTGTGGGATGGATGAGGGCAGGTCGTGTTTCAAAACTGGCCACCAGACAGTGGCACCAGGCACGTGTACCGTCCATAGGGCGTAATGGAGAGGAGTCTCCGGTTACCCTTACGAGACTCCTCGCTGCCCATAAATTTTCTATATACACGAGACGTCTCCCGGGTTTTTACTCGAACGGTGAATGGCACGCTGCTCGGAGGCGCCTGCTGCCAGTTGTTCCAGACTGCACGACAGCAGCGCGCGAGGCAGAGCACGAGAGAGGGAGAATCCCTCGACAGCTGTCACTAATTATTGAGCATGGTGGAGGTTTTTTTTCGTGTTGGAAAGAACCATGCACTTCTTGAGTCCATACAAAGGCCCTTAAATTTCGAAAAGTTAGCCGGAACTTCGAGGAACGAAGTGTTTTTTGAAAATGCTTCCTCGTGGACCCAACCCTCGTTACGTCTGTCCACGGCTGTAATTTCTCGTCGACAGCTCTCTCGGCTACTCGTCGGCAGACCTCGGACTTGCCTCCCCCAGCTGGTTGCACCTTGGTGCTCGAATTGTCGAATTTTAATGGTTTGGTAAAAATTGGTTGTTTTTTTTCGCAAAATTGACGATTTGCATCGTTCATTTTAACGAAAGCGAAGAAATGAAGTATCAAGGATTGTTTAATGGCAGAGCCTGAATTAAAAGGTCCAAAAAAACGTTTTTTCGGGAATTTTTTGAAGGGAGACTTTGTCCTTGAAATCGGCGGGAGATGTTAGCGGCTCAACATGAGCAGCTAGAAGAAGAGGAGGCATGCCTCTATGGACCAGGCATTGCCGATTAGCGGTTATTATAAACACATTTGTGTAAACACATTACAAAACTTTAAACGCGTTTTTCTCGAAAACACGTTTTTAAAAATGGCTGACATTCTCCTGACCGCTGTAATTAACATATCGACCTGAAATTTGGAGAGCATACTCAGAAAATATGTCTTCACGGAATGACGGATCGTTTTTTCGATAGATACATATTTGCATTTATTATTTATCTTTTTATGCGAAAAAAAACGCGAAAATTCGATTTTTTTTAAATTGCCGCCATTTTCCGAAATTTGTACTAAACGAAAAACCCATCCGTCATTCCGTGACCAAAAGGCCGCAGATTGATAATGTGCTTTGAATTTGTGTTTCAGATCAACAAAGAGGGGGCAGTGATGTCAGCCGTTTACCTCCCGCGATTTGAGGACCTGTTTTCGCGGAGCTGCAACGGCCGCCATTTTGGTTTGTTTTTCAAAAAAAAAATTTTTTAACGTTCTGTATATCATGAATAAAAGCAAGAAAAAAACCGCACTCAAAAAGCTTTACTCGTTTCCTTTTAAAAAAATAAAATATAAACACCTGAAATATGGCATTCCAAGGACAAAGTCTCCGTTAAAAAGGAAAAAAAAACACCCTGGTGAACTTTGAGGTATCTTTTCATGGATATTAGAAATGTATGCAAAAAAATGTTTAACATGAAACAATAAATGACCGCAGATTTATCAGCCTATTCCATGTGCATCTTGCACCTGCATTGGCGGGCGTGATAGCAAGAAAACTAAACGACCGTTTGAATCAAACCAAAGTTTATTTCCTTCAATATGAAAGGCCCTTTTAAGGAGGGATAGACACTTAGATGGTCGAGGTCGAGGATTTAGAAGCAATGAACATTCCATCGACCGTTGAAGACCTACACTATGGGCCTGGTATCGATGATTCCATGTAAGTTGACAATTTTCATGATTTATTCATTCCCAAATTTTCAAACGCGTTTTTCTCAAAACTATGCTTTTCAAATCGGTGCCCAAAATTTCTCGAAAACTAAGGAACCGATTGCCTTGAGGTTTTTTGTGGTTATTCTATACACCGTTGTCTAGTACTTGTCATAAGATTTTTTTTCCGCTACTTATTTTTTGTTTTGTAGGCAAAATAATAACTAATTTTTTGCCCAAAAATCACTATTATGTTCAAACGTCCGCCATTTTGTCATAAATCGATATTTTCAAAATCGGCTATGACAAGTACTAGATTATAGTATCTGATTTAATAATGTTTTTGGTTTTTTTTTTCAGATGATTTTTGATGAAACGCCAGTGGGTACCGTATACGCAGATTTTTTTACGACGCTCCAAGGATCATACAATATCCTTGTATATTTTTGATATTTTTTAAATAAAGAAAATTAAACATATTCTTGAATGTATATACTTTTAGATAATTAAAACCTCAATCTGAAACTTCAAATAGTTTTCCTTGAAAAAATTCACAAAAATGACTCCCCTTAAGTGAACTAAGAGCGTCGTTGAAACAGTCTTTTTAAACAATTTGTATAGCACGTTAAAGTGCTTTGTTTAACACATTGTTTTTTTCAAACCTGAGAAAAGTTGTAATTTCACGATTTTTACAGCTTTTTCTTAGTTCACCCAGAAGAAGAAAATATGACAAGTGAATATTTTGTTGGTTTTTTTGTTTTGGTCAAGAATTACGAGCTGCATATTTCCCGCCGATTGGGAACTGCAGTGGCACTGACAAATCTGCAATCATTTATTTCTTAATGTTGAATTTTTTTACACGTTTTAAATATACATGAAAAGATACCTCAATCCGAAGAAAACCGAAATACCGAAAATACCGAAAACCGAAAATACCGAAAGAAAACAAGTGAGCCCAGTTTACTGGGCTCACTTGTTTGCTTTCCTTCTAAAAAAATTCCCGAAAAAATGCTTTTTTGGACCTTTTAATTCAGGCTCCGGCCTTAAAGGGTCTGCTCACTTTGGGCGCTAAAAAAAGGATATTTTCATGATTTTTTTGTAGTTTTATATTATAGACATTGATATAAAAGTTGTTACACTTAATAAATACACTTTCGAAATTCATAAAATTTTTGAATCTATTTAAGTCAAGTTTTATAGACGAAAATGACAGTTAAAAAAATGACCTACAAAATGGTATGTCTGCGCTGTTGATGAAATCTCGGAGATGTATCATCTGAAACAAAAAAAATCAAACGTTTTTAGATTCGGTATATGGCTATAGCGCATATCATACGATTTTTGATATATGCAAAAATAACGAAATGGCGGACTCTTTTCGAAAAAACAAAAAAAAACGTGTTTTTTCACCGGTTATGGCAAAAAAATAGTGAATATCGAAATTTGAAGAAAAAAAATCCTTCATTTGCGCTATAGCCATAGTTGTACAGAATATGTGATTAAAATTTCATAAGTATCGGTTGAGTAGTTTCGAAGATTTTATCAACAAGCCGTCGAAAAACCTTGTTTCGAGAAAAAAAGCGTTTAAAGTTTGTTTGGGTTACATAAATACATAAAAAATGTTTTTTATGTATTTCGAAAGTGTATTTATTAAGTGTAACAACTTTTATAACAATATCTATAATATAAACCTATTTTAAAAATTTATGAAAGTAGCCTTTTTAGGGTCTAAAGTGAGAAGACCCCTTAATAATAAAAACTTCGTTGGCGATTTTGAAAAACGTGTAAATAGTCGATCATTCGTGTTGTTTTTGTAAATATCTGGAGAGTCACGACTTTTAATTGCGTTCGGGAAATTGAATTTTTATTCCTTTTTTTTAGTAATTCTCGCGCGATTGCCTTTTTTGAAAACTGTTTGCTTTTTCTTTTACGAAACGGACGATTGAGTTGCATCGTGTATTTTAGCGAAAGCGGAGGAGGAAAGTATCAACGATACTTTCGTGTTTGATGAATAAATTCTTCTTTGACGATTTGAGAAAACAAGCTCGTAAATTGCGGATCATTCGTGTTCCTTTTGTAGCACCGGCTTGAACTGAATGCTTGGAGAGCCACGGCTCTTAATTGCGTTCGAGAAATTGAAATTTTATCCCTCTTTTTACAAGGACACCACTGTGACGGGCCGAAAAAAGCTCGTTTTTTCCGATTTTTTTTCTTCTACATTATTTATTGGGGATTTCGAAAAAAGTTTTTTTTTATTGAGCATACATTGAACTTATTTCGTGTGAATTTATTATTTAAAAAATATTAAAAATTAACAACGGTATTCACGTATAATAGAGACTCTTGATAAAAAATGAAAAATCAAAATAAAAAAGTTGTATAATGTATATAAATGTAGTTTTCGTTGTATGTAGCTGTTTTTCGAAAGAAAAAAAAATAATAAAATAGCAGGAGCTCAAAAAAGTGTAATTTTGGCGAAATGTTCACTTATATTCGAGGGTTTAAAGAAGACTAAATTTTTTTTAAATGGCTACGTACAACGATACCTACTGCAATGACGATTTTTTTTGTTTCAAATTGAAAATCGGACCATTATTGCTAGAATTCCGGCCATGTCGAGAAAAATGCAGTTGAAAGTTTTAGTATACGTAAATCGTTACGCTACTTGCTCTCACTAAATCCCCTTCAGATTGGTCAATTTTCAATACCGACCCCTAAATTTTTTTTCACATGTTCTTGAATATATATAAATTTATTCACATGTTCTTAAATATACATAAATTTATACTTGGATAAAAAATTTTTTTAATCGATCTTTGAGAGCCATCACAGTGGTGTCCACAAGGTAGTCCTTCGAAGTTTCTAAAGCTCTAAGAATTTATTAAAAATAAAATTGAGCAATCTCTCACGTATCGCCTGTGGCAACTGCATCAAATCCTGGCTAGCCACGTACAGTTGATATCACGAGCAAACGTGTCAGCATATTTTAATTTTTAAATATACCAGGCAACCAAGACCTATTATCTGGATGGGCTTAAGGGGAGATATACACCTAGATGGTCGAAAAAATCGATTTTCTTTTTTTTGCATTTTCTTGAAGTTTGAGGTCTCCAGAATATCTGGTGGAAACGGCAAATTATTATTTCGATGAATACGCCAGTTACAGCCGAGAAAGTGAAACAGGTTTTGCGGCGCCGATCCGACACGTTTTTCAAATTGGTACCCAAAATTTCTCGAAAACCAATGAACCGATTGCCTTGAGGTTTTTTGGGGTTATTCTATACACCATTATCTAGTACTTGTCATAGGATTTTTTTTTCCGTTACTTAGTTTTTGTTTTATAAGCAAAATAATAACTAATTTTTAGCCCAAAAATCACTATTTACGTTCAAACGTCCGCCATTTTGTCATACATCGATATTTTCAAAATCGACTATGACAAGTACTAGATTATAGTATCTAATTTAATAATCTTTTTGGTTTTTTTCAGATGATTTTTGAAGAAACGCCAGTGGGTACCGTATACGCAGATTTTTTACGACGCTCCAAGGATCATACAATATCCTTGTATATTTTAGATATTTTTAAATAAAGAAAATTAAACATATTTTTGAATGTATATACTTTTCGATTATTAAAACCCCAATCCGAAATTTAAAATAGTTTTCTTTGAAAAAATTCACAAAAATAACCTTTTTTCCGGCTCCTATATCCTATATATATGTATATCGCCCCTTAAAAAATGTATTGAGCATTTTCTTACCGAAAAACCATCACGAAAGGAATTGAATTTTAAGCAAGGCTAGCTACATGAAGTTACAAAGGGTGTCTCAAAATGACCGGACTTTTTAAGGTAGCAGTCTCGCCACAGTCACGTTGAAAAGTTTCTTCTCCGCTCCATCGATGAAAGCTTCGAAATATTGAGAAATATCTTTGTAATGTAGGTAATGGTAACTTATCAGGATGTAGGTAATGGTAACTTATCAGGATGTAGGTAATGGTAACTTATCAGGATGTAGAAACTTCTAAAGTAATGAAAATAACACCTAATGTAATGTTTAGAGTTCCAAAAATATACAACGTTCCGTTGTATCGTGCCAACGTTGCAAGGACAGCGAATTTTTGTCGTGATATTTCGTATCGGAAATTCAAAATTTTAGCTGTGGCCGGAATAATGGAACAAGTGCGACATAAAGGCAAATTTGCCAAAGGAAAAACGATCGCGAAAAATAGAATAGCGGTCGAAATTATGACCCGTGCGAAAAAAGAAAACGAAAAGAAGAACCATGTACAGGTTATGAACAATGAAAATGTGGGACATCGTATCGTGAATCGTTGAATTGGTGAATTTCACTTCGATGAATTGATAATAACATTTTTTATTGTTTCAACGAGTTTTTTATTTGATTCATTTACCAATTTTGACCTAGAATTTTGGCCCAGTGGCCGGTACAAAGAGAACGCAGAATAATTTTTTTCCCTCGTATCCTACACGAGTTTTGCTACACGGTCGGCTACACATGATTATTAAAAAATATCCATTTTTGCAAATTTAGCCCCATTTTTAAAAAATCGCATTTTCGACTAAAAAACCGGCCTTCGTTCATTTCCAAAAACCGTAAATATTGATCAATTGTACACTGAGAAAAAAGAATCGTTGAATGTGCAAAATGCATTTTGTTGTCTCGAAATTTTGTTGTTTTAACAGTTGCTCAGACATGCTAAATAAGCAGATAGTTTAAATGTATCTTTGTTTACTGCCCAACTATACTGTTTTGTTATGCCAATCAAAAATCAAGTTGAACGTATTTAAAGATACAATTTTGTCACACCAACTGAATTTTGGATGGATGAACGAATTTTTTTTTTCAGTGTAAAAATCGCGTGTACATCGCTGGAAAATATACCTGAGAAACTGCAGTTGAAATTAGAAATCGATCGGCCGACAAATGTAGGACGTACGAGTTCGCTCGATTTTGAGAACATTGCTTCACGAAAAACGTGTTTGAAATTTTCAAACCGTTTTTCTCCATGTCTTTAAAAAAATCTCCACCTAAAATACCTTTTGCATATCATTTTCGGGATGTTTATACATCATTTGAGTCAATAAAAAGAAAGATTTTTTTTTTCAAAGGTATATAAGGCCTCAAAGCAGTTTGAACGTATGTGACAATTAGTGGGACGTTCACATGGCGATTACTGGACCAACCATCATGACGATATGACGATGACCCATACAATAGCGAATTATAATCTTTACGAAATATTTTCTCGAAAACTGTACCAGGCACGGAAATCCTACAACAACGTTCTTCTTCGTAATAAAAAAAAACCGGATTGTGTGTAGCAGCGATCCTAGTACAGACTCAATCGAACTCCAAACGCTCGTCTGTGGGGATAAAAATTCTACCTCGGCTCATTGATGCGGGAGCCTGAATTAGAAGGTCCAAAGAAAGCGTTTTTTTCGGGTTTTTTTATTAGAAGGGAAAGAACAAGTGATTCCACGAAACATTGAGGTATCTTTTCATGTATATTTGAAATGTATAAACAAAAATGTTCAACATGAAACAATAAATGACTGCAGATTTATCAGCCTATTCCATTTGCGTCTTGCCACTGCAGCTCGTAATTCTTGTTGTAATTCCAAATAAACCAATAAAATGTTCAATTGTCATATATTTTTCTTCTGGGTGAATTAAGAAAAATCTGAAAAAATAGTGAAATTATACCTTTCTCAGGTTTGAAGAAAAAAACGTGTTAAAAAAACACTTGCTATAAAAATACCAACCCCCCGTTTGTTTGGGTTTGTTTGTATTTAGGAAGGCTTCTCTTATAAATCCCCCTACATTTGGGTTTTAATACAGGAGCATCTGAAAAATTCGAAATTATTTTTAACGATTTTTTGCCCGCAAAAAAATTGTTAATACAAAATGTCAGCTTCCCCCACTGAATATCATCATTTATAACCCAATAAATGAGAAAATAGCCACAAATAAAATGTTAGGCTCATTTTCTGTAAAAGTCACTTATCTAAAGAATTACCGTTAGGGGGCTTCTCACTTTAGACGCTAAACAATTCTATTTTCATGATTTTTTTTGATAGGTTTAGATTATAGATATTGAAATAAAAGTTGTCACACTTAATAAATATACTTTCGGAATACATTTAAACATTTTTATTATTTATTTCAGTCACTGTTTATAGACGAAAGTGGTAGTTAAAAAAATGTCCTAAAAAAATTGTAGGTCTGCGCTGTTGATGAAATCTCGGAGATGGATCATCCGAAACAAAAAAATCAAACGGTTTTAGATTCAGTATGTTAATGGCTATAGCGCATTTCATACAATTTTTTATATATGCAAAAAATAACAAAACGGTCATCTTTTAAAAAAACAAAAAAAAACGTGTTTTTTCACCGTTTTCGGCAAAAAAAATAGTAAATATCAAAATTTTTCGAGAAAAACGCGTTCAAAGTTTGTTTGGGTTACATAAATACATAAAAGATTTGTTTAAATGTATTTCCGAAGTGTATTCATATTATAACTTTTATATCAATATCTATAATATAAACCGATAAAAAAAATTCATGAAAATTGCCTTTTTTTGCGTCTAGTGTTAGAAGACCCCTTAAAAAATCCAGCTTCTTCAAAGTTGATTCACAAGTGAAGAGCCTCGTTTTCTCCCGCTCCGAAACTTCCGCCCGGGGAATACATTCGCCTCGTCCTGGCCCAAAACCGCAAAGAGCTCGCTTTCGCAGAAAATTACAAAGAAAAAACTCTCAAATGGCGTCAAACTTTATGACGACGTCCAAATCGATCGCTCGGAGCCGCGATAATTGTATGGAATTTCCGGTTACCTTGGCGAGCACAAAATAATGAATAGCTGCTTTGCGAAGAGAAAAAAAAAGTCCCACGAAATATCGAACGGCTTGTCCCGTCAGCCAAGATCGCCGCAGACTTTTGACAAATCTCGATTAATCGATCACGCACACCCTTTTTATCTCCCTCTCCAAACGTTTTCTCCGTGAGAGTCCGTGCCTCCGCGCGCCCGCGTAAATTCCTCCGCGGCTCGGAAAGACGCTGTATCGGGCCAATAACAAATTACCGGAAAGAATCTCGCGCGCAAGGAATTTGGCGAACGATCGGAGTCGGGCGGGGAGGAAATCACGGTGAATCGAGAATTCCTTCGTGTTTGATGCGATTTCGCGGAATCGCCGGAAAGAGTGATAAAGCGTTTATTCGACTTGGTCTAATGGCCCTAGCCGAAGCGTTCGTAACGCTCCGAGATTAGCTGCCGAGGAGATCAAAAAATTTAAGGCCGAGCGTGAGGAAGGAGCAAAAAGTAATGGGAGCCCAAGGAGCATAGAAGAATAAAGAATGGTGAAGAGGCAGATCGATGAGAATTGCTGAAATGAGCAGAGAGAGAGAGAAAGAGAGAGCGACAGAGTGAGATCTTTGCCGATGACGCATGCTCGAGACCACACGCAAGACAAAAGAATAACACGACTTGTGGAAAGAATCAGAAAGAGGCATGAAAAAATGGACCGGTTGAAAATTTGATGGCCAACACGCCGACGGGCAGATGATGACTCTGGATATATATATATATATATATATATATATATATATATATATATATATATATATATATATATATATATTAGGGTGGCCGTTATTTTGGCTTCGGTAAAAAAAACAACGTCTAGCAAAAAAACTAATCAAAATATGAAAAAAAAAATCTGTGTAAAATTTGGACGCGCTGGGATAAGGAGAACACGAGCCACCGAGCAGTTTAATTTTCAAAAATACATGCATTTTTTTAATGGCCGCACTAAAATATTCATTAGTCTCATAATATTAATAAAAAAATCTGGAATTGGGTACATTGATAATACATATTGAGAGGTACAAAATATATTATTTACTGATTTTTTTGCATCAATTATGTACAGTCGTGAGCAGATTGAAAAATTAATAGAAAATTTGAAAACGGACGTGGCGGTTTGGCCACATTGTGGCGGGAAATCGAAGCAGTGAATTAATTATCGGAGCGGATTTTTTATGCAAATAATAATGTAATAATTGTGTATTGAATGCTTCAAAATGATATTTTTTTTCTTGAGCCTGCGAGAAGATTTCACAACTGTAGTGGCGATAATACAAAATATAGTGCAGACAAATAGTTCGAAATTTGGTCGTGGCGCTTCGTCCGCTCATTTTTACCGACCGAGTTGGTTTGCCATTGTTGGACATAGAAAAAAAACATAACACGTGAAATCTTTACGTTTCTGCAAATTTATTTCGATTTTACGATGCGGTTCCAAACGGTATCAGGTTTTCCAGTCAGACTTTACTTTTCTGCTCGATAAAGACATTGATTTCTTTGTTAGTCTCGAATCTGTGGCGTTTTTTGAGTTATTTCAAATTGATTGTAGTTTTCTCGACACCGATGTATCTATTGGGGACTCGAACGAGAGTTATCAAATGGGCGCGCAATTGATAAAAAGAATAAGAGTCTGTAATTATATAGCGGAGCGGGGGATCAAACTTTTCACCGATTGTAACAATCGATTGACTTATGATGAAGACCAAGTACAATTTGTTCTTCAAGTTGTCGCCGAACATCAAAAAAAAAATTCCGAACGTAAACAAATGCACTCTGCTTCAATCGTTTCATAGATGAACTGCTATTACTTATGTAATATTTCATGTCAAGGTACGAATTTGCGGTACGTGATTGATGGGAAAAAATCAGTAAATAATATATTTTGTAACTCTTAATATGTATAATCAATGTACGCAATTCCAGATTTTTTAATTAATATTATGAGACTAATAAATATTTCAGTGCAGCCATTAAAAAAATGCATGTATTTTTGAAAATTAAACTGCTGGGTGGCACGTGTTCTCCTTATCCCAGCGCGTCCAAATTTTACACAGATTTTTTTTTCATATCTTGATTAGTTTTTTTGCTCGACGTTAAATTTTTTTACCGAAGCCAAAATAACGGCCACCCTAATATATATATATGGGACATTCCACGCCATTTCACCTAGCCCGTGACCCCGACCATTTTTGGTTTTCCTGATTTTTTTTTTTTTAATTGTACCCCCTGAACGGAATATGCACACCAATTTCTAGATTTTTATTTCTTCTCTTTTAGGAGTTACAATTTTCCAACACATGTCGATTTCGGAAGTTTTGGAAACGTTTAAACGCTGATAACTCCTGAACTAATTGCGATATCGATAAATGTCACAATATATTTGTTTTTCAATTTAAACCCTACTTTTCTTAAAAAATATGAAAAAATTATCCATTATCAATGTCAACGTTTTTTTTTCTTCTAAAGTGAAAACTATTTTTTTCAAAAATGATTGCCTTTTTTTTATTCTTGTCAAAAAATTCTGTAAAATCGAGTGACCCGTTGTATGATTTTCAAGACTAGTCTCATCCTGGGCCCATTTTCCCTTCCATTTTTTTCGCGAATTAATCATATTTTTGTGAGAAGGTTTTTATTATTTTAATCTCCAATAATGTTATTAATGATTTTGTGATCTCCGATTCGGCTTCGACAGGCCTGAAACGGTTAATTCTGAATTTGTGCGGAATGTGACGAAAAAAAAATATTTTGAATAAAAAATCATTTTTCAATAGCATTATTGGAGATTAAAATAATAACAATCTTCTTAGAAAGATGTGATTAATTCGAAGAAAAAAAATAGAAGGAACAATGGGCCCACGATGAGACTAGTCTTAAAAATTATTGAGTAGGTCACTCTATTTTAGTGAACTTTTTGAAAAAAAAAAACAAAATGGCGATCATCTTTTAAAAAAATAGTTTTCACTTTAGAAGCAAAAAACGTGGACATTGATCGTTCATAATTTTTTCATATTTTTTAACCAAAGTAGCTTTGAAATGAAAAAAAATTAAATTGTGACATTTGTCGATATCTCAATTAGTTCAGGAGTTATTAGCGATTAAACGTTTCCGAAACTTCCGAAATCGATATTTTTTGGAAAACTATAACTCCTAAATGAGAAGAGATATAAATCTAAAAATTGGTGTAGATTTTCCTTTCATGGGGTATAACTTTACAAAAAAAAATCAGGAAACCCAAAAATTGGTCAGGGTCACGGGCTGGGTGAAATGACGTCGAATTTTTCATATATATATATATATATATATATATATATATATATATATATAATGAACAAAATTATGTCGAAACGAAAAACCAGGCTCCAAAGCCCCAGAGGAAGATCAGGTAAAAATAATACCTGGCAGGACAAATTCTAACGAGCGCAGATAAATCGAAGGGCTCGAATGATGAGCTCCGAACAAGATATTCTTGATCTTTCATGGAGATAGAGAAAACGGAAAGCAGGATCCCACCATATCCTTCATGTATATGCATGTGTGTGTGCGGATAAAAATATTAAAAAAAGACGGAGGTGTAAGAGAAAAAATAATGGGAAACATTTTGAAGGAGGAACAAGTGGAAAGTCTCTGGATGCGGACGTTGGTCGCAATGAAAACTTTGTTTGAAAAATGTCGAAGAAAGAAGATGGACGTGAGAGAGCGACAAAAAAGGGAGAAGATTAATAAACGACATCGCTGACAAATTCCCGTACAGAAATTGTCGACGGGATTCAATTGGAGTCCCATACTTGTCCCCATACTACAATATTACGCTCGTATATTGGCTTCCATTCGGATCCGGAATCCGATACGATTTTTGTGGATCCCATTGCATTCAGTACGTAAAATTTTCTAAACAAAATATCGAGACATACGAAGCGAGTGGATCTTTAAAAAGTACAAAACTCTGAAAACTTCAAAAAATCCTTTTTTTCTTGCACATTATTGCAGTGTGAACTTTCACGAATATTTTAAGGCGTTACCCCCACTTGTAGCGCAAAAAAGGCCTTTTTCATGAATTTTTTTAAAGAGAACTACAAAACTTTTTTAATCGATCAATATACCATCTTAAAGAACACATCTTGAAGAACTTTCAGTAATTTTTTTATTGAAAAATATTACATTGTTTAGTGGCACATGGCCGTCAATGAAATAATGTTTTTATATACACGGTTTGCGGTGACCAACATTGCGGCGAAGTGGATCATCTGAAAAAAAAATTCGGATGGATTTAGTCAAATATAAGTATAAACTAGTCTTTAATCGAAGGATTTTTAAAAATATTCATTTTTCACAAAATGGCGGACAGTCAAAGTTAATGGTTCGATTTTAACGAAAAAAACGGTCGTTTTTTGGCTATAAAACGGCCATTTTTTTTCGAAAAAAAAAAAAATCGGACGATTAAAGACTACATTTTTATGTATTAAATAAGCCTGCAAAATTTCAAGAAGATCGGTTCATTAGTGTTCGAGTAATCTTGGTCACCGACTTCAGAAATGCAATTTTGAGAAAAACGCGTTTAAAGTTTCTCTTTCAACGCTCTTTCAACGCGGATTCTTCTCTTTCAACGCTCATATCTCAGTCAATTTTGTTCGGATCGACTTGAAATTTTCAGGACATATTCTCGGATACTTATACTTCAAAAAAATGCAATAAAAAAATCGATTTTTTCAAAATCGCAGGTGGGGGTAACCCCTTAACACCATCCAGATCCTGAAATTCTAAAAATTGACGAAGTTACACCTATTTTAGTGGAACAGTGACATTTTGAGTGACTTTCACACTATCGACTTGAATTTGCACAGTTAGCGTTCGAACAGTAGTCATTTCCGATTTACGATCGCATTCTTCGATTGGATGAACCATTTATTAATAACAATGACTTCAGCAAGCTGTTTTTCAAGAGAAAAATGAGGTTTTCTTTGGAGACGCTGTCATTTTTCGTATTTCTCGAAATTTCGAAAAGTGGATCGTGAACCCATTGCCAGTTGGATATATTTGAATTTTTTGTTTGTTGTCGTTTCAGATTACATTTGAGCCTGGTAGAGATCCCGCCGTTTCGGGCCTCGCCGCTGGAGGACTGCAACGCCAACTGCAGCACCACGAACACTTTGAAAGATTTTCTTCCGAAAAGAATTACATTGTAACCACAAACATGTGTACAACATGCTGGAAAAAAAAATAATTTATTGCAACCAATGTGTCACTAGAAAAAAAATGCATCATTCTGACCTTTCAAATTGAGCATCCAGATAGGGATACCTCGTAAAAAAAAGTATAATTCCTTTTTAAAAGGTAAAAAAAGTAATTATCCTTTGTTATTTATTTGATTGCACCTTGACATAATATCAGGTATGGTTCAAAACGCCGCGTTTTTTCTCACGACTGTTCACATATTTTTCATTCGAACGTGGGGAGCCGGATTGAAATTCCGAACTTTGAATGCCCCGACGGCTTAAAATTCCGAATTTTAATGTTCCGAAATTCAAGACGGGGCCGGGTTGAAATTCCGAACTTTGAATGATCAGAACGCTCAACACTTCAAAAGAATACTACCCCGAAAGATCAAAACTCCGAAATAATTTTACACGAAAGACTAAAACTCCGAAAATCTGAACACCGCCAAAATAATTCGGCTATGGAAGTTTTGAAAGTTTCAAAATTTTCAATAAATCGACGAATTATTTCAAGATTTTTTTTCTATTAAGGAAGTCCTCTAGTTTCTCGGGTCGAAAAAAACGATTTTTTTTTTCATAAATCACATCTACAACATGTGTAGAAAATGTGTGCCACAGGATTTTTCGATATTCGAAGTGGTTCACAAGTTACGGCCCTGGAACGGAGCAGGTATGAGCTTCTCGGAGAGGCTGAGTAATTCAAACACAATAAACCGCCTCTTTCTGAAGCAGTTCAAAAAGTTATAAAGCCAATTTATGAGGATTTATCCAAAGAAGAATTGTTAAGCAGATGCCTGGGAGCGGAAACTCAAAATAATAACGAGTCGCTCAATTCGTTAATCTGGACTTTTGCTCCGAAGCACCTCCATTCTGGGCCAAAAGTGGTTGAAATTGCCACGTTTCTCGGTGTCATAATCTTCAACGAAGGATTCAAATCTATCCTGAAGACCTTGGAAACCATGGGAGTGAAAATCGGCCCACAAGCTAAAGGATATGTTCAACAGCGTGATGGCTCTCGGATCGACCGTTCAGAAAGGCGCACGAGTGATGTTGTAAAACAGGCCCGAATCGCGAAAAGGGAAGATGGAGCAGCTCTGCGTGACTTCCAAGAAGAAGAGGAAGGCCTATTGTATGGTCCAGGCATAGCAAATTGACGGTGAGATGAAATTTTTAGTATAAATCACATGCGCGAACTTTCAAACGCGTTTTTCTCGAAACACCATTTTTCGAAACGGTGACCACGATATTTCAGAAACTACTGCACCGATCTTGTTCAAATTTATACAGCATCTTTAATATATTATAAGCCAGCGATTGAACCAGGATTATCATGATTGCTTCGATAGTTTTTTTGTACGAGCGAAAACCTTAAGAAAAAATGAGTAAAAAATAGAATGTAATTTTCAAAAGTGTATAAAAAAGTCAATTTTTGTAATTTAGAATTCACTCTAGTTCAATCGCTAGTCTTAAATATGAAGATTAAAATGCCGTTTGGTTTTTTGATTTTAGATAAGCAGAACAGCCGCAATCTTGGTCACCTTCAAGCACCTCTTTTACTTGATGTCTTCCTGTCGGCCACTATAACTTTTATTCTATTATATATTTTGACTTCAAAAAATTTGTAAAGCTTATTTAAATGTTAATAAAGATTATTCAAAAACAATGAGATTGATTATTTCGATGCTTTGCCCGTAAAAAATTATTGAACAAGCCGTAAAAAAACAGCCGAGAAACTAGAGGACCGTGTTAAGAAGTGATTTTGCGTCAATTTTGAAATTTATCTAGACAATGTTATTATGTTCTACATCATTGACAGTCAAATGTGTAGACTTTTGCTGGCATGATCTTGACATGGGGGCCGGGTTGAAATTCCGAACTTTGAAATGCGCCGACGGTTTAAAATTCATAATTTCAATGTTCCAAAATTACAATGTTCGTCAAGATCATGCCAGCAAAAGTCTACACAGTTTACTGTAAATTATGTAGAGCGTATAACAGTGTCTAGACAAATTCCATAATTGGCATAAAATCACTTCTTAATAAAAAAAAATCCTCGATATAATTAATAGATTTATTAAAAATTTTGAAACTTTTGAAACTTCCATAGCTAAATTATTTTGACGGTCTTCAGATTTTCGGAGTTTTGGTCTTTCGGCTAAAATTCTTTCGGAGTTTTTATCTTTCGGGGGAGTATTCTTCCGGAGTTTTGAGTTTTCGGATCATTCAAAGTTCGGAATTTCAACCCGGCCCCGAATGTGGTAAGAAGTCTCAAACGACGTCCATCGGGAAGCAGTGCAGAGTCGCATTGGATCCCAATGAGGACACCTGTGGGGTGTCCCTAACAAATCTCAATAGACATGACCCATCATGGGACTCCCCAACAAATTCCTGCACGGGATCACGAAAAGATTTTTTTTTTCTGAAGATCCAACAAACTCCGTTTGCGAATTTCCATCGAAAGGTTATCAAACGACGTAAATCGGGAAACAGCGCGGAATCCGCTTGGATTCCAATGTGGACTTCCTACGTGTAGCGCTCTATAAAATCTTTACAGGGATACGGTGAAATCTGGGGGCTCCCAACAGATTTCCGCACGGGTTCGTTTGTGATCGCTTTCGCAACCATTATCGAATTATTCTGTTTTAAAACAAAATGTTAACTGTTAATGAAAGATCAACAGGACTCTCACTACTGAAAGGGGGATATACATTTAGGACACCGAAAAAGGCCGATTTTTGAGAATTTTTTCTCAGCCAAAACAAGGCGTATCCTTACAACGCCCTTAAAGGTGTTCAATAGACTATTAAATGATACAAAAGTAGTTTTTTTGTTACAAGGTTATTTATTGATGTATCAAATATTTCAATATGTTTATGACTCTGCGCCGTTGATATCATCAGTTCTTGTACATTCTGGCATCTTTAAAATTTTGTCTGAACCAAACCCAACAAACTTTTTCATCATTTTCATCTATAAATTTCGTCGATGAACTAGAAAAATTAAATAAAAGTATAAAACTCAACAAATTGTGTATGTTTAAGAATAATGTAACAATTTTCGCAAAAAGATTTCCATTTCTTTATGCAAGATGATTTGATTGATTTTATTTTTTTAATCTTTTTTTTGAGTTTATTGACGACGGTTGGTTATTATCTAATTTAAAATAAAATCTCAGAATAAATCAGTTGAACGAGTAGAACTTTTAAAATCGTGTACACAAACTTCGAAAACGTACTTTCGGGAAAAACGCGTTTAATCCTATATAAATGTGTATATATATATATATATATATATATATATATATATATATATATATATATATATATATATCTATATATATCTATTTAAATAGGGACATATATACATACATACATACATATATATATATATATATATATATATATATATATATATATATATATATATATATATATATATATATATATATACCGGGTGCCCCATTTAAATCTTACTCCTGGTTTATCTCGGAAGCTACTGCTCCGATCTTGTAGTATTGAATATAATAATACGTTTAGGGTTGAAAGGGGGACGTTCAAAAAACTTTTTTCCTCCTAAATTCAAAATGGCGACGTTAAGGTGGCCGACAGTCTTTTTTAAATGAGATCATGAATTTTTTCACCAAAACATTTATCATATCAAACCCACCAATTTTTGTAGGAAAGGTTTTTTGATAACGTTCAGAATTTTTTGGTTAGAATGCCATTTTTTACTATTTTAGCACTATCCAGAATGTACCACGCGAAGTCTTCAGCATCCCTGGTGTAAGTGTGTGCGTGTGTGTGGGTGTGAGTTTGTCTGGGTTTGTTTGATAGGCCCAACAAACCCAAACAAGGATTAGGTCTCTGTGGCTCGTCACTTCGGCTGAAAAATGGTATTCTAACCTAAAAAGTTATGAACGTTAGTAAAAAACTTTTCCTCCCAAAGATGTTAGTTTTTGCCTGATGAAGGTTTTGGTAAAAAAAATCATGATCTCATTTAAAAAACATATCGGCCACTTGAACGTCGCCATTTTGAATTTTGGACCGAAAGAGATTTTGTTTTTGAGCCACCCCCTTTGAACCTTAAAAGTTTGATTATCGGTACCCAATACTTGATAGGAGCAGTATTTTTCGAGATAAATCAAGTGTAAGATTAAAATTGGACACCCAGTATATATGTATAAACCGGGTTCCCAATTTTAATCTTACACCTGATTCATCTCGTATGTATGTATGCATATATATATATATATATATATATATATATATATATATATATATATATATATGTGTGTGTGTGTGTGTGTGTGTGTGTGTGTGTGTGTGTGTGTGTGTGTGTGTATGTATATATATATATTAGGGTGATTCGTTTCAGGGCAACTTTTTTTTTGACCCATCGTGCCCGAAAACCTTTAGTTGGTACCCAAAAACGAACTTTCGTGAAAGGGGGGTGTTGTCAAAAAATATTTAGAGGTCGCGAATCAAAATTTGAGTTTTCCCATTCGATTAACATTGAAAAAAATGTTTTTCTCATTATTAGTGTTACCATTCCGCGAATTTTGATATCGCGATATTTTCCAAGTGGGTTCTCATAGGAAATATGATACTCCACAATAAAGTTCATTGAGCCATGGCCGTAAATTCAACCGTTTCAGCGGCATCATTATTTCAAGTGAATATTGTGCAAAATATCTATTCAAATGGCTGTAACGCCTAAGCTATTAGATATATCGAAAAAAATTCAGATGAGAACTTTGTAAAGAAAGTCATTTTCTACAAAAAAGTCTTATAAGCCGAGCCCGAAAATTCAACTCTTTCTCAGCTATAGGTGGATGAAATAAAATAAATAGATATTTTTTTAAACAAAAAAAATCTATTTATTTTACTTCATATATATATATATATATATATATATATATATATATATATATATATATATATATATATATATATATATATATGAATCTACGTATATGTATGTATGTATGTATATATTGTTCATGTCTGGTAAACAGATGAACAAAAATTCGTGAAGAAAACTTGCCCCGACCCTTTCATCATTTCCCCGCTTCATTAATCCACGGAATTAAACATCTGACTATTATTAGCAATCACATTGAAAAATAGAAAAACAAAATTGGGTAAGCGAAATTCTCAATACCCGTTTCGCTCGGATTGTTATCGATAGTTCGATAGCGAGAGAGAGGGGGGTGGGAGGGAAGAGTGAAAAAACGCGAGGCAAAAAGTTGCGAATAAAAGTTGCGAAAAGTCCGAAAGTTTTTCAAGGTATACGTATAACGACGCTGACGAGTGAGTCCCCGAACGATTTATCGAACTTCCGGAAGTAACTAAGTGGCTTTACTCTCGAGATCGATTTAAAGCCACGTATATACTGACCCCCCCCCCCCCGTGCTCTTCTATCGGCACTTTGTTCTTGGTTTATTTTTCCTCCCCTTGCGCCTCCCATGGCCGGCCGTTCCAATTTCTTTGCCGGCATAGCCGCAACTGCACCACCGCGCGACGAGGCCAAAGATCCAATACGCGGCAGGAAAAATTTGCAACATAATGGAAGGGTCTCGATAAAAGATCGGAATCGCACGAGAGGGTAGTAATGCCCTCGAGCACGTATTTATCCACTTTCGTATTCCGTATACGTACGTAACCTTTCGGCTCGTAAGAAAAGTGACTCATAGAGGAAGATTGGCATTCGTGAGCGTATAGAGGGGGGAATCGTCGATGCCAGAGGGGAGCGAGTCCCACGGCTGGATAAAATGGAACAACTCTTTCTATTAGACGAAATTTCATTTGCGCAGGCTTTTTCTTACTTCGTTGTCTTTCAGAAAGAAAAACCCCTCGGGTATCTCTTAGATGTTCAGTATTGTTATTATCAATGGAATACTGAAAATAATAACGATCATTGATTATTATTATTTCATTATTAAGGGAAGTTTCTGCCTTGTTGAACCAAAAATGTTCGATTTTTTCACCAATTTTTTATGCGAAAGGTATTGAATATAGAATGATGATATTTGGTATGTTGACTAAGGGGTCTTTATTGAACATCAAAATATTTTTTAACGTTTGACAAAACATGGTGGTGGGAGTGGGAGGAGCCACGTATGTCGGTGCGCGGGCGATGATATTCTTCGCTTGCGGAAGTCCTAAGTCCCGGACAGGTGATCTGAAGCAAAAAAATCAAACATATTTTCACTTTGTACAATATTGTGCATAAGCCGAACTAGAATCAAGAAGAAAAAGTGAAAAATAAAAAAATTGTTAGCTATCGAAGGGGAAGTTTAGTTCGTTACCAAAAATGTTTGCAGTTTTTTGTTCATAAAATAAAAACGTTTAAATATTTTTGGATAATTCTAGTTCGAGTAATGAAGACGTTTGTTGTACACGTGCCTGCCAAATTCCGTAACGATTGCTCATGTAGGGCGTGTGGGAGCACTTCCGCAAGCAACGAATATCGTCGCCGGTGCACCGACGTACGTCCTCCCACTCCCACCACCACGTTTTGTCAAACTTCAAAAAATATAATCATGTTCAATAAAGACCGCTTAGTAAACATACCAAATTTAAACATTCTATATTTAATATTTTTCGCATAAAAACTTGGAGAAAAATCGAACATTTTTTGGCCCAACAAGGCAGAAATTTCTCGTAAATGTCAATAATAATAAATTATTGAAGTAAAAAAATACGCAGAATAGGGGCAATTCATAAAACACGTGACGCAAATTTTATCAATATTCGACCCCCCTCCCCACCTCTGTGACATTTCGTGACGGGTGCCGGTGCTCCCCCCCCCCTGCCGCTCCTGAAAATTACGTGATAGATAATAGAGCCCGACCCCCCCTTCTGCTCTCGTTTTTTTTTCAACGAAAAGAAGCAAGTAAAATACTAAAACCATTTTAATCAGCTATTTCAGAACGAACAATTTATATTGTTTACTTTAAGTAAATATATATGTAATATATAAAAACGTATAATTTATACGTGGGGTCGTCCATTAAGGCCTTAGGCCACTCTAGAGGCCGAAAAAATAGGCTTTATGGGCATTTTTATTTCAGAAAAACTACAAAATAAATTGAGATTACGAAAAAGGGTGTTTATCATACATATCAGTGACGGTATACAATAATTTTTTTGAAGCGATTAATTTCAAAATGGCGGCTGTGCAGCGTTTATCTCAAAACTGCATTTTTTAAGTTGGCCAGAAACATAACTCAGACAATTTTCAACCGATTCACTTGAATATTGAATATTTCTTGAAAAATACATTGTTTATGGAAGTACGTAGGATTTTTTTTATATTGCATAGTTCATTTGTTATTAACAATTATCTGACGAAATTTTACACTTTCCAAAAATTTGCCTCAAAAATCGTCAGATAATTTTTAATAACAAATGATTTATGCAATATGAAAAGAATCCTACGTACTTCCATAAACAATGTATTTTTCAAGATATATTCAACATTTCAAGTGAATCGGTTGAAAATTGTCTGAGTTATGTTTCCGGCCAACTTAAAAAATGCAGTTTCGAGATAAACGCTGCAACGCCGCCATTTTGAAATTAATCGCTTCAAAAAAATTATTGTATACAGTCACCGATATGTATGATAAACGCCCATTTTTGTAATCTCGACTTATTTTATAGTTTTTCTGAAAAAAAAATCCCCAAAAAGCCTATTTTTTCGGCCTCTAGAGTGGCCTAAGAATGGACGACCCCACGTACATTAATAATAAATAATTTGATAATCTTTTATCACGATGCACCTAGAATGCAATGTGTTCCCGAGGATGTTTCAGGTGAGTCTCAATCGATATCAGAGAAGTTGCGACTTCCTCGTAGTTGGAAATTTGGGTGGGCAGTACAGAAAATTTTCAGCGTCTCAGTATCACCCTTTTCCAGATTTAATATGCTTATAGCGTCTCGTGACTTTTGCTCGACCCCCCTCCCCCCTATGACAAAGTGTGACGATTTGCCTGACCCTCACTGCGTCACGTGTTTTATGAATGGCCCCATATACGTTTTCAACAATCGATCTGCCGAGGGAGTCGATTTTTTTCAATTTTCACTATCTCGAAAATGCTCAAATTCAAACCTCCGAATAAATATACTTTTTGGAAAGACGGTCGACACTGTCGTTTTTCGTATCTACAAACCTCCCTCTTTGAAAAGCTCAAAGGACTTTACTTTACATTTTGAAAAAAAAAATGATCATCTTTTTCGTTCAGGTACGTATTTTCAGCGCTTCTCGCACTTTGAACGAATGGTTGAGCACTTAATTTTTGTTTTTCTTAAAAAAACAAATTGTGGGACATAAAATAAGGATCATCGACTACAAAAAGCGGATCTACAACAAAAAAATCACATTTACCGAAATACAACGATTTGAAAAATGTTTGGGGTCGGATCGACCCCATATGCAGTCAGAGGTTCGTGGCGGAAGGGTGCGTCGAAGGGTTAATATTAATATCAATATCATTATTAGAATAACATTAATACATTGATAATATTATATAATATCCACAAGGTCACTGGTTATTGGTCACGATCCCATGAAAAGGTTGTAGGACATGTTTTCCGCTATTAAATAACCCAGTAATGATTTGTGCAAATGTGGACCATTTTCGAGATATCATTTTTATTATTTTATTCAAGTAGAGGGTAGGCAACTTTAAACATTAATTTTAAATAACTGTTGTATGGAATCAAACTTTTTTATTGTTTGAAGTTTGAGGACACAGTAGCAAAGAATTATCAACAATAAAATAAGAATAATCTGCAAACATTTTTGCGTTGGGGGTCCAAATCTCCGCAAGTCCAATAATTATTCCTATTTTATTGTTGATAATTCTTTGTTACTGTGTCCTCAAAGTACAAATGATAAAAAAGTTTTATTCCATTCAACGGTTTAAAAAAATTAATTTTGAAAGTTGGCTACCCCTCATTAAAAAAATAATACAAATAATAATATCTCAAAAATGGTTCCCTTTTACGTAAAGCATTTCTGCCTAGGGCCTCGACTTCAATTTGGAATACAAATTTAGTGGAGTTTATTAATTAAGAGGCCAGTCCACTTTGAAAATTTCAAAAAATCAATTTTTTGTACTGTTTTCGAAAGTACATACATTCAGAAATATTGTGTCAAATTTTATGAAAAACCGAGCTCTCTAAGTATTTTTTTTTACCTGAATGTCAGGACCTCATTTCGTCTACCTGAGCGTATAGCGCGTTCGGCCGATCATAGTATAAACTTCAAGCGCGTTTCTCCCGAAACAACGTTTTCAGAATCTAGCTCCGTCGTATCTCTAAAACTAATAAACCGATTCTCTTGAAATTTGAACCACATATTGTAAATATGATTCGAAACAAGATGATCTTCGATGGTTTTAAAATTTTGATTTTTGCTCTTTTTTTTGTGAAAAACTGCGACAAAACGCGTTTTATTCCCTTTTTTCGTTTTTCATCTGCCATTTTTTTATTTTTTGATAAAACTCTATATCCGAGAGTCATTTTGTAGCTGGTGTCATACTGAATCTGATGGACGTTGATTTTTTTATTTCAGACAAGCCGTTGCCGAGTTGAGATGGAGCTACCTAGCCCACCTATTTTTGAGGCGTTACTTTAAACTATAGGTTTTGTACTTAAAAATGAATTGAAATGAATTAATTTTTTTTTTATGTATTTCAACACTTTATTTATCAAGCCCAACAACTTTTATATTCATATCTTTTATAAAATCCTCAAAAAAAATCGCGATAATAGCCTTTTTCGTGGCTCCAAAGTGGACTGACCCCTTAATTCGAAAAATTAATCGCGTAATTACAATTTTTGTGCCGGATCAGACCGCACACTGCACTAGGACAAACGCTCAGCTGCAATTTGCCCTATTTTCTTTTGCGTTTTTCTCGAAACTGTTTTATGGAACGGCGTAATTCGTATCTCGAAATCAATTCATCCGATTCACTTCAAATTCGGACAGAGCATAACTCATAAAATTTTCTTCCATATGACCTGATGATTTTTTCACGTTTATCCATTTGTAATAACGAATTATTAAAATTGTTTTGTATTGTCGAAAAACGGTTTTTTCTACAGCTCGCCATATATGTAATTATCAAAACTGCAAAAAAGTATTTGGTCATACTAAATTTTGATTATAACAGTAAACGTTATTTTTTTATTTTTCATTTCAGGTGGCGCTAGTTGCCAGAACCGCCTACACCAATTGGCCATGCAGCAACGTTTGCACTTTCTTTAATAAATAATCACTCCATTGTTCATCACAATTTTTCCATTAAAGAAAACTAAAACTTGGCAGGACTATATACCAATGGTGTGTAAAACTCCAACCTCGACATCCCAATACTCTGTCCAAAAAAAAAGTTTAATCGTCCCGTTTTGTGGTCTCTAACCTTATGCATAGGGGCCGTACACAAATTACGCAACGCAAAATTTCCCAATTTTTTACCCGGAAAAACGCTTTCAAAGTTTTCATTCCGTGTTTATTGATATAAAGTTATGTTTTTTCTAGAATATTGATACTTACATTGAAGTATCTAGTCGCGGGCGATATGATGGTTCCCCATCTTCATGATAGTTCACAAAATAATAAGAGCCTGTACTTTATCTATTGTAAATGATGCCACACCTGTAGGGGCTGAGGGCACCAACCGGTCGCGCTACCTCTTCTCACTAAAGTGACTATAACTCCCTCAATTTTCGGCCTTGGGAATTAAAATGTTGCCAACATATTTTTCAATACATGTACTTTCAAGAATTATAAAAAAAAAGTCCTTCAAATTTTGCTGTGACTTTCCCCCTTAACTGACATTGCGTATAGAAAGCGGTGAGCTGTCCACGGTAAAATTGCACGCGAGGTTTAAATAAAAAACTTGAACATGCAGAAATTTTGCTATTTTTGGGAGTTTCAATATCGTGACGTAACGCAAACCTTGACCCCCCCCCCCCCCCTTACGTACGTAGACCGTAACGCCTGGTCGACCCCCCCCCCCCAAATTGCGTTACGCAATTTGCACACGGCCCCATACCAGTGGAAGCATTTTTCTCATGGTCTACAATTTTTTTTAAGCCTTCTTTCTCCAAAGAAAGCATATTCCTTTTTTTACACTTTATTTATCCATTGACGTTGTTATATCAGTAATGTGGCCGCAGAATCGACTGATGAAAATTTAAAAAACAGCAAGATTTCCCAAGAACTCGATAAAATTTTTCTTGCATTTACGTATGAGGCTATGCAAGTTAAAATGTTTATTGACAGCTTTATGGAACCCGCAGTACATCTATTCTGGCGCGGAAATGGGGTGGCAAGGTTGCGCGCGAGTTTAATTCTGTACGCCATTTCCGGAAACGTTCGAACCGTCGAAATTATAATTGGTGAGATCAGATGATCACAATGAACGCCCTAAAATTATATATATATATATATATATATATATATATATATATATATATATATATATATTGTAACGTTGCGTTACGAATATCGCGACTATCCAAGAAAGGCGAGGAAAGCGGGCTGGCGCAGCTCAGTGGTCGGGGCAGTCGACCGGCAATCTAAAAGTGCCTGGTTCGAATCCCGGCACAGAAGCGCACCGCATTTTTTCTCGGATCGTTCCCTTGGAGTTTTTTCGTGGGGTTTACAATGTATATATGTATTTATTTATTTGTTTAGGCTCGTCGTTACGCCGCGCGAGTGTAGGTACAGCTGGAAGTTGGAAGGCCTTTTGTAGAATGCATTAAACTGTCCCTCTTTCGCTCTGATTGCAATCGTATTTATAATAACAAAATGCCTGCGACCACGCGTCCATCCGTTGGTCCATTCGTCCACCCACTATCTGCGGGGCAGAGAATGTTTCGGAGAGTCGAAATTTCTGGTATAGAGATATCCATTAATTTAGTGTCAGCTTGCGCTCCGATTACTTTCTCTCTCTCTCTCTCTCTCTCTCTCTCTCTCTCTCTCTCTCTCTCTCTCTCTCTTTTTCTCTCTCGTCCCCGGCACGCCCGAGCCCCTCCGCGGATCTCGCTACATAGAATAATGCATTATTCAAAACATTTATCTGTACTTGCAACATTCACGAAATTGATTAATGCCCGACCACACGCGCTTACTACGCCATGCTGTTATTGCGCTAGACGTATGTAATTATAACGTTCAATGATTTTTGACGAAGGGTGAACCGGTAAATCGGATGGACGTGATACGTGCTCAAAGCACGTAACTGCCACACATACACATACATATACATATACACACATATACATATACACACACACACACACATATATATATATATATATATATATATATATATATATATACAGGGTGATTCAGAACTATTAGGGTTCCCTTTGAGGGCATCGTGTGATTGCGAGCAAAACGCTTTTTTTTAAATGTCGTGCGACAAAAATTGAGCGAGATATTCGCGTTCAAAGTCCAAGGAGTGAGCAATGGCTCAGTAGTTGGTCAAATCGAGCACATGTTCGAATCTTCTTTCCGCCAAGTGAATTATATTTTGTTCAATTCTTTTTTTTATGAAAAAAAAACAATAAACGAGGAGCCTCGCTTTGCAAATTGATATCATTCAATAATTTCCCTCCATTATTTAATACTAGAAGGAGAAAAAAGATTGCCTGTGAGCAACTATTGTGTCATTGTTCACTGAGCGTCAGACTTTGAACGAAAATATATCGGCCAAATTTTGTTGCACGACATTTGAAAAACGGGTTTTGCTCGAATGTTCATAAAGAAACTCTGATAGTTATGAATCACCCTGTATACTTATATTTATATATCCGTACGAATTGCATACACCCATACACACACACGAGCGCGGCTTCTTGTTGACGAAACAATGCGAAAAGAATAATCAATTGTTTAATCGCATGTGACGACATTGTCGACGCGCGCCGAGCCGCTGGTTTGTTTAATTAAAATTCTCGATTCGACCACTGTGAGCGCGGCGCATGCAGATTGAAATTTGTAATTGAACGAAGTCGGAAATTCGGAATATTTGGGTGCGCTGGGTGATAATGATTTTTCTTGTTTGGATGAATCAAATCATGCAATTGTGAAGTTTAGATGCGTTGAAACGAGTCGGTATGGTTGCGTTGCGATTTATAATCGGGATTCGATGTATATATGAGTGATTGTGCCGAAATGATCATTTTGCATGCAACGTGCATTTCTTTAACAGATGCTATTGGATTCCTTGGTAGGCTTTTTTTTAGGAATAGAACAGTTTGAAGTATTTCGAAATCTTCCTAGAGTATAGATTAGGCACATAAATCCACTGTCGTCGAATATCCATAAGTGTATGCCCATAAGTCGAATATTCATAAGTTGAATATCCATAAGTAGGAATAGCCATAACTAGGAATAGCCATAAGTCGAGTATCCATAAGTCGAGTATCCATAAGTTGAATATCCATAAGTATGAATATCCATAAGTATGAATATCCGTAAGTCGAATATCTTTAAGTACGAATATCCATAAGTCGGATATCCATAAGTACGAATATCCATAAGTCGAATATCCATAAGTCGAATATCCATAAGTCGAATATCCATAAGTCGAATATCCATAAGTGGAATATCCATAAGTCGAATATCCATAAATCGAATATCCATAAGTACAAATATACATAAGTACGAATATCCTTAAGTACGAATATCCATAAGTCGAATGTCCATTAGTCCGATATCCATACGTTGAATATCCATAAGTCGAATATCCATAAGTGAGTATAGAGTAGAAATGAGCGGCAGAAATGGCGGAAGGTGGAGATAAGTGGGTCTGTTTGGGTTTGTTAGGTTTGTGTGGGTTTATTTTTTGGGTCTTTGTGTGGGTTTGTATGGGTTCCCCCTTTACTTACTTTTCCTCTATCCCCGCCATTTCTGGCACTCATTTCTACTCTATACTCACATATGGATATTCGTACTTATGGATATTGGCACTTATGGATATTCGACTTATGGATATTCTACCCAATCGAAAAATCATCGTTAGCCTTTGGTTTCTTTATTTTGAGTATGAAAATCATTCTTCCGGAATGTAATTGTCCAGACTTCATGTGCACTAGCAAGCTGAAGAGGTACTAATAATTCAGAAATATCAGAAAAAACATTCTATGAAACCTTGCACAATCAGCTTTGGCCGAAGATGGAGACTGGTCATGCGCCGCAGTTCGACAAAGCCCAAAATCTGGCCACATCACACAGCTATTTTTCCAGAAAACACTGAGAAGGCCTGGAAATTCGAAAACATCCGAACAATCTGATCAGAAACGGAGAGTATCGCATCAATCCAATTTGGCACACCGTCCTCCCGGTTTTTGAATTGACCAGCTGATCAATTAAATGATCCAATTGGCTGGTGCAGTGATCTGGAACGATGACTGAAACTATATTAGGAATACCTGAGACACAAGAGCTTCAGTATTGGAGCTCGCAGCCCTGATGATGCAGACTGTAACGTTTGCGAAACGTCGGCACAACGCTGATCCTCAACACGGCCTCCATCCGGAAGCCACATAATTTTCTTATTCCTTGAAAACATTGAACATTTATTTAATTCCACGTGAAATTGAAAAAAAAATAACAAGCAAAGGTATCTCACAATAAATAACGAAATGTTGTGACCGTTTTTCTCAATCATTCATTTGGAGAGCTGGAAATCAGTTCATATATTGTGCGACAGGTGGCGCTAGCTGATCAGGCTTGCCAGAGCAGTGTCTACTTCTACATCTACAATTTCGAAGAGACTGATTGTGTCATATCATTTTCGTAGCGGACGCTTTTTTTTCTACAGGCGCTGTGTGTTATGAGGTAGTGTTGCAGACGAGGGAGTCATTCCTCTGGTCATTCTTCACGGTATCATTTTTCAATAGAATAAGTCACTCTTTACCTGTTCAAATGGAACTTGTGGACACCTACCCGTGCGGTAATTGAGTTGCGGCTGTGATCGGGCCCCAATAATATTCCCCTAACTTTATTCGGGCCCTAATCTGGAAGCCACATGAGGGCAGTTAGCGGCCGGTGACGCTTTGTCAACAAGGGCCATCAAAACCATTTTAGCGCCCTGAAAATGCCTCGACGGCGCCGCATCATAACCATTTCAGTGCCATAAAATATCCGTATCAGTGGATATACGGGTATGTTAAATGCGTCAGGGTATATCTGTATTTGATTTTATGTAATTGTTCATGTGCATAGGTGTGGGCGTGAGGACATGTGTATGTATGTGTGCGCGCGTAGAAATGTGATTGCGGATTTTCATGTGAGCCTTTATGACAAACTGCCATGACAAAATTAATACAAAAAATAATCCATTCTAAGGAATGGATGTGTAGTAGAAATAAAAAAATATATGGGTCTACTGAATCACTAGAATCTATTTCCATTGAGGATAAGATACGGAAAATAAAGACCAATTTATTTACTTATTCTACACAGTCAGATAAAGTTTATAAATGGGAAATATCAGCGAAATCTTCAAAAGAAATCATTTTCCCTATGATGAGTATTGAGCGGAAATTAGTTGCTATAAAAATGTCGAGAAAACCGGTTGGGACTGTTCACACTTATGCGCTAGCATTACTCCATGTATGAGTGAAACCATGAGTAATTGTTTGTATCTATGTGAAAGGTTTCTTTAATTTGATAAATAAATACTGTCTGATGTTTGTCTGCATATTTGTGTTCATCGTTGATTTTTTATTTGCCAGTGCCCTTACGCTTTTTCCCAATTTGCGTTCGATAATATTATTCGATCGATGTATATAATCGATTTGAATAATTGAAATACCGTCAACCATGTAGCCTAAGCTATTTATACTGGTTTATCGCTATAATAGTCAGATCTGGGCCTATTGTGGAAATCCCTACTTGTTTATCCCTATACTGGCCAAGTCTGGGCCTATTGTGGAAATCCCTACAGGTTTAACCTTATAATGGCCAAGTCGGGTCCTATTGTGGAAATCCCTACAGGTTTATCCCCATAATGGCCAAGTCGGGGCCTATTGTGGGAATCCCTACAAGTTTATCCCGATAATGGCCAAGTCTGGGTCCATTGTGGAAATCCCTACTAGGGAAAGCACTAGAAAAGGCCTGAAAGGCCCTTATTTTTATTAGGAATGCCCTATCAGTTTTCCGCACGGGTACCCACCGCCAGATTTTGACGTTAGAAGAACGTAGCGTGGCGCGCTGCGCATAAAATCCCGTTTAAGGCGTTACCCCCACTTGTAGCGCAAAAAAAGGCTTTTTTCATGAATTTTTTTAAAGAAAACTACAAAACTTTTTTGATCGATCAATATACCATCTTAAAGAACACATCTTGAAGAACTTTCAGTAATTTTTTTATTGAAAAATATTACATTGTTTAGTGGCAAATGGCCGTCAATGAAATAATGTTTTTATATACACGGTTTGCGGTGACCAACATTGCGGCGAAGTGGATCATTTGAAAAAAAATGCGGATGGATTTAGTCAAATATAAGTATAAACTAGTCGTTAATCGAAGGATTTTAAAAAATATTCATTTTTCACAAAATGGCGGACAGTTAAAGTTAATGGTTCGATTTTAACGAAAAAAACGGCCGTTTTTTGGCTAGAAAACGGCCATTTTTTTTCGAAAAAAAAAATCGAACGATTAAAGACTACATTTTTATGTATTAAATAAGCCTGCAAAATTTCAAGAAGATCGGTTCATTAGTGTTCGAGTAATCTCGGTCACCGACTTCAGAAATGCCATTTTGAGAAAAACGCGTTTAAAGTTTCTCTTTCAACGCTCTTTCAACGCGGATTCTTCTCTTCCAACGCTCATATCTCAGTCAATTTTTTTCGGATCGACTTGAAATTTTCAGGACATATTCTCAGATACTTATACTTAAAAAAATGCAATAAAAAAATCGATTCTTTCAAAATCGCAAGTGGGGGTAATCCCTTAATGAGTGAGATGCAGTCAGAGGCGTGGAAAACGAGCATTTTCAATAATTTTTTTTATAGTTATTAAGGTTGTTTTACAAAAGTGGTTACACAGACTTTTTATGTTATATTTCAACCTGACTTGTACAAATTTTCAAAGAAAAATATTGATTATTTCTAAATATATCGCCATCTTTGTCGGACCTCCTTTGCGGTGACTATCATGAAAATTTTACTGGATCATCTAAAATCAAAAAACCAAAAAAAATCATTAGTTTAATAATAAATCTAGTCCTTAATCGAAGCTTTTTTTTAATTAACAAAATAGCGGCTTCCGACAGATAACTTTCGATTTTCGACCAAAAAATCGCTCGTTTATAATTATTAAAAATATAAATTTTCAACAGAAATGAAAATCCTTCGATTAAGGACTAGTTTTTGATGCTATCAACAAGCACACCAAATTTCATCAAAATTCGTCGAGTGGTTTTTGAATTATAGTGGTCATCGACTTGAAAAACATAGTTTCGAGAAAAACGCGATTAAAGTTTTTCGATGTGGATACGGTATTATATGTTCGTAACATTTTGAGCTTGATGGATGAAGCTAAACTTTTTTCATGTATTTTCATCCGCCGAATCCGAATATCACAATTTTTGCCGAAAAATCGAGCATTCAATCGATTATAGCCAATTGTTAAAACAATTTATCAAAAAATTAAAGTTTTTCGGGATGAATTTTTTTTTTTAAATATATTTTGAGCCATGTCAAAACCAAAGTATTCTTTATAAAATTTTGCTAAAGTTCATAGTTTTTGAGTAATACATTTTTGAAAATTTCTGAAAGAGTTTTCCAATGTTACACTTGAATTATGTATAGAAATACTAATTAAAAAATTACTTACATCGAATCGTCAATTCCTTGCCCATACAATAGGGCTTCTGCCGATGTGGAAGCTTCCAAAATATCAATTTGTTGTTGTCTTCGAAGCATTCTGCCTTCCCGGGTGTAATCGTTTGCGCGTTTGTCAGCCATGTTTATACGCCCCTTCACTAATTGTGGGATATCCCGGAAACAATTCCTCGGATTGACTTGAAATTTTCAGGGAATATTTTCGAAACAAGAAACTTTCAGGGAATATTTTCGAAACAAGAAACTTCGAAACAAGAAACTTCAAGAAAATGTTTTAAAAAATTGATTTTTTTTTAAATTCTCACTGCATCTCACCCCTTTAAATGGTCGTTCCTCTGGTTGTCTGCCGACATGTGAGGTTCGGAGGCATGAAGTCTGGTGAATACGCCAATTATGGCGAAACTTCCCAACCCAACGAATCTAAAGCGTCTCTGGTCCTTTTTGTTGTGTGTGGTCTGGCATTGTCATGCAGCAATATTTCCGGCCTAGGTCCTTCGCCTGTGTAAGGCCGTTTTGGATCTTGCCGAGATTTTTTGAACGGCTAGCAATAGCTTGTTGGGTAACTCCTAATGTACTAGCAAGCTCCGGTTGCGTTTGGCAAGGATCTTCGTCCAGAAACTCCTCCAAATCCTCGTCTTCACATTTTTTTGGTCGTCCTGCTCTCTCACCATCCCCGAAGTCGAAATTTCTACTCCGGAAGCTTTGAAACCACTTCTTCACGATACTGATGGATACGGCATCTTTCCCCAATGCTTGACAAATCATCTCTTTAGCCTCGAAAGTATTTTTAAAGGGAGCTTTTCTGCTCAAGAGACAAACCTACCTTAATTCAGTGTGGACTGACATTGACTGATACGTAAGGGTGTTTCGGAGAGAAATCGTATTTCAAGGGATATACTTAGTTACGAGAAACATTCATGCCAGATTTGAGATCTCCAGAACAAATTTAAGTCGCAACGCTGGAACTTTTTTTGGGACATTTGATTATGGTTTTTACAAAAAACATTCGGACTTTATGTTCGAATTTGAATGAGTAGAGGGACAGATAATATTTCTGGGAACCGGCTCAAGTGTAGGGCTAGCAATTACAGATAGAAAAAGCTTTTTTCAAATCCCTGTATCAGTATTCAGTAAAAAATGCAGCTACTTGCCAAATGCTAATTTATCCGAGTGCATTCTTGTTGGAAATAAAAAACGGGATTTTTCAAAAAGTTACGATTTTGTTTAATTAGATTACATTGGATAAAAAAAATGAGTTTTTCAACGCTGTAAGAGCCAGCTTTGAACAGCTTCAACCGGATGTGCTACATATTAATTAGAATTTTTATGATTCAATGTTGAATGGAGAATGAAATTTCAACTCGCGTTAAGGAGCTCCAATTTGCCAAGATTTTTATGTTGCACTTAAGTTCAACAAAAAAAATTGCAAATTGGAAAATTGCACTTAAGTACAACTTAAGTGCAACAAAAAATCTTGGTAAATTGGCGAAAAATCTGCCGTAAGGCAGGACGGCACTGTGGCGGAGATCGACTTTTTTTTAAGTTAAAAAAACTTTTAATTTAACATATTGCAAAGTAACCCAATTACGGATGATTTAGTGAGAGTGGGTAGCGCAACGATTTACATATACAGGGTGTCCAATAGGAAGTTGCCGAAACTAATCGACTGTCATTTAAAAACACGTGCACAGAATCAGAAAGGCCGAATTGCTTTAAATAGAGGAAACTGCAGTTTTAAACGCACATAAATCAAACCCGGTCAAATATTTTTTATGTCAATTTATCACATCTTATAAAAATAACGAAAAAGCACAGTGATGAATGATAGATATTTTCGAAGTGCGAACCGTTAGATTGTGCACAAAAATCAATTCTCTTTTGAAAACTGTGAAAAACTATGTCCAACATATCGTTCGTAATGCCGCGAACCACTTCCTGGATGGCGGCGATCAGTTCTTCTACTGTGCTAAGGTTTTTAGCGTAACAATGATCTTTAATGTAACCCCACAAGAAAAAAATCACAAGGGTTCAGGTCCGGTGAGTACGGAGGCCATTCTAGTCCGCCTTGAGCAAATTTAGGGTACCCCAGACCGATTACTCGAGTCCCATATACGCGATGAATAGCTTCAAACACCTCATGAGTCTGGTGCGGCGTCGCTCCATCTTGCATGAAGTAAACATTTTTAACCAGTCCCCTCTTTTTTGCATGAGGGAAGAATTTCGTTTCCAAAAGCTGTTTGTAACTCTCTCCTGTTACCGTAGATTCCAACAATTGCAAATAAATTCCTTTTACTGAAATCGCTGCCCATGCCGTTACTTTCTGTGGATGAAGGGACTTCGCTAGCGATATGTTGGGATTTTCCGTTCCCCAAAACCGGTAATTTTGCTTGTTTACGTACCCATTCATCCAAAAATGTGCTTCATCGGAACAAATAATCAATTTCTCATTAAGTTCTTCGGCTTCAAACATTCTCGTAATAGTGTTACAAAATTCGATGCGTTTCGTCATGGCATGTTCATTTAACAATTGATGAGTGCTTATTTCATACGGATGAAACTTTAAAAAATATTTCAAAATGTTGTGTAATGATGATTAGGTTTTTTTTAAATGCTTGAGCAGCTTTCCGAATCGAATCATTTGGATTTTGTTTGAAATAATTCTCAACTTCGTTGATCTTCTCTGCTGTAGTCACCGTAACAGATGGACCTGGCAACTCGTGTCTACGGTCCTGGAGTGTACCATACTTCACGAAGTTATCGATTATCCTACAAAAATTAACGTAAAATTACTTCAATGCAGTTTAATTGAATTGAAACACAAGTTGTGTGATAGATGAATATGAATAAATATTCAATTCTTACCTTTTCAGAGTGTTTTCGCTGGCAACTGTATGAGTTCCAAACTTAGTACGAAACCCTCTATACGCATTACTATAAATTTTTCCCCTCGAGAAGAACCACTCAATAAGATATACTTTTTCTTCCGTGGTGAGATAATTCACTTTGACGCGCGCGTACTTGCTTCAACCACGGCTGGAATAAAACTGCGAGGCCTCAGGTATGCGCCTTAGAAAAAGGAACCCCCCCCTATTGAATTCATGGAAGGAAGAGACACTTATTTAGTTTTAGCAACTTCCTATTGGACACCCTGTACTAAAACTTTCAATCGCGTTTTTCTCGAAACGACATTTATCGACGTGGCCGGAACCATAACCCTAGCTATAATTGTGCGATTTTCAATTGATAGCAACGAAAATTTTCGTAGCTGCAGTAGCTATCTTAGTACGCAACCGATTTTTCAAATTTGAAATTAAGGCTTTCTCAAGCCCCCGAAAATTAGTAAAAATTTCATGTGCATTTTTACGAAAATGGTTACCACAAGAACTACAATTATATAAATTATAAAACTTTTTTATTTTTCGGACCAACTATTGTCAACTTATCGATCCGGCCGTTGGGCCACATTTTTTATACAGAGGCTCTATTATACCTCAATAACGTTGTCAATTTTATTTTTTAATAAAAAATTACACGTATTAATATCACATCCGGAAAGGACGAGATCATAAAATTACGTTTCCCTCTTTGTTGTCTAAGCCTAGTGCAATAACACAGGATGAGGGTGAAAAGGGATGTGTATGTGTGTAAAGTGGCGTTACGGACTTTCCGCGATTGGGTACGTATTTGGGGAATAATTCGACAGACTTGCGTACGATTGACACGATGTGATTCATTATAAGATACTGAGCGGGTTAAAGCGATTAGGGCTACGATTGATGATACAAGAAAAAGAAAACGTATAGTCAGCTTATATTGTTCGTGTTCGTTGTTATTGCTCGCGGCAGGCGGCAAGAGGGGAACTCATATGCTTAAGGTATTCCTTTCACGAACCAAAATATTTTACACTTAACTGATTTTCGTCTATAATGAAGTAAAAACACATTCCGGTATACTGGTAAAATTTCAAGCCAAGTTACCGAACCTTTAACGAAAAATTACGGACCTAAAAATCGTCTCATTTATACGGCGCTTTATGGACATGTCACGCTGGCCACATTTCTGTCTAATAATTTATATACTAAATAACTCTAGATGCCTGATATAAACTGCTCACAGGTGTAAAACAGTCTAAAGATTCCGGAACGACAATAAAAGCAGAGGGTCACCGAACGTTTAAAGAAAATATTAATGTTAAAACTTGGAAAAATGTGACTAACAGAAGAATTTTCCTAGCCGTGACGTTTCAAATAAATGTAAAAATGTCTCAATCTGCGAAATTTGCGCGAAATTTTTCATTCTAGTTTATCGTTGTGTATAATAATCCATTGTAACTTATTTTTTTATTAAGCGCAATTGTAATTTACCGACAATTCAGAAGGCCCTGCTTATGCCCCCACAAAAAAAGGCCCTCTGCGAAAGGAATACCTTAAGGGGTTACCCCCACTTGCGATTTTGAAAAAAATCGATTTTTTTTTATTGCATTTTTTTGAAGTATAAGTATCTGAGAATATGTCCTGAAAATTTCAAGTCGATCCGAACAAAATTGACTGAGATATGAGCGTTGAAAGAGAAGAATCCGCGTTAAAAGAGCGTTGAAAGAGAAACCATAAACGCGTTTTTCTCAAAATGACATTTCTGATGTCGGTGACCAAGATTACTCGAACACTAATGAACCGATCTTCTTGAAATTTTGCAGGCTTATTTAATACATAAAAATGTAGTCTTTAATCGTTCGATTGTTTTTTCGAAAAAAATGGCCGTTTTATAGCCAAAAAACGGCCGTTTTTTTTTCGTTAAAATCGAACCATTAACTTTGACTGTCCGCCATTTTGTGAAAAATGAATATTTTTTAAAATCCTTCGATTAAAGACTAGTTTATACTTATATTCGACTAAATCCATCCGCATTTTTTTTTTTCAGATGATCCACTTCGCCGCAATGTTGGTCACCGCAAACCGTGTATATAAAAACATTATTTCATTGACGGCCATTTGCCACTAAACAATGTAATATTTTTCAATAAGAAAATTACTGAAAGTTCTTCAAGATCTGTTCTTTAAGATGGTATATTGATCGATTAAAAAAGTTTTGTAGTTTTCTTTAAAAAAATTCATGAAAAAGGCCTTTTTTGCGGTACAAGTGGGGGTAACCCGTTAAACAGGCCTGTAACGGCTGCCAACCGCGAATAATCAAATTTTCGGTTACGTAAAATAAATATATTTCAGCCAATAAATATGTGGAATGCGTATAATTGACTGTTTAGAAATGTTATTAATCTTTTTTGTTTATTTACATTGCGACTGAGTTATTAACTCAGTTAAAATGTGGTAAACGGGCAATTGAGTTCTCAGTAACTGGCATCATTGAGCTCAGATACGAACGCCACATCGCGAGCGCGTAGCCGTCAAATATCCTTTGCGAATTCCGTTCTTTTATTCGGCGAAAATGAAAAGATGGAAGGGAAAAATGCAAACCGAAAAACGACACAATTGACAGTTGAGCAAGTAATTATAATGTTGCTAAAGTTGATGGTAATGTTGCTAAAGTTGATTTTGATCTCAATGACAATTATAAGACTCATTAAGTGCCTATAGCAGCACCCCAGGTACTTGACATTTTTTATGTAAAATGTTTCCTTAAGGGAGTTCACCCCTGTAACTGCCCATTTTCGACCGTTTTCTTTGAATTTTGTTTAAGAAAGGAATAGAATACATCGTCAAAAGAGCTTTTGGGTTTTATAAGGTTCAATTAAAGTATGTAAAAAGAAATTTTTTTGTCAGAAGTATACAAAATAGCGGCGCACGAGTCACTATAGCACTACTGTTTTTCAGCCAACCCTCTCCACGGCACGCAGTAGAACTTTCGTAAATTTAGTCCTGGAACTGAGAGTAAAATATTTTCGTTAATTATATTATTTTTAGCAGTCAAGTACGGGGGGAATAAAAGAAGAATTAAAAGAAAATTAGAGATTTGAAAAAAAGTTCGTTTTTTCAACCATAATTTTCATCTCGAAAGTGATATATTTTTTACAATTTTCGACTCGTCGAGAAAAGCGCTCGTACTTGACTGTTAAAGCAATCTAAGAAGCTACAGTCAAAATTTCAAGTCGATTGGACGAAAGTTGTTCGAGTTCTGCTGCCTTAATAACGATGACAATTTGGTTATAAAAAATCGTTGTTTTTCATTTAATTCCATGTATAATGCATAAA
>OY723385.1:68606339-68638839 GCA_963210295.1 Ophion ellenae
GACATGTTTAAGGTTATAGAAAAATATACCGGTGTAGGGAACTTGGGTTGTTGTGTGTTCAAAATTTTCGTCGGCTGTGAGAGGGAGGTGATGGCGCTGCAGAAGCGGTCTTACTCGCACCATCTATAGGGAAATTCCGGTTTCATACTTCTACACCTGGTATTTATATTTTTCGTGTATACTAAAAAATCATTTTGGAAGTATTCGAATTATTCATACATTTACACATGTACAAATAATGTTTAACACGCATTTGAAATATTCATGTATTTTAATGTATACGAATTAAACATATTCGAAAAATATTAACATTTTTACGATACTCATAGTTAAAAAACGTTGTTTGTAAAATAATTTATTTTCGTGAACTAAAAGTGAGTTCTGCAAGCTCTTTAAAGGTAATGAATTTTTTATTTAACTTATTAAAACGCGTACCTTTCAAAATGTTGATAAACAATGAAATTACTGTTATGGAAACGAAGTGTCGCCACTGTTGTATGGCCAATCGGTGTAGGTGTACATGGCAATTAGGGTAATCTAAAATTGAAAATAAAAATAATTCATTTCTAGTATGTAATAATATACTAGAAACAATAATAATAGGTTTATTCAATGGTGTTAAGAAAAAATAGTAAATCGTTAGAACGTGGTAAATTTTTGAGAATTTCTACAAAATCTTTGTTGCAGATTAAACTTAAGATTCTACGCTATAAAACTATGCAATAAAAAATCGTTATTTGAAAACACTAAGTTTCCGCAGGCCTCTCAAGAAAACTAGAAACAGATGCGATCTGCTCTCAACTTTCGCTCGCACATGCATTCGTGTGAAAAACCATTGAAAATGTAGGGGCCGATGTCAATCTTCACCAAAATCGTCGTCAATTAGTCGCTTTTTGAAATTTGTACAGAATCCTTGTGGGAAATTAAATTTAAAACTCTACGCTATAAAACTCTGCAATGAAAATTCGTATTTATAAAATTCCGTTTGTGCCCCCCCGCCCCCGCCTCTCAATCAACCACAAGAAATGGCCAAGCTCTGCTTGAAACTTCTCAAGTTTTGTTTGAATTCATCTGAAACCATCGAAAATTGTAGTTGACAATGTGACCCTTCACAAAAATCGTCATCACTCTGTCAGTTTTTGGAATTTATAGAAAATCTTCGTTGCAAATTAAACTTCCGACCCTGGTCGATAAAACGATGTAATGAAAAATCGTATTGTCAAAATTTCAAGCTTACGCAAACGCCTCAAGGCGTTAGGCCACAGTAACGGGTATAAAATCATGTGCGAATTTAACAATTTTTTCGCATGAAAAAGTGATTCACTCATAAAATTAATTGCACATCTATTCAGTATGAAGATGAAGCTGTTCGATTTTTTTTTCTTTTCGATGTACAAAATGGCCGACTACTCGAAATTTCTCGAAACAGCTTTTTTCCAATTGGCGTGATAAATAACATCAACAATTTTCACTCGATTTACTTCAAATTTTTAAGTTATGTTCCTAATTGCATTTTGCAGAGAAGTACGTACGGAATTTCTGATTAATCGAAAACTTTTCATTTTATGAGTTTATGATCAGTTACAACGAAATTTTTCAATGAAAATTCATTTCTCTAGTTCAAATACGTACAACTTTTGAATGAAACAATATTTTTTTAATTCCGTACGTACTTCTCTAGGTATTCTAATGTAGATTGACGAGAATTTTTGTTTTTTGTTCTGGGTAAAAAATTGTGGATGCTAAATGTCACGACGCGGAGCGCCTAAAAAAATGGATAACAAAAGAAAATATTAATAGTCGGTCATTTTGTACAGTGAAAAAAAAAATATATATATATATATATATATCTATGTAAAGGGGTACTTGTCGGGACCGAATGTACATATTGTAACAACCATGTACATAGCTTTACAATAGCATTTATAAGTGTACAAAAGTATCCAAATTGACATGTATATCCCAATAGGAGTGATATAAGTGATTTTATAGTGTATATGTAAAACGGTTAATAGTAGGACCTCAATTTTTTTGCGTACTGTTACTTGGTGGGTCCAGGAATATTGCAAGAAAATGAGTGGATTTATGCTAAACTAGTTAGGAGCACTGTCCTACCTAAGTAAAATAGTTGACAAGCCATCAACATAGACCCGACATAGCAGACGAATGGCAACATTAGTACAACATTACAACAAATTTTTTTTTGTGTAAATCGTAAATGGACTTTTAAACGCATTTTTCTCTAAACCGTATTTTTAAAATTGGCTTCCATGATATCTCAAAAACTATTGAACGAATTTAGCTCAATTTTTTATGGTATAGTATAGTTTTATGGTATAGCCTATAGTGCTCACCCGAACTAGAATATTTCTGATATTTGCCATAGTTATTTTTTTATTATTTTTTTCTTTTTTTTCCTTAGGTACACGCTTTTCGCGTTTGTTACCTATTCTTTCCCATTCATTATATGACCGTTCTTTCCTCTACTGTTTACTCCCCTTTTTGTCTCCATCTTTCTCCCTGTTCCCCCCTGTTGCGGCCGCAGCCGACTTCCCCCTCTGTATTATATTCATCATGACATTTCTGTCATGGGTATAGGGAAACTGCGGAAAACCTATACTAATACAGCCGGTCATCGAGTTCGCCCCCCAGTCGTGGAACTAGTCTTATTTCGCCGCGAAATGCCGAAGAAAAACATTTCACGACGAAATGTACGCGACTGGGATTCGAACCCGGGACCTCCCGGTCCGCTGGTTTAGTGGCGAGCACGCTAACCACTAGACCATCGCACCAGTATTTGCCATAGTTTTTTAAGCTCAAAAAGTCGAAAAAAATTACGAAACTTGAAACTTTTAAAACCGTGTCAAAAATGCCATTTTCGATATTTTAACTTCACTCTCGTTCCGGCGATAGCCTCTGCTCTACAAATTGAAATGCCGTTTGATTTTTAAATTCAGATGAGCAAAACTTCCGAAATCATGACAGCCGTCAACCAATTTTTTTCTATTATACATGAGTGTCTTCTAAATGGTGTAAAGTCTATTCAACTCGTTATTTTTGTTTGATAACATTCTGAGAGACTGTAAAAATGTTAACAAATGTATGGTAAAAATTCAAAGATAGTGCATTTAATCATTCATCAATAACATAAAATCCCAAAAAAGTGAAAAAAATAGCTGTCACCCCGTTAATGTTTCATAGCTGGATATTTGGAATTGGTGCGCTAATAAACGCATCACTATTTTCTTCGTTTTTGCCATTTTATTGTCAATTAAGTCTATAGATTTAAAAAATCAGAAGCTTTATAACTTTTTAAGAAAACAATTCATTTTGTTTTTCCATTTTCACGTATTTCCCTCGCTGTCTTGAAAATGTATAAGCTCTTCGCTGAAAGGGTAAACACATATTCGATAAACATTATAAAGATTGAATAAAATTATGCTGGCAGTTTCTTAAAACTGCAAAGCCAAGAACCACAACACTCGTCAAGACCCCAAACTGTAAGCAACATGCACCTTTATAGGAAAAAAATGGTTTCAATAAATACATCGACGTGAAATGTAACAAAGTGGTACCAGTTATTCGAGTAGACTCCAATGTCCCCACATTGACCTATACGACATTTGCAATGGTACCGCTTTGTATCATTACGTGTAGATGTACACGTCGGAAATATTCTTTCTCGCAAAGGTGCATGCTGGACCCACAAATCATACAATCATCTGCCTGGTCCCCGTATCATCCATTAGGGATTAGAACCGGTACCGGCATATACCATTACACGCAGTCGTACAGCATCAAACTATTCTTTTTCGTAAAGGTATATTTCAGGACCGCAACCCGGCCGGTCCCCATATTATTCATTACGAAACGAGAACGGTACCGATATATACCATTACACGTGGTCGTACAGTATCAAATTATATTTTCTCCCAGAGGTGCAGATTAGGACCACAGTTTGCACGATCGAGATCCAGAGCTTGTTTCATAAATACGCATAACCTTGGAATTTCAAAAAATCGAGTTTTGGTTCATTGTATTGTCTTATTGCGTAGAGTTTTGACTTTGATTTGGTTCACATATTTTGTGAAAGTTACAAAAATTGACCGAGATATGACGATTTTAGTGGAGCAGGTCAGAACGCCGCGTTGCGTTAGGCGCAGGCCACACAGAAGAGACGTCAGGCGAGGACGAGGCGCGGACGCGAATTTCCAAAATATATAGAAACGACGGGGCGCAGACGCGACTCGAGACGGTTATCTATGTGAATTTGGCAACGGACTTTACAGACCTAAACATTTATACGAAAGTTGTATACCGAGAAAGTGGATTTAATACGTTTTTCTCTCTTGCGTTTATCTCGAAAGTACACTTTGCAATTTGGCGTACGTCATGTCTCAAAATTTAATCGTCCAATTTACTTCAAATTTGGATTGGCCATATTTTATAACCTTTCCTTATATTTTATGACCTTTTATTTTAATAGAGTGAAATTTATGCAATTTTTCAAATTTCGAAAAGGTATCCGGTGAATTTGTAGCTTTACCCTTGTACTAAACGTATTTTTTTCCGTTTTTTACTTTAGATCAATCCACTTACCGGAATCACGTACGCGACCGAGCCGTGCGGAGCCCTGAGATTGAATAACAATGATCACGTTGTTTATATATATTTTGCAATAAAAAACCGTGACATGTCGAGATTATGTAAATCTGTGTGCGAAAGATCGACCTTATCATCCCAAACCCGAGACGAAATGAAAAATTGACAATCGACCTGTTTTGATAACTCTAAGGTTTTGCATACCTCTTAATAATACATTAATTTTAAGAATGATTCGAATTTACATTTTCCTAATTTCAATTACACAGACATATTAAGAAATGTTCAAAGTGGATCCCTGATTATTTTCAATAAAAATCCCTTGAAGGCTTGTTAATGCCAGGGAAAATATTAGACAGGTTGGGTTCAAATATTATATTAAGCCCCGAAACGATATATTGAACCAGTAGCGTGATTCTGTAACTCGTTATAACTCGGTAGCGACAGTTTTCGTTATCGATAAATAATAACAGCATATCGCATGCATAATCACAGAAGAATCATGCTACAGGGCTCGCCCAACGATCGGGTCGATTATGGTCGTGAAACGTCCTTCTGGGAAAAGAATAGTTCAATTTCGTACGTTCGCGTGTAATGGTATTGTAATAAACTCGTACACCGAAGTTTTGTAATGGGTAATATGGGGACAAAATGGATATTCGTGGGATGTGCGGTCCCAAAATGCACCTTTATAGAAAAAATGGTTTCGATGAATATATCCACGTAGAATGGTACAAAGTTGCACCACTCATTTGAGAAGACTCCAATGTCCCCATATTGACCTATACGACATTTTAAATGGTACCGTTTTGTATCATTACACATAAATGTACACGTCGAAACTATTATTTATCGTAAAGGTGCATACTGGAACCACAAATCACGATAATCCGCCGGACCCTGTATCATCCAGTAGGAAATACAGCCGGTACCGACATATACCATTACATGCGGACGTACAGTATAAAAATATTCTTTTTCGTAAAGGTATATTTCAGGACCAGAACCCGTTTGGTCCTCATATTATCCATTACGAAACGGAAACGGTACTGACATATACCATTACACGCAGACGTACACGGGCAAACTGTTTTCTATGTAAAGGTACATATCAGGACCACAATCTTCGCGTTCGCGATTCGGGGCTTCTTTCACAAGTACATCCTATTGCCTATGCTTATTAATGCCATTAATTGAATAAAAATATCAATATTTTGACGATTTCAAAAATAAAACGTACTTCAAGAAACAAAGCGTCCCAAAGAAAGTCGAAGAAATAAACTCTGTATCTCATGTTAATCTACTACTTTGTTTCCCACGATGAATGTTTTGTGCCTCGTTTCGGGTACTGTATTGAATTCTTCTTATGTCAATGTAGTGTACCAACATTATGAAAAAAAAGTCGTAACCGTATAATATATGGCATTTGAGAATAATTCTTAATTTTTTTGTTCAGTGAATAACAATCCATTCATTAAATTATCAAGTAATGTAATGAATTTTTAAAATATGTTATGGTAATTGATGTTGATCTCCGCGGACAATGTTTAAATTTGATTATTATTCTCGTATTCTATACTTTTACTCTCTTAAAAGTACACCGGTAAGAGTCCGACCATTGTTCGAGTTTCAAAGCTGACTAACAATTAGTTATTACGAAGGCCGCATTAAGGCACCGAGTAAGTGAGTATACGGTTAACCTTCCGCATAGGGTTCAGGGGACCCCACGCGCGACTTTGAGCAAAAATTATTACAAATTGTAGGCGGCCAAGAAGGCTGGTCTGCTTTGTAAGGGTGCTTTGGAGGTCCTTTGTACGTACCGATTCGGGTTGGACGATTTGCGACAACAGTTTGGTTGTCGTAGTCGATACAGAAAAAAATTGGGCGGGCGATTGGGTCGTTTTGACCCCCATGTGATCTGTACGTATATTTTTACGTAACAATTCGTATTTCATTTTCTGCGTGGGATCACTCTACGCAATGTAAGTATGAATATTAGAACGGTAAAAAAATTCTATCTAGTTTATATGCATTACTTCGAAATGCGAATTCTTTGCGACGTCCATCTACTTAATTAAAAACTCATTACAATACTACCTGGAAAACCATGAAACCTTTTAGGATTTGCGACAAGCACAGAGTTTTCATCTGTGTCGACTGTGGGGGACAAACTGGATTCATTAGCGATTTTTAAATATTTTTTTTATATATATTTTTCGTATATTTTTAATTTCTATGGTGTTTATACGATGATCCCATAATTTTTCGAACCGCTGTTGTGAACAAATTGCTTATTTTTCACGACTATCGGTGTTTTTTTCACTCCGGAATGGGCCCTTTTTAAATGTCCAAGTAAATACTTTTTTGAAACGCCCACTATGACGCTTTTTTCCCGTGAATTATCATATTTCAACAGTACCATCCTAATTTTTTTTGTTTAATTAAAGGTCGTAACAGTATATTTGATAGTATTTGAGATTTTTTTTCCTGTTCCGTAAACAATACAAACATCAAATTATCGAGTAAAGCAATACATTTTATGATTTCTGTGAACAATGTTTAAATTTTATTTTCATTCGCGTACCCCATGCTGCCTTTGCCTATATTCACTTATGTTTTCACCCAGAGCTCGTGCATTTGCCTCTATGTCTTTTACGTGGTCGTGGTCCCCATAAACACCTTTCATCCACAATATGCAAGGTCCTAATAATTACCGTTAAATAAAATTGGGACCGGACCCCACATCATCCGTTTTATCTACAAAAGTACCGGGTCCGTCCCCGTATGTGACAAATGTCCCGGTATGTAACGTTGGGGGCCGATTTTGGTACCGATAAGTACCCTTTTACATAGATATATATATATATATATATATATATATATATATATATATATATATATATATATATATTCTAACAGCTTGATATTCATACTAAATAGATGTGTAGTTCATTTTATCAGTGAATCACTTTTTCATACAAAAAAAAATTTAATTCGCACATGATTTTGTACCCGTTACTGTGGCCTAACGCCTTAACAAAGCGAGGTACCATGTAGTCCAATAAAAGAGACGAAAAACCAGCACTTCTTAGCGTAGCAAATGAATTTTTACTGAAGGTAAATAGTTGCATACTGAAAGTAACCCAAATAAAATGTTGCCACTTAACTCGCCCCAACCCTAAGAATCAGGGGTTGAAAACTTCAAAATCGCCGTATCTCGATAATTAATCTTCCGATCAAAAAAGGTTTCAAACAAAAGTTGTGTAGAATAATAAAATTCGAGTAAAGTTATCCGCAATCCAACCAAGTATCTTTAAAAATAGCGGCACAAAAACGATTCGAAAATTCGGGATTGATGCGTGTGCGAGCGGAGTCGGCATGTCGCTGCGTCCTTGTCTGGGTCAGTGGGGTTCTCGTGTTTTCGTGCCGCTATTTTCGAGGATAGGGGATTGGACGTTAGATAACTTTATACGGATTTTATTATTCCAAACAATTTTTGTTTGAAATAGTTTTTCATCTGGCTATTAATTATGAAGATACGGAGATTTTTAAGTTTTCAACCCCTATTTCTTCGAGTTGGGGCGAGTTGAGGAGCAACATTTTATTGCGGATACTTTCAGCATGCAACCATCTACCTTCAGTCAAAAATTCATATTCTACGCTAAAAAGTGCTGGATTTTCGTTTCTTTTACTAGACTAGTAATTTATTACATGGTCCGTCGTATGAACTTGACCGCTTTTTTTTCTTTTCCCTTTTACATAAACTTCCTTGCTTCTCTCTTCTGCATTACTCACGTGCCTCGTTCGATTCTTTTTTCGAGGATTTCGCAAGATTTTGCTTCAAATCCCACGGACAATCTCCCCATAATATGTATATACACAGGGTGTTAAGGGGTGAGGCCACTGTAAATTTTGCCAGACGAAAATTTGGCCATCGAAGGACAAATGTATGGTGCTGGGATTGCAGACTAACGGTAAATTTTTTTTTCACCTTCTTTTTTTTATTTTTTCCAATAAAAAACTATTCGTAAAACTTTAAACGCGTTTTTCTCGAAATACGGTTTTTCAAAATGGCACGCAGCATCACTCGAACAATTTTCATTTTTTTTACTTGAAATTTTGACCAGATGTGAACATTAACATTATCTTGAGAATGTCGATCGGGATTTTCATTAACTTTATTTATTGATTTTTTATTAACAAAAAACTAGCCGTTTTTTTCGTCAAAAATCAATTTTTTTTTTCAAACGCACGCCAAATCCACAAAAATTGATACTTTTTAAAATCCGATCGACATTCTCTAGCTATAACCCTCTAGATTGATGGTTTTTTTTTGTTCTAGATTCAAAAGTGCACCAGTGGTGCTGCGTGCCGCGGAGCCCTGCAAGCAAAACATGCCCCGGGAAGATAGCTGTGGAACCGCCATTTTGTTTTTTTCTTGCTGCAAAAAAATTTGATAATAAAGTTTAATGTATGCCCGATAACACCCTTAAAAGTTTTTTTTCAATTACCTTCAATTTTGGAAGCAAAAAATTCGTGAAAAAACCTTTTTTTTGGACCGTTACAGTGGCCTTAGGCCTTAAGAAGGTTGATGCAAAGCCGAAGTTTCTGCCTTGTTGGGCCAAGAAATGGTCGATTTTTCTCCAATTTTTTATGCGAAAAATATTAAATGTATAATGTTGAAATGCGGTATGTTTACTAAGCGGTCTTTATTAAACATGATTATATTTTTTAAAGTTTGACAAAACGTGATAGTGGAAGTGGGAGGAGCCACATGTGTCGGTGCGCCGGCGATGATATTCTTCGCTTGCGGAAGTGTTCCCACATGCCCTAGATGTGCAATCATTACGAAATTTGGCAGACACGTCTACAACAAACGTCTTCATTAGGCGAACTAGAATTATACAAAAATATTCAAACGTTTTTATTTTATGAACAAAAAACTGCAACATTTTTGGTAACAACTAAACTTCCCCTCGATAGCTCACAATTTTTTTATTTTTCAATTTTACTCCTTGATTCTAGTTCGACATATACACAATATCGTACAAAGTGAAAATATGTTTGATTTTTTTGCTTCAGATCACCTGTCCGGGACTTAGGACTTCCGCAAGCGAAGAATGTCATCGCCCGCGCACCGACATACGTGGCTCCTCCCGCGCCCACCACCATGTTTGGTCAAACTTTAAAAAACATTTTGATGTTCAATAAAGACCGCTTAGTCAACATACCAAATATCAACATTCTATATCTCATACTTTTCGCATGAAAAATTGGTGAAAAATCGAACATTTTTTGGCCCAACAAGGCAGAAACTTCCCTTAAGGGGGTGACAAGTCACCTCGTTAGGAACATACCTAACCTAGGTTACCTTAGTCCAAATTCCAAGAATTTCAAGTTATCATGGTGAGTATGATTTTTGGAATTTTCCAACATTGGGTCCTAACTCGTTTACCTCTTATGTTAATGATACTTTTTTAAAAAGTAGCATTAACGTAAGAGGAATTTTTTTACAAGTTCTTCATTATTCAACACGTCCCATTTAGGTAGTTGTGTGGATACAGATGATTATATTGGTGTGTCTCGATTGAATACACATCAAGCTAAGACGCAAATAAGTTTTTAGTTACCAATTATTGTCTGTTTGAACGTCATGAACGAGTTAGTACTTAATTTTGGGAAATTTTCCGAAAACCATACTTACCATGATAACTCGAAATCCTTCGACTTTGGACTAAGGTTACCTAGGTTAGATGTGTTCCTAACAAGATGACCTATCACCCCCTTAAGGCTTTGCATCGACCTCCCTAACACCCGGTATGTATATATATATATATATATATATATATATATATATATATATAAGTATATATATATATATAAGTATATATGTCTATATCGTTCCTACCGAGATGACCTATCACCCCCTTAAGCCCTTAGGCCACTCCAGAGGCCGAAAAAATTGGCTTTTTGGGGATTTTTTTTTTCAGAAAAATTACAAAATAAATCGAGTTTACAAAAAAGGATGTTTATCATACATATCAGTGACTGTATACAATAATTTTTTTGAAGCGTTTGATTTCAAAATGGCGACTGTGCAGCGTTTATCACAAAACTGCATTTTTTAAGTTGGCCGGAAACATAACTCAGACAATTTTCAACCGATTCACTTGAAATGTTGAATATATCTTGAAAAATACATTGTCCTGGAAGTACGTAGGATTTTTTTTATATTGCATAGTTTATTTGTTATTAACATTTATCTGACGATTTGTAGGCAAATTTTTAGAAGTGAAAAATTTGCCTGAAAAATTTGATAAACGCTGCGCAGCCGCCATTTTTAAATTAATCGCTTTAAAAAAAATTATTGTATACAGTCACTGACATGTATGATAAACACCCTTTTTGTAATCTCGATTTATTTTGTAGTTTTTCTGAAAAAAAAATCCCCAAAAAGCCTATTTTTCGCCCTTTAGAGTGGCCTAACCCCTTAAGGCTCTGCATCGACCTTCCCAACACCCTGTATATATATACTCGCGGTCTTTTCGCCTTTCACGACCTCGCGCACTATTATCCTCTCTCTCTCTCTCTCTCTCTCTCTCTCTCTCTCTCTCTCTCTCTCTCTCTCTCTCTCTTGCAACGTCACGTTTCTTTTTTTGCTCTCTCACGGCGCTTATTTCTTTATTTCTATCGCAGAGTTTCGACATGGCAACTCGTGCACCCCCAACGTCTACGGGGGACCGGCTGTTCAAGAATCGAAAAGTTGCTTCTAGCCTTGACGCTGCCGCCTTGACACACACATACAACCACACACTCTCTCTCTCTCTCTCTCTCTCTCTCTCTCTCTCACACACACACACCCACGTAAGAGGTCGAACAATTTTTCGTTATATAAGTGGGTTGGAAAAACAGTCCGGTCCGAAGAAAAAGATCAGGGATTCTGGAACACCTGACGCTCCAAATAAGCGAGGGGCGGAAGAGTAGGAGGAGGAACGACTAAACGTTTCTCCGGCACAAGCTCGTCGCGTTTTCGGCACGAGGCAAGGGGAACAGGTCAGCCACGACAAATTGGCAAAATTTACTACCGCAGCGAGAACGCGAGTCCGGCATGTACGCCCCGAAAAATGTACGAAAGAGAGAAAAATAAAATTTAAGACGAATCGCCAGGTCACGTGTGTGTATATATATATATATATATATATATACATACATACATAAGGAGCAGCAAACTGCCATGTGCCAAAACTCCTTCGCAACTCGTTATTTCAACGAGCGTGGCGGTAATAAGGCAGACTATGAGTCTAGAGCCCGGAAGAAAGGTCAATTACGACTATTTTTTATTGATACTCGATTGATAAAATGAAAATTCCGTTCAGTGGTCGTTTGTTCTATATATCTTCAAAAGATCTATCTAAAGAAGTATCTATCTATCTATGTAAAAGAAGTATCTTTACGAATTCTTTCACAAGATTTTGTCACATAATGGCGGCGCTGAAGCTGGATCAAGCGAGACAGCTTTGTGCGGCAAGAGCTCCGCGAGTTTTTTTTACCTGAAACGAAAATTCGAAATAATTTGAGTTCTGGATAAGATTTTCCTTGGACGTACGCAGGGCAATCGAAATGATCAATTTTTGATGAAATTATGCATGGTAGAAGAAACAATTGATTTCGGTACAAAAAGAAACAGGCGAAAAGAATTTTTTTCGAAAAAAGTTGTCAACATATCAAAAATCCTCGGCGTATTTTGATGTAGAATGTTGTTATAAGGTTCCACAGAAAGAGTGTCAAGTGAATTACTGAAAAATTGGCGATGTAATTGTGGCAGCCGCACGAAACTAACGACTAACTAAGACGAAGGTAACTCGCTTTCCGGCTTCGGCGCCCCCATTTTGTTTTAAAAGCCTGTGAACATTTTTGCAAAGATACTCGAAGATATGTAGAATAAAGGCTACTGAGCGGAATTTTTATTTTATCAACTGGGCATCGATGATAAATTGTCGAAGTTCACCGTTTCTCCGAGCTCTAGACTGGCGTCAGAGTACAAATGGCTTGTGGGAGAAATTGCGCCATGCGCCACACTCCGGCCGCAGAGCGTACTACTGCGTCTATGAAATTGCTAGTTAATTTAAAAAAGAATCCTAATAGACCCAAGTAGTCTATAAGACTAAATATTTTTTTGAGTAAACAATATCAAATACTAAAATCATTCGAATCATATAAATTTTGTATTACTCCACGGCAGTAAATAGACCTTGATTGAAATGAATAAAACACACTGTCTAGGGTACACCGTATCCCTTCTTTAAGGAGGTATTCCTCTCGGGAAACTTAAAAAAATCGTTTATTTTTCATATTCTCAAAGTGTGAATTTTCAAGAATATTTTAAGACCAACTGGATCCTGAAATTATAAAAATTGACGAAGTTACACCTATTTTAGTGGAACAGCGTGCGTCGGGTTAAAGGGTTAGGCCACTCTAGCGGCCGAAAAAATAGGCCTTTTAGGATTTTTTTTCAGAAAAACTACAAAATAAATCGAGATTTAAAAAAGGGTGTTTATCATACATATCAGTGACTGTATACAATAATTTTTTTGAAGCAATTAATTTCAAAATGGCGGCTGTGCAGCGTTTATCTCAAATCTGTATTTTTTAAGTCGGCCGGAAACATAACTCAGACAATTTACAACTGATTCACTTGAAATGTTGAATATATCTTGAAAAATGCAGTGTCTATGGAAGTACTTAGGATTTTTTTTTGTATATTGCATAGTACATTTGTAATTAACTATTATCTGACGATTTTTGAAGCAAATTTTTCACTTTCCAAAAACTTGCCTACAAAATCGTTGAAAATTGTCTGAGTTGTGTTTCCGGCCAACTTGAAAAATGCAGTTTTGAGATAAACGCTGCACAGCCGCCATTTTGAAATTAATCGCTTCAATAAAATTATTGTATACAGTCACTGATATGTATGATAAACACCCTTTTTGTAATGTCGATTTGTTTTGTAGTTTTCCTGAAAAAAAAAAATCCTATCCTATTTTTTCGGCAACTGCAGCACCACGAACATTTTCAAAGATTTTCTTTCGAAAAAATTACATTGTAACCACAAACATGTGTAGATCATCCTCGGAAAAAATTAATTTATTCCAACGAATATGTCACTAGCGAAAAAAATCATCATTCTGACCTTCAATTTGGGATTCCAGAGAGGGATATACCCCGTTAAAACTTATGCAGGTCCGATTCACCCCAGTCTGACCTGCCACGAGGCGGATTCGAGGCCAGCCAAGAAGCTTTGCCGCGCTCAGGAGGCGAGAAAATAATGATATTTTCGGCGAGAGCAAAAAGCAAAGAGGAAGAAAGGAAACAAGAACAAAGTGAGGACACGCGCGCCGAGGCGCAGTGCCGAAGAATGCATACGGCTACACACGGGATGCAGCTGATGCACTTCAAGCTGCAGCCAGGCTCGCTCGCTCTTTTCGAAAGCACATATGGCAGATACGATACGGCTTGCTCGAGGAAACTTGGCAGTCGTGTACATTCGTGTCGTTGAGAGAGAAAGAGAGAGAAAAAGAAAGAGAGTGAGATACAGTGAACGAGGGAACGGGGAAAGGACACAGATAAGTCTACGAGAAAAAAGACTACAAGAAGAAACAATAAATATCCACGAGCCATCCTCCAAGTATCGGCAATATGTTGCTGGCAAAGAGCCTCTAAGAGTACAAAGAGAACACGCGTCGCTCCGGTAAGTATATATTGATATGCAAATATATATATATATATTTGAACTACCTTTTTTAAAAATAATATATATATATATATATATATATATATATATATATATATATATATATATATATATATATATATATATATATATATATATATATATATATATATATATATATATATATATATATATTATTTTTAAAAAAGGTAGTTCAAATATATATATTATTAAAAAAATATATAATATATATTATATAAATTATATATTATAATATATATAACAAATATATATATTATAAAAAAAAATTTTTTTTTTGAACTGCTAAATTTTTTTTGAACTTCCCTTATATATATATATATATTAGGGAAGTTCAAAAAAATTTTTTTTCTCGCGTTACTGAACGAAAAATGTGACTACGTCATGAAAAAGTAATTCATACAAAATTTGATAGGTCTAAACATTGTTTTAGGTATTGCACAAACGACTCTTTTTTTCGATTTTTCGTCAAATTTTTTTCCCCGCTAATATCATAATAATTAATTATCTGACGATCTTTGAGGAAAAATTCTTTGAAAGTGAAAAATTTGCCTAAAAAATCGTCAGATAATTGTTAACAACAAATGAACTATGCAATATAAAAAAAAAATCCTACGTACTTCCATAGAAAATGTATTTTTCAAGATATATTCAACATTTAAAGTGAATCACTTGAAAAATTGTCTGAGTTATGTTTCCGGCCAACTTAACAAATGCAATTTTGAGATAAACGCTGCAGGGCATGAAACACTGCAATTCATGAAAATAGCCTTTTTAGCGTCTAAAGTGAGAAGACCCCTTAAGGGAACTTTATGAAAAAAGATCTTGTGCAGAAAACCGTGGGACTTTTACTAAACTGAAATTCCATATATATACATATATATATATATATTAGGGTGGCCGTTATTTGGGCTTTGGCGAAAAAAAATCGATGCCACCTTAAAAACATAATCAAGGTGTGTTAAAAAAAACTGTGTAAAGTTTGGAGGCGCTCAGAAAATTGGAACACGCGCCACCGAGCGATTGAAATTTTAAATGTTAAACACATGTATTTGTCCCTCGCATCTATTTTTTTTTCCGCGTATAATATTAATGAGAAAAATTTGAAACATGGTACACTTATTGTGCATAGTATGGTGTATAAAACCAAATTTTTTCAATTTTTTCCCTTCATAATTTTGTTAATGACAAGCTTTGTAGAGATGCCCCTATTTCGTTTTTTTTAATATTTGTTTCAAAATAAATCTCAAATAAAATAAAAAATAAATTTTCAGTTCGAAACTGCAATGTCTGCAGGGAAGAAGACATAGAAGAATAATTTTTTTTCGTAATATATATTTACACTACAGCGAACACAACACTGCTCTTGTAACGGTGCAAACAACGATAAATCGTAAATATGTATTACGAAAGAAATATATTCTTTTATGTCTTCTTCCCTGCAGACATTACATTTTCGAACTGAAAATTTATTTTATTTGACATTTCTTTGAAACCAAATATTGAAAAAAAAGGAAAAACGGGCATCTCTACAGAGCTTGTCATTAACAAAATTATGAATGAAAAAAATTGAAAAAAATTTGGTTTTGTACACCATACTATGCACAATAAGTGTACCAAGTTTCAAATTGTTCTCATTAATATTGTACTCGGAAAAAAAACTTATTGACGCGCGGGATAAATACATGTATTTTACATTCAAAATTTCAATCGCTCGGTGGCGCGTGTTTGAATTTTCCGAGCGCCTCCAAACTTTACGCAGATATTTTTTGATACATTTTGATTGTGTTTTTGGGCTGGCATCGATTTTTTTTCGCCAAGGCCCAAATAACGGCCACCCTAATATATAAATATACATACTCATTGCCGCCCCCGCCTCCCAGACTCTCTCAACTCGTCCATCATATTCGTTCTTGCCAGAGAGTGGAGATATGAACAAAATTGTCCGACAGATGCCACGCTTCGATACGGAAAAAAAAATCCTCCCAACTGTTTCCTCGATGACTACGTAATCGTGCATATAAATTTATCGACGACATGCATCGGCTCGTCGGACGCTGGCGACGGCGACTGCAAACCCCGCTGCGAGTCCTTTTGTCCAACCGATTCGACCTCCTTCCCGTACACGACTCTCGCCTCCCGTATGCGCCGGAATTATTTCATATCGGACAGCGACGAAGGCTGTACGAAGTATCGTAAAAAAAAAAAGAATTTTCGATGGTTTTGCACGAATGCATGTGCAAGCGAAATTTGAGAAGTCGTGAACAGAACGTGGCTGCTTGTGGGTCCTTTTTTCCTGTTTTTTTTTCACGGGCCTGCAGAAACTTGAGTATTCAGAAATATTATTTTTTGTTGCATCGTTTTATAGCCTAGGGTCTTGACTTTAATTTGAAACAAAGATTTTGTAAAAATTCGAAAAATTGATCGAGTCGTGACGATTTTTGTAAAAAGTCAGATCGCCCACAAGTATATAAGAATATGTATACTTAAAGTATACTTATTCAAGAATATGTGGAAAAAAAGTCAAGTTGAAATACCGGCAATTGACCAAGTTACAAACGATTTAGTGAGAGCAGGTAGCGCAACGATTTACGTATACTGAAACTTTCAACCGCATTTTTCTTGGAACAACTTTTTTCGACCTGGACGGAACCATTACTCTAGCTATAATTGTTCCATTTTCAATTAAAAAAAAATTCTTCATTGCAGAAGCGATCATTGTGCGTGGCCGTTTTTTTTTAAATTTAGTATTCTTAAAGCTCCCGAATATAAGTTTAAAAATTTTTGAAAATTACACTCAGAAAAACGTTTGGTAATCAACTATGTATATTTAGTTGAAACAATTTTGCTTGAAGCAACCTAACCTTACTTGCTTGAAATACAGTTCGATTCAAGTGACAAAGCCAGTTTAATTGAAACAACCAAATTATCAAGTCAAAATAGCAATATCTCCCTGGCCATATAATAGGTTGGATTAACTACATCGGAGTTCATACAAGTAATCCGCGTGTTATTTGAACTTTATATTTGGTCGTTATATTGGCCAATAAACTACATTTTCCAACTGAATTAATTATCACGCATAAAGTGAATGATGGTTGGTTCTACAATTGAATAAGTTAATTGAAACAAATGATTTAATTAAAGTTACTTCGAGGTAAGACCGTGTTTTCTTTTTTCTATGATGAGCATATTTTTCAGCTATTGATTGCTATTGCTACTTGAATTCTTGGGGAAGCAATCGATCACTTTTTTCCCACTTACCACAAACGTACCGCTCATGTGGAGTGCGCCGTATCGGTACTGTTGCCACCTCATACGTGCGTACGGTACTGGTACACTACCGGTACGCCGTACGGTACGCTGTACCGCCAATTTACTAGTACGGTCACCGGCACAGTATCGCCAGCGTGGAGCCACCGTGCACTGCAGTACGGTGTAACTCCACGGTAGCGATACCGTGGAGGTATGACTACGCTGCTATCCTGTACCCGTACATTACCGGTAATGTAGGGCACGGCGTACTCCACATTTGCGGTATGCTGTACTAATGGTACGCTTGGTTAACTGGGTAGTAGTTTCAGATGCATGCACGAACAGCGCTACGATCGCCCTTTCGACTCCCGGCTGTTCACGTCTTCTTTTCTCGCTGTTGACGTGCATCTCCCCTGTGAGCGTGTAGAAACCTACAATATTCATTGTGATAAGTTTTGTGAGACGATTTACATCGAAAACATAAACATGTGCGAAGTAGAAGACATCTTGATAGATTGGGGACTTTAATAGTTTGTTTCTACATTTCGAGGACAGTGTACGATCGTAATTTCTTTTTGTCCGCCATTGTTGTCACGCTGCGTGCTATCCTCGAGAAAAACATTGTGCGGCGTCTCTCGGGTGTTGATAGTAAATTTAGTGGAAGCCGGTGAGTTTCATTTAACGTTGCGTGTCCACCAAGTGCATAAGTATTGAAGGATTGCTAAGGGAATCGTGATTGAGATTTTTTGCGGGTACGAGCCATTGTTCTCCCGTAATTTCAGATATCGATTAAATTCGGGAAATCCAACCACGTGGACACTCGGTTTAAGCCGCTAATAGTTCGTCGCAACCACGCTGTAGTCTGAGACCTGGCGTTGCGTAAAGCAAACAGACTTGTTTGCGCCAATTCCACTTCGAGAACACACAAAATCTGATGGTTTATGTTATGTGGCCTGCAGATAAATCCTCAATACATCAGAAAAAAATATTATTTATCTGTACACATTATTTGAATTGATTTCTCTTTTGTTTTTTTTTTCGGCACGCAGATTGCTTTTAAGTTTAACTATGTAATTTCCTCAGAGCGCTTTGTAAATTATCTTACAATTGACACCGTACAGTCGTACATCGACGTAGATTAATAAATAAAAGTTGTTTCTGTATCATCGCAATATTTTTAATATGTACTTTAATAAACAGGCATTATTGAAAAATTACTAATCATCTTGTCTCATAATTTAGCGGATATATTTACCTTATTGTCTTCGTCTTCATTTGTATTTATAATTCATCGTAGGGAGAATACTTTCTTCGATGATTTATATTCAATTGATTTTCTACCAATTCAATGTATACGTTGCATATGCTCACATCAAAATTTTATTAGAGTGACTCGATGTTTATTTGGTTCATATTAAGCTGATGCTCGATCTGCCATTTATTCGATTGGTGTAAAACCAATTTTGATTGAACTTAGTGTATGCAGCTTCAACTATGTTATATCAGTTGTCAGAACCTACTCCGTCATTCAGGGCAAACCAACATATAGTTGGATCGACTATAGCAGCGTTGGGGGGTTTTCTTTTAAAATATATCTTCAGTGGTACGGACTATACATGAACTTTTATCAAAAATATTATGTATTGACTGAAATATGCTCTGCAATTTATTCAATGCACACATGTTTCATTCTACTGTATATGTTTTTCGTTGAACTATATATTTTGAAAATGCTTTTACGGGAGAGATTACCGACCCAACCGTTCAGTATGTTCAAATAAAGTTTGGTTTCAGGACACCGGAATTATAATTGAAAGTACTCTGTGCGTTTTTGAATCAAGAAGAAGTTTGGTTGCCGGAAATAAATATACATTTGTAGTTCAACCAAATCTCGCAGTCAATTCAATCGTTCATATCGTTCGCCACCCGCAACTGCAGGATTTGGTTGATTCAAACAATTTTTTTTCACGGTACCAAACGTTTTTCTGAGTGTACCTTTTTTTTTAATACCCTCCATTTCGTGAATTTTTTCTAAAAAAAACGGCTAAGTCCAACGATAAGTACTTTTGTATAGCTCATAAAACTTTTTCATATTTATTTTTCAGACCAACCATTGTCAAGTTATCGGTCCGGCCGTGTCGGACGACATTTTTTATACAGAGGCTCTGTTATACCTCAATAACGTTGTTACGTTTTAATTTTTTCAAATAAAAGATTACACAAAATAAGTTCAATGCGTGCTTAATAACATACCTTCTCTTTAAAATCCCAAATGACTATCTAGTAGACAAAAAAGGTCGTATCCGTGGTATCCGCCCTTAAAGCTGTTTTTTTTTCTACGAAAAATGACCCTTTTTACAGCTTGTAATTTTAGTAATTTTTAAAGTTACGTGAATTTGTTATTTTTTCATTTTTCATTTGTTCTTTTTCATCTTCATTCAACCTCTGCCGGAACCACCAGCACCGATTGGCCACGCAGCAACGGTGGCACTTTTTTTAACGGAGTATCCCTCTCTGGGAGGGACGACCCCAATTTAAAGGATCAGAATGATGCATTTTTTCCAGTAACATATTGGTTGGAATAAATTAATTTTTTCCGAGCATGTTGTACACATGTTTGTGGTTACAAGGTGATTTTTCGGAAGAAATTCTTTCAAAATGTTCGTGGTGCTGCAGTTGGCGTTGCAGTCCTCCAGCGACGAGGCGCGAAACGGCGGGATCTCTACCAGGCTCAAATGTAATCTAAAACGAAAATAAAATAAAATTCTTCGAATATATCCAACTGGCTATGAGTTCACGATCCACTTTTCGAAATTTCGAAAAATACGAAACATGGCAGCTTCTCCAAAGAAAACCTCATTTTTCTCGTGAAAAGCAGCATGCTGAAGTCATTGTTATTAACAAATGGTTCATCCAATTAAAAAATGCGATCGTGAACCGAAAATGACTACTGTTTCAACGCTAACTGTGCAAATTCAAGTTAATAGTGCGAAAGTTACTCAAGATATCAATCCCGCCGTGTCAAGACACAGTTGCATGCAAAAGTGTCCGGTCAAAGATAATTTTGTGATTAATGTGCTGCCGTGATAGCTTCGAAGGGCATGGCTATCAAGTATCGATAAAAATCTTACATTTATTACCGTTTTCAATTTTTTTTCTTCAGTTACTATATTTTTTCTTCGTATATAGTGCGTAATTCGTACTTGGCCGGATAGTTATGAAAACGCGAAAATTGTTATTTTGGTTATAAATAATTACGAATAGTTATATATAATTTTTTAATAACACGTTTCGATTCATATTAAAAGAACTTTACGATGATATGTTTGTGTTTCCATTTTGCATCCTTTAAGGGGGGATTGTCTTTTTTTTCGCAAAATTTACCGCTTTTTGGGAATTTTTTTGTGAAGAAAGTATACAACGGAAAACTTGTGAAACTTGGCATATAGTTTTATTGATCTGTTTACTACATACAAAAAATTTTTTAAACAATTTCATAAAAAAATCCGCCTCCCACCCCCCTCGACGCGCGATGGTCCTTTTTTGATGGTGTGCACGATTTCTCAAAAACTATTCAACCGATTGCCTCCAAATTTGGACAGAATGCTCAGCTGACATCCTTTTATCGTTTGATGAAGCAAAAAAGCAATACGTTTAATAGTTTTTTATTTATAACAAAAAATCGATCAATGTTTTTCGAAAAATCGATACTTCAAGTTCAAAACGTCACCAAATCGTCAATTTTTTTTTCGCCTTCATCGAACGATAGCTATATGTGTCTAAAGTAAAATGCTTTTTGGGTTTTTGTTGCAGGATGAACGTGAAGGCTGTAATCGTGCACACCATCAAAAAAGGACCATCGCGCGTCGAGGGGGTTGGGAGGCGGATTTTTTGATGAAATTGTTTAAAAAATTTTTTGTATGTAGTAAACAGATCAATAAAACTATATGCCAAGTTTCACAAGTATTCCGTTGTATACTTTCTTCACAAAAAAATTCCCAAAAAGCGGTAAATTTTGCGAAAAAAAAGACAATCCCCCCTCAAACGTTACTCCATCACAAAAGTATCTTTGGCCGGACACTTTTGCATGCAACTGTATGCAGTTTCGAGATAATTGCGTTCAAAGTTTTGGTACATATTTGACACGATCTTGTGATACCTCCTTAAATAATTATCACTCCACTGTTTATCAATATTCTTCAATAAAAAAAAACTCAAGCACGGCAAGTCTTGGTATTAGATCTGTGTAAAATCCTGGCTTCATCTTCCGCATACTCTCATCAGAAAAAAAAATTGAAAATCGACATGCTCTTTGGGCCCCAAGCTTATGCAGACCCGTTGAAGAAAAATAAAAGATCAATTGCGCTAACGAGGAGTAGCGGCGCAAAGTCTCCGAGACGCTGTTTACACAACCATCAGGTCGTAGACTCCAGACTGAACAAACGGACCGATATATATATATATATATATATATATATATATATATATATATATATATATATATATATATATATATATATATATATATATATATATATATATATATACACGTATATACATGAGAGGGATGGAAAAAAAGAGGAAGACGCACACCGAAGGGACGATGAGTTTTCGGTGCGTTGTTAAAACTGCCACAGACGGGAAGCACTTTTTAACAGTCAATTAGCGAGTCGCTCGCGAGTCCCTTTGCCCTATACCGGTCCTTCTATCCGGCGAACCTTCTTCTGCTGCTTCCTCATTCTTTTTCTCTCCTTTTCCTTTCCTTTTTTGCACATGTTTTATTCTTCCAACGAGAGGCAGCGACGGAGCCATCTTTCTTCCGGGATCTCTCGAGTCCGCGCGCCCTCATCTTGTCTGCCCTTTACTTTGACCATGGGTATATATATGGGCACCGCGACGCAGGACCACGAGGAGATCCTTGCGAAGCCGTCGACGAGCATAGGTAGAGACAAAAGAAAGAGCTCGAGGGCTTCGGAGATAGCTTCGCAATAACGAGGGGCACACGCAGCGGGCAAAGCTTCGCAAGATGGCTGTCCTAATTTGATACAAATTGCAATACGGAGTGCTCTCGGTATTTTTTAATTCTTGGACAAAAAAGGAAGGAATTTATGGTGTTATGTTATCGGTAAAAGTTAGACTGGGAGAGGACATTTTTTCGGAAACGGATATTCTGGGTTTCGAGAAAATGGAGGGTTCTTAAGGGGTCTTTTCACTTTAGACGCTAAAAACGGCTATTTTCATGCATTTTTTTGATCGGTTTATATTATAGATATTGAGGAAAAAGTTGATACACTTAAGGCCTTAGGGGGCGGTCATTAATTACGTGAGGCGTTTGGGGGGGTGGGGGGTCGAGCGAAATCTCGCCCAATCTCACGTGGGGGAGAGGGGGGCTTCGGCAAATATCACGTAATTTTAGTAATCTTAGTAATTTTAGTAATCACGTAATTTTTATCACGTAGGGAGAGTCTCCCTACTACTTTACATGGTGGAGTAAATGGTACTACAACCGCAGTTACTTCTACTACAATTTATTTTCCGTGAACGTATGCATTTTGAAAAATCTCACGTGAGATTAGGGGAGGGGGGAGGGCTCGAGCAAAATCTCACGACATCTCACCAGGGGGAGAGGAAAAATCGCCAAAATCACCTCACGTAATTAAGGGGGGATTGTCTTTTTTTTCGCAAAATTTACCGCTTTTTGGGAATTTTTTTGTGAAGAAAGTATACAACGGAAAACTTGTGAAACTTGGCATATAGTTTTATTGATCTGTTTACTACATACAAACAATTTTTTAAACAATTTCATCAAAAAATCCGCCTCCCACCCCCCTCGACGCGCGATGGTCCTTTTTTGATGGTGTGCACGATTACAGCCTTCACGTTCATCCTGCAACAAAAACCCAAAAAGCGTTTTACTTTAGACACATATAGCTATCGTTCGATGAAGGGAAAAAAAATTGACGATTTGGTGACGTTTTGAACTTGAAGTATCGATTTTTCGAAAAAAATTGATCGATTTTTTGTTATAAATAAAAAACTATTAAACGTATTGCTTTTTTGCTTCATCAAACGATAAAAGGATGTCAGCTGAGCACTCTGTCCAAATTTGAAGGCAATCGGTTGAATAGTTTTTGAGAAATCGTGCACACCATCAAAAAAGGACTATCGCGCGTCGAGGGGGGTGGGAGGCGGATTTTTTTATGAAATTGTTTAAAAATTTGTTTGTAGGTAGTAAACAGATCAATAAAACTATATGCCAAGTTTCACAAGTCTTCCGTTGTATACTTTCTTCACAAAAAAAATCCCAAAAAGCGGTAAATTTTCCGAAAAAAAAGACAATCCCCCCTTAATGGATGCCCCCTTAGGCCTTAGGACTGGTATAAAATCATGTGCGAATTTAACAATTTTTCTTCGTATGAAAACGTGATTCACTCATAAAATTAATTACACATCTATTTAGTATGAATATCAAGCTGTTAGATTTTTTTTTTTTCGATTTACAAAACGGCCGACTACTCGAAACTTCTCGAAACAGCTTGTTTTCCAATTGGCGTGACAAATAACTTCAACCATTTTCACTTGATTTACTTCAAATTTAAAAGTTATGTTCCTAATTGCATTTCACAGAGAAGAACGTATGGAATTTGTGATTAATCGATGACTTTTCATTTTATGAGCAGTTTATGAGCAGTTATAACGAAATTTTTCACTGAAAATTCATTTCTTAAGTTCAAATACGTACAACTTTTGAACAAAACCATATTTTTTAAATTCCGTACGTACTTATCTAGGTATTCTAATATAGATTGACGAGAATTTTTGTTTTTTGTTCTAGGTAAAAAATTGTGGATGCTAAATGTCACGCCGCGGAGCGCCTAAAAAAAAGACAACAAAAAATATAAGTAATCGGCCATTTTGTACATTGAAAAAAAAAGATATACATTTTCTAACAGCTTGATATTCATACTGAATAGATGTGTAATTAATTTTATGAGTGAATCACTTTTTCATTAAAAAAAATGGTTAAATTAGCACATGATTTTATACCCTTTACTGTGGCCTGAGGCCTTAATAGATAGACTTTCGAAATACATTTTTTTTTAATTTACTTATTTGAGTCACTATTTATAGATGAAAATGGTAGTTAAAAAACTGTCCTAAAACAATTGTAGGTCTGCGCTATTGATGAAATCTCGGAGATGGATCATCCGAAACAAAAAAATCGAACAGTTTTAGATTCAGAATGTTAATGGCTGTAGCGTATATCATACGATTATTGATATATGCAAAAATAATAAAATAGCGGACATTTTTCGAAAATAAAAAAAAACGTGTTTTAACGTGCAAAGAAAATAGTAAATTTCAAAATATCAAAAAATTCTTGGTATGCGCTATAGCTGTAATTGTAAAAAATATGTGATCAAAATTTCATATAGATTCGGTTCAGTAGTTTCGAAGATTTTGTCACCAAACCGTCGAAAAACGTTATTTCGAGAAACACGCGTTTAAGGTTTGTTTGAGTTACATAAATACATCAAAAACATTTTTTATGCATTTCGAAAGTGTATTTATTAAGTGTAACAACTTTTATATCACTATCTATAATATAAACCTGTCAAAAAAATTCATAAAAATAGCCCTTTTTCAGCGTTTGAAGTGTGACGAACCCTTAAGGTGTCACTATTGTGACGAGACAAAAAAATCCAGTTTTTAGTATTTTCTCAAAGTATACATTTGGGTGACACAAATTTGAGGTATATTTTTTTCCTTTTTCTCGCCTTTCAATTATCTTCGTTAAAGAAAAAAAAATAGGATAAGAGAAAAATATTTAAGGCGTTACCCCCACTTGTAGCGCAAAAAAGGCCTTTTTCATGAATTTTTTTAAAGAAAACTACAAAACTTTTTCAATCGATCAATATACCATCTTAAAGAACACATCTTGAAGAACTTTCAGTAATTTTTTTATTGAAAAATATTACATTGTTTAGTGGCACATGGCCGTCAATGAAATAATGTTTTTATATACACGGTTTGCGGTGACCAACATTGCGGCGAAGTGGATCATCTGAAAAAAAAAATGCGGATGGATTTAGTCAAATATAAGTATAAACTAGTCTTTAATCGAAGGATTTTAAAAAATATTCATTTTTCACAAAATGGCGGACAGTCAAAGTTAATTGTTCGATTTTAACGAAAAAAAACGGCCGTTTTTTGGCTATAAAACGGCCATTTTTTCGAAAAAAAAAATCGAACGATTAAAGACTAGATTTTTATGTATTCAATAAGCCTGCAAAATTTCAAGCAGATCGGTTCATTAGTATTCGAGTAATCTTGGTCACCGACTTCAGAAATGCTATTTTGAGAAAAACGCGTTTCAAGTTTCTCTTTCAACGCGGATTCTTCTCTTTCAACGCTCATATCTCAGTCAATTTTGTTCGGATCGACTTGAAATTTTCAGGACATATTCTCAGATACTTATACTTCCAAAAAAAACAATAAACAAAATCGATTTTTTCAAAATCGCAAGTGGGGTTAAGCCCTTAATGAAAAGTTGAATTTTGAGGAGGCTTGAGCAACCTCTAAGTATTTCTTGACCATTCGCAGCTTTCGAGACCATTTTTTATTCAAAGAAGATAATTGGATAGTGAAAGAAAGGAATAAAAATAGAGCTCAAATTTGTAGCCGTTGTTTTTTCACATTTGATTAATTTTTTTACTATTTTCCAAGCCCCCGAATAAAATTAAAAATTCCGCCAAAATTACACTTTTTTTCTACACCCACCAAGTTGTGATTTTTTTTCGTAAAACGAGAACTACATTCATATAGATCATAAAAGCTTGTTATTTTCAAACCAACCATTATCAGTTATCGATCCGGCTGTTGGACCACATTTTTTATACAGAGGCTCTGTTATACGTCAATAACGTTGGTCATTTTTTATTTTTTGTCCATAAAAATGTACACAAAATAAGTTCGAAATATTCTCAAAAGAAAGTCGTTTTGTCCAAATCCAAAATAATTAATCTAGTAGACAAAAAAAATCGAAGAAGACGACGATCTTTCAGTCCGCCACAGTGGTGTCCTCCCTTAAGGATTTATCGATAATGAACTATTGATTCTTATTGATGATTCATTGTTATCGCAATACTTATTATTTTCATTTGCAATTTATTATTTGCGGTTAAATATGTATTATTTATAATATGTTGCGTATTATTTATTATTTGTTATTATTTATGATTTATCATCCATTATTTTATTACTTTTAGCTACTCGACGAAATTTCCGTGCAAAAAAAACTACACCATACCCGGCATGTTCACATTAAATTTTGGCCAAATCGGTCGGCGAGTCCGGATTTCAAGCTTCAATATTCCCCTTAAACATTTTCAGGTTAAAAGTTCCTCCAGCTCGAAATACTCGTGAAAAAAAAACCGCACCACCGAAATGAACTATTACATAAGCCGCGTATTTATTCAATTTATCCAAAATAAAAGAAAAAGTGTCACCTTCCAGTGCACTCAAATTCGTTCAATAATTTAAAAAATTAAAAATCAATGGCAACATTTTTTTGAAAATCGAAACAACCATTTCGTACGAAAAAAATTAAATTCGTTCACCCGGAATAAAATCGTGCAACGCCCAGTTCGCACGTCATTTATTTCTTCCCTCATTTATTTATTTCGTCTCTAGGCTGACAACGTCGGCAACCCTCTACCCTTATTTTTCCACGACCCCCTATCAATGCCCATTCTCATTACCAGCCGATTCCCATCACTTCCCGATCGAATAAAGCCCTACACATCAACCAAAAAAAACACATTAAACAACACCTGCAGCACCAAAATCAGGACGTATACGATAATACCCGATTTACTTACGACCGCGCGCGCGGTGACTTTCCGGTGATTGAAGTCCCTATCAGAATGTCGGTATCCTTGGCGTCTCCGTATATATCCGTTCGCTGCAGATCTCGCCCGTTGAGCGCGGTACGGGGACATCTCCCGCGGCACCGAAGAATTTAATCATTACGGGAATGAAATTCGAGGGATGCGCGTTAGTAGAATAGCCCCAGCGTGCAATACGGTTTTGCGAGATAGTGTCTCGCGGTGGTGATAGCGGTCGAGGCGGTTCAACGACGACAGAAGATCCGGAAAGGAAAGGGCGCATAGGAAAGGGAGAGAAAGAGAGACAGAGAGAGAGTGTGTGAGAGAGAGAGAGAGAGAGAGAGAGAGAGGAAAAGGCACTGGGTGAAAAAGAGAGATGCTGGAGATGTTGGAAGGAAATGGGTCAGATATAAGCAAAGAAATAGGAAGAGGAATTGCTGAAGCATAGCTAGAGAAGCACGCACGTATATATACACACACAAACACACACACACACACACACACACACACACACACACACACACACACACACACATAGATGTATAGAGATGGTCCATCTGGAGCTGTGTATGTGTGTGTGTGTGTGTGATGTGCGCACACACATGTATGTATACAGTACGCACACACACACACACCCACCCACCTACCCACACACCCATATGTATACGTCAAGAAGCAACGAGGCGAGGGAGGAGCAGCATTGTTGGCCGAGTGACCGATGCACAAATAAATTCTGGTCTCTCCTCCATTCAACCTCCTCCCGTGAAGATCTACGCTCAGATCTACGCTCTGTTCTCTCTCTCTCTCTCTCTCTCTCTCTCTCTCTCTCTCTCTCTCTCTCTCTCTCTCTCTAACTCTAACTCTAACTCTAACTCTAACTCTAACTCTAACTCTAACTCTAACTCTAACTCTAACTCTAACTCTAACTCTAACTCTAACTCTAACTCTAACTCTAACTCTAGCTCTAGCTCTAACTCTAACTCTAACTCTAACTCTAACTCTAACTCTAACTCTAACTCGAACTCGAACTCGAACTCGAACTCGAACTCTAACTCTAACTCTAACTCTAACTCTAACTCTAACTCTAACTCGAACTCGAACTCGAACTCGAACTCGAACTCTAACTCTAACTCTAACTCGAACTCGAACTCGAACTCGAACTCGAACTCGAACTCGAACTCGAACTCTAACTCTAACTCTAACTCTAACTCTAACTCTAACTCTAACTCTAACTCTAACTCTAACTCTAACTCTAACTCTAACTCTAACTCTAACTCTAACTCTAACTCTAACTCTAACTCTAACTCTAACTCTAACTCTAACTCTAACTCTAACTCTAACTCTAACTCTAACTCTAACTCTAACTCTAAGTCTAACTCTAACTCTAACTCTAACTCTAACTCTAACTCTAACTCTAACTCTAACTCTAACTCTAACTCTAACTCTAACTCTAACTCTAACTCGTACTCGTTCTTCTTTCGACCTCGCTTGGGGTCGAGAAAAAAGTTCCATTTTGAAGATTTTTTTTCTGACGAGAGTATTGGGATGACGACGTCAGGATTTTACATACAATTGATACAGAGTCTTGCCAAGTTTGATTTTTTTTAAATTGGGAAATATTGATAAACATCGGTGTTATTATTATTTGAATAAAGTGCTGCCGTTGCTGCATGACCGATCGGTGTAGATGGTTCTGGCGACTAGGTCGATCTGAAATGAAAAAAAGAACTCTTATACTATAACGAGACTTTCGTACGACTGAATACTTGTTTGAAATTTTGGAAAATAAGGAAAGCTGTAGCCAAAAAATTGGATTTTCGACTGGAAAAAAACAACTTTGATAATTTGTTAATGATGAATGGATAAACATGTCGAAAGACCATCGATCATTATAGATTTTGTTCAAAGTTTAACCAAACATTGTTCTTATCATTACGCATATTTGAGTGAAATTTCAGAACAGTCGCCTATGTAGATTGGGAGATGATGGGTTTTTAGTTTGCAGATTTTAACCCTGCAGAGTTTGCATTGACCGGAAGTCAGATCACATAATTCGTCGTACCATGCTAATGTGTTTATAAATTGAGGAAAAAAAATTATGTTTAGATAGCAAACTAGTTAGGGAAAGAGTAAAAAAAGTTTGGATTGCCTTTACTATTCGGTTTTGCTAAAAACATTCGGTAAAGACAGAATAATTAACCGTAAAATATATTTTCCCCTTATAATAAGATATAGCAACACCGCAGAACGGTATTGTGCAATATTTCGAGAAAAAAAAATTGTCGCGTTCCTAAAGTTAAAAACTCCAATCATAAAATAAAGTATTTGCCTTATAAATATCAATATTTTATTATTGTTTATGTTATCTTCATTAAAATATAAAAGTGTTGGTTAATTCCCAACCAGTTAAAAACTTTGTTCGATTAAAAATTACTTCCGAATAAAAATTTGTGTTGCAGTATTATTTTAAATATGCCACGCAAACTTACGTCATTGGATACGTGGAACGATGCGGGGACAAATATTTGTTTACGAAAAATTATTCTATCTAAATTTCAATGCAGACCCTGCAACGTTAAAAGTTCCGGATAAACTTCCGAAAAACCCACACCTCCGAATAAATTAGAACTTCGTCTACTAATGTATTTTTAGTCGCTGATCACGTATATGATAGTGAAAATACCCGCAAATTTGATTTTCAAGATCAAAAGTGAGAAAAACAATTTTTTTGTAATTTTTCTATTTTATTTTAACAAATGTTGATCGTAGAGGAAAATGTCTTCTACAAAAGTTGTACCCAATTAAAAGACTGATATTTTATGTGCTATACAAATTTTGTCTAAAATCATTATTTTCGAAGAAAAATGGGATAATACTCAAAAAAGGATATTTAGCTAAACTCCATTAGTTGCGTTAGTATCTACTTACGCACTTTACTGCATGTGGGCGCAAATAAACCCAAATAAAACAAACATAAACAGCAATCAAAACAAACCCAAACAAACTCGGGTATGTTGAATCGTGGGGTGTGTTCACTGGAGTGGGCGCAGAGCACCTCGGATGGGTGTGTGGAATCGCGGGGTGCGTAGATCACTGGGGTGGGCGGAGGGCACCTCGGATGGGTACATGAAATCGCGGGGTGCGTAGAACACTGGGGTGGGCGGGGGGCACCACGGATGAGTGCGTGGAATTGTGGGGTTCGTAGAACACTGGGATGGGCAGGCGGCACCTCGGAAGGGTGCGTGGAATCGGGGGGTGCGTAGATCACTGGGGTGGGCGAGGGCACCACGGATGGGTGCGTGGAATTGTCGGGTTCGTAGAACACTAGGGTGGGCAGGGGGCACCTCGGATGGGTGCGTGGAATCGTGGGGTGCATAGAACACTGGGGTGGGTTTGTTGGACACCTTGGATGGGTGTGTGGAATATTGGGGTGCGTACAACACTGGAGTGCTTGCATAGCATGTTTTCCATTCTTTTCTCTTTAGCCAATTTTTAAACAAAAAATACAAAAAAAGCACAAAGTAGAATAAAGTACAAAAAAACAAAAGACAGATTAGAATACAAAAAATTTATGCACTTCAAAGACTAAACTGTGACCTCCCCGTGGTGAAGTGCGTAAGTAGATGACATCGAAACTAATAGAGTTTAGCAAAATATAATTATTGGAGTATTGTCCCATTTTTCTTGGGAAATAATGATTTTAGACGAAACCTGCATATAATGTAAAATATCAGTTTTTTAATAGGCTACAACTTTCGTAGAAGACGTTTTCCATTACGATCAATATTTGTTAAAATAAAATAGAAAAACTACAAAAAACCGTATTTCTCCAGTTTTAACCTTGGAAAAAAAATTTGCGGGTATTTTCACTATCATATTCGAGATCAGCAAATCAAAATACAAAAGTACACGAAGTTCTAAATTATTCGGTGGTGTGGGCTTTTCGGAAGTACTACCAAAGGTGCAATTTAAAAACCCATTATCTCTCAATCTAAATAGTCGACTGTTCTGAAATTTCACTCAAACATGTATAATGATATGAAGAATGTCTGGTTGAAATTTGAACAAAATCTATAGAAGTCAAGAGCGCGCGCTCGTTCTACCTTAAGACGCTACGCTACAAAACTATGCAATAAAAGGAACAAGTATATCAACATTTCTCAAGGCGCGCCTAGATGGACAAGAAGTTAAAAATAGCAGCGCACCGTTCATAGTTGGCTGCTGGACCTCAACTTTCTCAAGGAGCGTCGCAAGATTTTAGCAAATTTCAGTCAAGGGTGGGAGATAACGATGTTTTTTTTTTGCTGTCTCCTCGGGGAAATACTTTCTCATTGTAATCAAACGCGAGAGACGAAAAAAAAATAGAATTTCCAGGCATACCCTTCCACACACACACACACACACACACACACACACACACACACACACACACACACACACACACACACACACACACACACACACACACACACACACACACACACACACACACACACACACACACACACACACACACACACACACACACACACACACACACACACACACACACACACACACACACACACACACACACACACACACACACACACACACACACACACACACACACACACACACACACACACACACACACACACACACACACACACACACACACACACACACACACACACACACACACACACACACACACACACACACACACACACACACACACACACACACACACACACACACACACACACACACACACACACACACACACACACACACACACACACACACACACACACACACACACACACACACACACACACACACACACACACACACACACACACACACACACACACACACACACACACACACACACACACACACACACACACACACACACACACACACACACACACACACACACACACACACACACACACACACACACACACACACACACACACACACACACACACACACACACACA
>OY723385.1:68641339-68689858 GCA_963210295.1 Ophion ellenae
TCCAGGGTGATTATGGTCCGATACACTCCGTGTCCCAAACGTCAGAGAGAAGCAGGTACGACATATGGTAAATGGTTCCTCGTTCGTATATATACACGTTCATAAATATATATACACACACACACACATTTCCATGATTACACACACACGCACGTGTAATCATGTGCGAATTTAAATCGAATTGCACGCGAAAATCATGTGCGAATTCAAATCATATGCGAATTTAACATTTTTTTTCGTGTGATAAAGTAATTCGCTCATAATATTAATTACACATCTATTCAGTATGAATATCAAGCTGTTAGAATTTCCTTTTCGATGTACAAAAATGCCTACTACTAATATTTTCTTTTTTTTTGTATTTTTTTTAGGCGCTCCGCGGCGTGACATTTAGCATCCACAATTTTTTACCTAGAACAAAAAACAAAAATTCTCGTCAATCTACATTAGAATACCTAGAGAAGTACGTACGGAATTTAAGGGGGGATTGTCTTTTTTTTCGCAAAATTTACCGCTTTTTGGGAATTTTTTTGTGAAGAAAGTATACAACGGAAAACTTGTGAAACTTGGCATATAGTTTTATTGATCTGTTTACTACATACAAAAATTTTTTTAAACAATTTCATCAAAAAATCCGCCTCCCACCCCCCTCGACGCGCGATGGTCCTTTTTCGATGGTGTGCACGATTTCTCAAAAACTATTCAACCGATTGCCTTCAAATTTGGACAGAATGCTCAGCTGACATCCTTTTATCGTTTGATGAAGCAAAAAAGCAATACGTTTAATAGTTTTTTATTCATAACAAAAAATCGATCAATTTTTTTCGAAAAATCGATACTTCAAGTTCAAAACGTCACCAAATCGTCAATTTTTTTTTCCCCTTCATCGAACGATGGCTATATGTGTCTAAAGTAAAATGCTTTTTGGGTTTTTGTTGCAGGATGAACGTGAAGGCTGTAATCGTGCACACCATCAAAAAAGGACCATCGCGCGTCGAGGGGGGTGGGAGGCGGATTTTTTGATGAAATTGTTTAAAAAATTTTTTGTATGTAGTAAACAGATCAATAAAACTATATGCCAAGTTTCACAAGTTTTCCGTTGTATACTTTCTTCACAAAAAAATTCCCAAAAAGCGGTAAATTTTGCGAAAAAAAAAGACAATCCCCCCTTAAAAATATTGTTTGTTTCAATAGTTGTAGGTGTTTGGATTTGAATAATGAATTTTCAGTGAAAAATTTCGTTATAACTGCTCATAAACTGCTCATAAAATGAAAAGTTTTCGATTAATCAGAAATTCCGCATTACTTTCAAATTTGAAGTAAATCGAGTGAAAATTGTTAAAGATATTTGTCACGCCAATTGGAAAAAAGTTGTTTCGAGATGTTTCGAGTAGTCGGCCATTTTGTCAATCGAAAAAAATATATATATATTTTTCGTAAAAGCTTGATGTTCATACTAAATAGATGTGTAATTAATTTTATGAGTGAATCACTTTTTCATACGAAAAAAATTGTTAAATTTGCACATGATTTTATACCCGTTACCGTGGCCTGAGGCCTTAAATAACGAAATTTTATAACTGTTTTTCTCAATCATTTCTCCGGAGAGCTGCAAATCAGTACATATATTGTGTGACGGGTGCCAGTAAGTGATCATGCTTACGAGAGCAGTGACTTCTACATCCACTTTTCCGAAGTGACTAAATGTGTCGTATCATCCCCCATGGAAATTTATGTATGTAAAATATATGCAGAAAATATATGCTACATATATATATATATCGGTCGCATATATAGTGACGAAAAATAGAATAATACGTATATATTCAGTATATATGCACCAAATATATGACGCATATATGACCCATATATTTTCGACATATTTTTCTGACCAAAACATATATGCTACGTATAAACACTATATATGATGCATATATGAGGCATATGCGACGCATATATTTTCGATATATTTTCAATCGATTTTTTTGTCAGAAAAATATATCAAAAATGTACGCGTCATATATGACACATGTATGTGTCATTTATGCGTCATATATGACGCATACATTTTTGATACATATTCCTGACAAAAAATATATGCTGTGTATAAACACTATTACAGTTAAACTTCATGAAACTTAAAACTTAAACTTAAAAAAACTTAACTTACAGTTAAAGTACGCTATTACATATAAACACTATATTCAGATATGCTACGCATATCTGTATATATGTGGCATATATGTACCATTTATGCAGTATATATGTGGTATGTACGCAGAGTGTATGCAACATATATGCTAAATATATGTGGTATATATGCAGAGTAAATGCTACATATATCATTGATATATGATACATTGATATACAGTAATACCACGCATATACATCTCATATATAAAAACGTTACGAAAATTAGGATTTGGCACATGTATGCAACATATATTTTCAATATATGGCATACATTTCACATATATTACAATTATTAATAAAATAAATTTGCATTATATTTTTGCGTATATAAATTTCCATGGGGGATTGTTGTAGCTTGCGCTTTTTTTCAACAGACCTTGTGTGTTACGAGATGATATCACAGACGAGAGAGTCATTCCTCTGGTCGTTCTTAACTGTATCATTTTTCAATTAAATAAGTCACTCTTTACCTGTTCAAGTGGAACTTCTCGACACCCACTCACCACCAGATTTTGAGGTTAGAAAAACGTAGCATGCCGCGCTGTGCATAAAAAACCGCTTGAATCTTCATTTCTCTGGCATCATTCCGTTGGGTCCTCCCAACATATGAGCGCCAGGGACATGATACCATCTTGGTTACGCATTTGTGGATATGCATGAGGTTACGTAAAAATGATTCTCTTAGCTTATTGCCATGCCGCTATAGAATTACGAAAGCGTCCGCAGAAAAAGGGAAGCATAAAAACGGAGATACGAAAATCTTAAGGGGGTATCCCTTTTTGGAAATTTCAAAAATCGTTTTTTTTTGCACATTGTTATAGTGTGAACTTTCAAGAATATTTCAAGAGCAACCGGACACCGAAATTCTACAAATTGACGAAGTTACACCTATTTTAGTGGAACAGTGTGCGTCGGGTCAAGGATGATTCGCGTGTAACGAAAGCGGACACCGAAGCACAAGACCACTCAAAAGAGGCCCGAACTGGCCGTAGATTGCATAGATTAGGTATGCAACACGATCTCGGTGATGAGAAAGAACACTTGTACGGTGCGGGAATCGCTGACTAGCAATTAAACGACAATATTTCACACGATCGTATAAAATATGTACCAAAAACTTTGAACGTGATTATCTCGAAACTACATATCTTGACACGGCAGGATTGATACATTGAGTAACTTTCACACTATTGACTTGAATTTTCACCATTAGCGTTCAAACAGTAGTCATTTTCGGTTCACAATCGCATTTTTCAACTGGATGAACCATTTGTTAATAACAATGACTTCAGCATGCTGTTTGTGAGAGAAAAATGAGGTTTTCTTTGGAGAAGCTGTCATTTTTCGTATTTTTCGAAATTTCGAAAAGTGGATCGTGAACGCATAGCTAGTTGGATATATTTGAAGACGTTTTTGTTGTTTTCGTTTCATATTACATTTGAGCCTGGTAGAGTTTCCGACGTTTCGGGCCTCGCCGCTGGAGGACTGCAACGCCAATTGCAGCACCACGAACACTTCGAAAGATTTTTATCCGAAAAAATTACATTGTAACCACAAACATGTGTATAACATACTGGGAAAAGATTAATTTATTCCAACCAATGTGTTACTAGAAAAAATGCATCATTCTCACCCCTCAAATTGGGCTTCCAGAGAGGGATACCCCGTTAAGGGGCTATACCAGTGTGACACTTTAAAAAAATCGATTTTTTTTTGCCTTTTTCGACAGTTTATACTTTCAAGACTATCCTGTAAAAATTTCAAGGCCGTATCTCTAATCATTTTATCTTGCAAAAATCGATAGTTCAATCTTCAAACGCGTTTTTCTCGAAATGAGATTTTTCAAATTTGCTGACATTGCAAAGAGAAATTATTCGATTGACTTGCAATTTGAACTGAGTATTCTTGAATATATTTACTATACAATGACGTAGGATATTTTTGATTGGATGAAAATTGACGATTTGGCATTCAAAAAAACGACCATTTTATAGGCAAGACAACAGACTTTTTTTTCATAACTACGCCATTTTGTTAGATTTTGATAATTTTCGAAAATCCTACGTCATTGTACAGGAAATACCTTCCAGTTTAACGACTTTTTTTCCTTTTTCGGTTTCAGCTACTTAATCGGCCGGAATCACGTCAGCAGTGGAGGAACTTTTTTTGGCGCCTCCGAAAGCAGCACATAAGTCGCTTGGATCTCAATATTTTTCTATAAAAAAATTTAGGTCAAATATAGCCAAGTATATTCTTAATTTTCCGAAACATTTAATTGAGTACTTTTCTTCCAAAAAATTCCGGAAAATCACTCAAATTTTCAGCGTTCACACTGGTATAACCCCTTAAACAGCCCGTGCGGAAAACTGATAGGGCATCCCTAATAAAAATAAGGGCCTTTCAGGGTTTTCCTAGTGCTTTCCCTAGTAGGGATTTCCACAATAGGCCCCAACTTGGCCATTATGGGGATAAACCTGTAGGGATTTCCACAAAAGGACCCGACTTGGCCATTATAGGGATAAACCTGTAGGGATTTCCACAATAGGCCCAGACTTGGCCAGTATAGGGATAAACAAGTAGGGATCTCCACAATAGGCCCAGATCTGACTATTATAGCGATAAACCAGTATAAATAGCTTAGGCTACATGGTTGATGGCATTTCAATTATTCAAATCGATTATATACATCGATCGAATAATATTATCGAACGCAAATTTGGAAAAAGCGTAAGGGCATTAGCAAATAAAAAATCAACGATGAACACAAATATGCAGACAAACATCAGACAGTATTTATTTATCAAATTAATGAAACCTTTTACATAGATACAAACAGTTACTCTTGGTTTCACTCATACATGGAGTAATGCTAGCGCATAAGTGTGAACAGTCCCAACCGGTTTTCTCGACATTTTTATAGCAACTAATTTCCGCTCAATACTCATCATAGGGAAAATTATTTCTTCTGAAGACTTCGCTGATATTTCCCATTCATAAACTTTATCTGACTGTGTAGGATAAGTAAATAAATTGGTCTTTGTTTTCCAGATCTTTTCCTCAATGGAAATAGATTCTAGTGATTCAGTAGACCCATATATTTTTTTTATTTCTACTACACATCCATTCCTTAGAATGGATTATTTTTTGTATTATTTTTGTCATGGCAGTTTGTCATAAAGGCTCACATGCAAATACGCAATCACATTTCTACGCGCGCACACATACATACACATGTACTCACGCCCACACCTATGCACATGAACAATTACATAAAAACAAATACAGATATACCTTGACGGGTTTAACATACACGTATATCCACTGATACGGATTTTTTTTGGCGCTGGAATGGTTATGATGAGGCGCCGATGAGGCATTTTCAGGGTGCTCAAATGGTTTTGATGAGGCACCATTGAGGCAACTTGTAAGGCCCCGGTCGTTGCGCCTTTAATGGCCCTTGTTGACAAAGTGTGACCGGCCGCTAACGGCCCTCATGTGGCTTCCAGATTAGGGCCCGAATAAAGTTAGGGGAATATTATTGGGGCCCGATCACAGCCCCAACTCAATTTCCGCACGGGAGGATCCTGTAGAACGAGAGATTTTGAAACAAAAAAAGCGAAATCAGTATTCACATAAAAAGGAGAAGAAGATTTTATTAAACCAATAAAAACTTCATAGGAAAGGGTTTGCATTATCCCTCTGGCCCTACTATTTCTTTCGATCATGATCAATCTCTCAAGACTGAGCAATCAGTGAGATCCATAGGGAATTATATCGATTAGAACTGAAGTCAATTGCAGTTTTTAATTGAAAAAATTAAATATTGTTGTTTATAAATATCGTCGTCCTGCGAAATCATAATTTCGGGAGAATCATCCATATATTGCTAATTGAAAATAATAACAATCTGCTAAGACTATTTATGAAAATGAAATAATGACCCGAAACTCATGATCATTTATTGTTTATTTCTTCATCCGTTTGTGCTTGTTTGTTTTTAATAATCTTTTTTACAATCATTTATTGGAATTGCCTCTACCTGCATAGCACAATTCTCACTAGCCTGAATTCTATTCTAGCATCAAGTCGCGTTTCCGTTTAGAATTCATCGAAAATACATTTTTTAAATCCTTCCTGACTCGCATCCAGACACGAATAATTATTATTCCCAAAGAAAATAAAAAGTACCTGAAAATCAGATAATAATAATGACGAACGGATCGAATGTATTCACGTATACAAAAAAGAACAATGAACCGCGATTATGTTTGGAAGGTGATCTCGTCGCTGCGCCTTTCCAATTAAACTCATTGCCGATTACTTTTCGGCCGAATAATTTTCTATTAAAGCACATCCGCCGGTTCGGTATACGGTATATACGGGCCGCCGCAAATAACGCGCCTCATGGTTTCGCTCTAAATTGCGCGGGTCCTCTTCGTTTATCAGTCTCGGTCGAATAGCGTATAGGAATTCGTGAACGCTCGCGAATCCGCATCGAACGTAATCCCGATTATTGCCGGGTCATCTCGATAATTATGCGGGTGAAACGAACGCGAAGAGACGAGGAAAAAAGAAAAGAGTAAAGGAGCTTATGTCCGTATAGCTCGTATGTGTATAAATGGGGAAAAGTGATTTTGAAGACATTTTACAACGAGGGCCGTCCTCAAAACTGCCAAAAAGGATAGTAGTCAACATTATGTAGACATAATGGGTCTAACATCTCCTAAATATGTGTCTGTACACACACACACACACACACACACACACACACACACACACACACACACACACACACACACACACACACACACACACACACACACACACACACACACACACGCACACACGCACACACACATATATATATATATATATATATATATATACGAGTGTGTGCACGTGGGGGTGTAGGGTATTCCAGCTCAACTCAAACAGCTATTTCCCTCACCATTATTGAGTATAGATTTCCATAATGGAAAACTTCATTCCTGGTGTCAAAAAAAGTCCGAATTTTTTCTAATTTTTTGCCCCAACTTTCAGCCTCTCGGGCTGATTTTGAAATTCTGAAAAAACTTATATACATCTAAGACCTGTTTTGGGCTTTTTTCAACGAAACTGAATTCGCGCTTCCGATAGTCACTATTTTTTTGTGAAATTTCGATTTTGGGGGACGATTATTCGACAGTTCAAAAGTCAGAAAAATACTTTTTTGGTGTTGCAAGTAAAAAGAAACTTCAAAAATTACAACAAAAAAATTGTTTAATAATGCTCGGGGAGAATTGGGGTCAGTTCAAAAAATGAATCGAAGCTTTTCTGTTCAGGTAAATTGAAATTAGTAGCACAACGAAAAAGAGAGGAAGTGTGAGAGCGAGAGAACGAGGGGAGTACTAAATAACGCTGCATAAACAACATAGAATAAATAACAGCAAAAATAGGATTTGGGATGATTGATGGAGAATTCAGAATGGAATATATCCCACCCGAATTGAATTTCATCCAAAAACCATTTTTTGTTCGTGCTTGCCAGACCGAAAAAAGACTTGTCCGACTTCCAAGCTGTCGAATAATCATACCCAAAATAGAAATTTCACAAAAAAAATAGTAAATTTCGGAAGCGCGAATTCAGTTTCGATGAAAAATGTCTAAAACAGGTCTTAAACGTATCTAAATTTTTTCAGAATTTGAAAAACTGCCCCATTGGTCTTTTCGATTTTTTGCAACCGGAGAAGAGCAATAAGGGGGAAAAAATTACAAAAAAGTGGGTGTTTTTTTACGCGAGTGGCGAGGTTTTCTGCTAACGAAATCTATGATGAAAGATGGTGAAAAAAATCGTTGTCTGAATTGAAGTGGAAGACTCCATATACATATACACACACACACACACACACACACACACACACACACACACACACACACACACACATATATATATATATATATATATATATATATATATATATATATATATATATATATATATATATATATATATATATATATATATATATATATCAGAAACGTTGATTAGCAATTACGAATGGTTTAAACGCGGGTATAATCGCGATGGCAACCGATTCGTAAGCATAAGAGGACCCGCAGTATACGCGCGTAATGTTCGGGGTTGGTCTTTATGCTATAGCTGGCTGATTCGTGCAATAATCATGGAAAACTGCATTTACCGCAATTCCATCCCCTTTTCGCTCTGCTTTTCCCACCTCTCTCTCTCTCTCTCTCTCTCTCGCTCTCTCTCTCTAAAACCAACTACGCAAGTACACACTCCAACATTCGCGTGCTATCCAAACGCTAATTTCGACACGATAGGTTCCCCGCCCTCTCCCCAACCCGCAGCACGCGGAATGTCCGACCGGCAGGAATGGAGAGGGAGAAAGTGCGATGCAGATAGCTTTTATAACACGGCGAATTGCGGCCGGCCCATTATTCGACCTCAGGGTTATTAATCGACGGGTTTTCAACGTGTAACACGAATGGAGAGCGGCGAGAGAGAGGAAGCGAGAGGATGAAGGATGACGGGGCGGAGATTATAGAGGGAGGAAAGAGGAATATTTGCTGCTGCTATCGGGACGAACCATTGCCCGATTAACCATCTGGACGGGACTAGAGAACGTGAAATGATTTTGTCCCGGCAATAGTGTTGACGGAAAATGATTAGGCCAGGCGTTATTGGAACAGAACGATGCCAGAAACGCATCGCTGATTAATATGTACCTATATGCATAAGTAGCTGCCACCCGCTGCCAATAGACGGCGTTTGGTACACTATTTTCTCATATTGATAGCTGGCGATACACACACTGAGAGAAATGTGCGTTTTCAACCACATTTCATCTATACTTTATATTTCCTTGAGGGGACACACATGTTAACCGCAACCACTAATCTCACAAGCATACGTTTGATGTTCAACGCCATATAATATAGTAGTTTTAAATAAAATGGATTTTCCATGACACGATCAAAAATGTGATCACCTAAGATCCTAATAGTTGCTTGTGATTTGCGACGATGTTTATAGTGATCAGAAGAGTATGTGGCTTCCGGATAGAGGCTGTATTGAAGATCAGCGTTATGCCGACGTTTAGCAAATGTTACAGTCTCCACCATCAGGGCTGAGAGCTCCGATACTGAAGATCTTGTGTCTCCGGTATGCCTTATATAGTTGCAGTCATCGTTCCAGATCACAGCACCAGTCAACCGGATGTTTTAATTGATCAGCTGGTCAAAAAAACCGGGAGGACGGTGTGCCAAATAGGACTGACGTGATAACGTCTCTGTTCAGATTGTCCGGATATTTTCAGATATCCAGGCCGTCTCGATGTTTCCTGGAAAAATAGCTGTTTGATGGGGCCCGACTTTGGGCTTTGTCGAACTGAATGGCATGACCAGTCTCCGTTCAATGTTCGGCCAGAGCTGATTGTGCAATGTGGCCATATTTCTACACACGGCAAAACCTCCTCAGCAGAATATAACGAAGGAAGAACATCTTGCTCTTCACAATATGAAGAAAAACAAGGACATCTCAATACTACCGGCTGACAAAGGGAATGCTACTGCCATCATGGACAAGACGGACTACTGCGATAAAATGATGAACCTGCTCGAGGACACTAACACGTACAAGAAACTATCACGTGACCCCACATCGAGTGTAGAAAAGAAAACCACAACACTTCTAGAGAAGGCTGGCGTATCAGAGAACCTAAGCAAAGCCCTTACATCCAAGGGATCCCTATCACCCAGACTTTACGGTCTACCGAAAATACACAAAAGCAATATCCACTAAGGCCCATTGTCAGCAACTTAGGCAAACCCACATTTCATTTGGCACGTTTTCTCTGCAACCCTTGCAGGAACTCGTGGGCCCCAACAACTTCCACATCCTAAATTCCCGAGACTTCGTGAACAAGATCCACTCCATCAAGGGATAACCAGACATCTTAGTGAGTTTCGATGTTCGTATCTCTGTTTACGAACGTCCCGACCCATGAAACCCTAAGCATAGTTCAAAAACCAACAAAGTTGCCCCCAACCTTTTCCTCTCATAGAAAACTGCCTAAACTCTGCATATTTCCAATTCCAATCCCAGTTTTATAAACAAACTTCAGCCGCAGCCATGGGTTCCCCTATTTCCCCTATCATCGCCAACTCCTTTATGGAGAACTTCGAGACTGAATTCTGAAAGAAGCTCCCCTCAAGCCCTCCACCTGGTTCCGATGTGTTGATGACACTTTCGTTATTTCGAGCGACGGCAAAGAAAACCTCGACCAATGTTTAACCTTTCTCAACTCCCCACACAAGAATCAATTCACCATGGAGATAGAGCAAAACAATAAAATCCCTTTTCTGGATGTACTGGTTCAACGGTAAAACGATGGCACCTTGGGCCACAAGGTTTACCGGAAGCCAACGCATACGGATAGATACCTCCACGCTACGTCCCATCATCACCCTTCCCAAAAAGAGTCGGTCAGGTCTCTGGTCTACAGAGCACTAGCGATCTCCGAATCGGACTCTCTGGATGAACTAGAACACCTACGAAAAGCTTTAGAAGATAACGGCTCCAAGCCAGGTAACATCGAAAGATCGATCAAACATCTAAAAAGAAAAATAGCTTATCAAAAAACGGTGACAGCACCTGAAGATGAGAATGAAGGATAAATAACATCAACAACTTCCCTTCCACATTTTGAGGGCATAACCGATCGCATAGGCAGGGTCCTTGGAAAACATAATGTGCGAGTCATCTTCAAACCTCAGAAGAAGCTAGCGCAAGTGCTTCCGAGTGCGAAAGACCAAAGACCACCATTAAGTGCACCGGGAGTGTATAAGAGACCTTGCTCATGCGGTAAAGTGTACATAGGAGAAACCGGGAGGAGGATCAGTACACGGATCAAAGAACACCAACGGTGTATCAAAAATGGCCACATTGCACAATCAGCTCTGACCCAACATTGGATGGAGACTGGTCATGTCATTCAGTTCGACAAAGCTCAAAGTCTGGTTCCACCTAACAGCTATTTTTCCAGGAAACATCGAGAAGGCCTGGAAATCCGAAAACATCCGGACAATCTGAACAGAAACGGAGGGTATCACTTCAATCCTATTTGGCACACCGTCCTCCCGGTTTTTTAACTGACCAGCTGATCAATTAAAACAGTCATCTCGAACGATGACTGCAACTATATAAGGAATACCTTAGACACGAGAGCTTCAGTATCAGAGCTCACAGCCCTGATGATGCAGACTGTAACGTGTGCGAAACGGCGGCACAACGCTGATCCTCAACACGGCCTTCATCCTTAGGCCTCCAACACGGCCTCCAAGCCTTAAAACTAAGATGTTTATAGTGATTTGTAAAGGGTGTCTCGAAATTACCTGACATTTTAATTGATTAAAATGGCAGGTTTTGTTGAGACACCCTTTACTATACTATAAGATACGACCTGGTATTTGCGTATTTTGTGTGCTATTCAAGCGTTGGTTCTAGGCATCAATGCCCATCTACTCACTGCATGGAATATTTCATGTATGCGAAATAAAATAAAATACGCAACTGGGAGTTCTACCTTGACGATTTTTTATTGCAATTCGCCATTACCTGACCTCCTGTGGTGATTGAATTCGAGAAAAATATTTCGCCTACGCATGAAGTCTAAGCAACAACCCGCCTGCCTATCTTCTGCCTATACTACGCACGCTGCCACTACGGTATCGAGTACTTGTGGCATCATGATCGCAAATATAAGTCGTCTTGCAAATATGGAACATTTGCAGGATGTTGTGGTTCATTATTTCTCGGCAAAGAAATCGGCCGTGGAATCTTGTCGTTTGCTTGAGCAAGTGTATGCCGAACATGCGCCATCGAATACAACCGCTTCCAATGTGGTGGTGTCTCTATGGACAATAAGGACCGCGGGAAACCACGGGAAAGCGGGCTGTCGTGTATTACGAGCTGCTGAAAGCTTCGGAAACCATCACTGGGGCGTAATCGACTGCAATTGATGCGTATGAAACGAGCCCTGCACCAGAAGAGGCCGAAATGGGAGAGTCGCCATTACAAGTTTGCAGCCCTAAACACTAGGCCGCATGCTGCTCAACCGGTTGAGTAGAGAGATACCTTGAAGCGAGGACAAAATTGGCTGATTTTCATGTTTTTTTCTTATAAGGAAAGATTCCTTCACCATTTTTTACACTGAGGTCGAATTGTGTTACTACTTTTGACTATTACAGGGCTACATTTTTTTAAATTAATCTTTTTAAATGGTGGAGTTATGGCACGATCTTCTGAACTGCATTTTCACAATTGGCGTGACTCATAGCTAAAAAACCAATCAACTGATTTCAATGATATATGCAGTACTGCAGAAATAAGTGTGATGTTTTTACACACTTTGAGTGGGTAAATGGCTCTAGACTCTTTTTACACATTTTAACGTGTATAAGAAAATAACACACGTAAGTGTGTTGTTTAAACGCATCTATCCGTGCTATCTTTACACCCTTATTTTTCACGCACGTTAAAATATGTAAAAAGTGTGTACAGCCATTTACACACCTAAAGTGTTAAAAAAAACAACACATTCATTTTTACAGTGCGATCGCCATGTTCCCCAAACGTCACTTCCTCCGAGTACCATTTGTCCTCATCGGTGCAGTCACCGCTTACTGCTCAGCACTCTACCTCACGAGGAACATCCCTCAGGTGACACCTTTCGATTTTGTTGAAATTTGGATATGTTGTAAAGCACCGAAAAGTAAGCGATACGTATTTTTTTGTTATCGGCGGAAAAACGGTTTAAGGGCTGAAACGCACCCTCAAAAATGGGGATGTTTTTCGTTTTTCGTCGATAACGTTTTAACGGTACGAGATATTAAAAAATGTCAAATTACAACAATGTTTATTTTTTCGTGCACTATACATTGGAGATGAGAACGATAACGTTATCGACGAAAAACGAAAAACACCCCTATTTTCGAGGGTTCGTTTCACCCCTAAAACCGTTTTTCCGCCGATAACAAAAAAATACGTATCGCTTACTTTTCGGTGTTTTATAACATATCCAAATTTCAACAAAATCGATGAGTGTCACCTGAGGGATGTTCCTTGTCAGACGAAGGTGTCGAAAACTGTCCGAATGACTGGCTCGCCCCCGGAAAACCCGAGTTTTTCGTGTATACGCGAAGTAGCCCATTGGCAAACGAGCTTCGGACGATACAAAATCCATGTCCGTTTTTCTTCTGTCGCCGCGAGTAAAAGTCCATTTCGAATAAAAGTCACGTACGTTTTCCAATCGTCGTTGGGTTGCTACGTTGACGTTTGTGCAATGAAAAGTAGGATAAAAAAGGGGAAACGAGAGAAGAGGAGGCAGAAAAGAGTGGGAAGATAAAAGAGCGCGAGCCGAGAACATACACGAGGTAATTCCCACGGTGGGGAAGCACGGGCAAAACTGGCCGGATCTCGACGGGGTGATTAAAACGTTTCACGATCAATTAGTCGGAATCGAGAATTCGGGCTGGAAACTCCGCGAGATGGGACACGGTCCGCAAAAGCGAAAAGAGCAAAGAGCTTCGTGGCAATAAACGTGCCCTCTATGCTGAGGGAGTCAGCTCGATTGTCGAACGTCGGCGACCGCGGGCTCTGCTTCGCCCCGATTGGCAACGAGCCACGACGTCCCTTAAATGCGTCAACGATCCGGATCGACCTTTTTTCATTAATATTCACGTAGGCACGTATATTTATTTAGATGTTTGTTATAATATATTTAATATATCGATTAATACAATATAATTGATGGAGTCAAAGCATTTACAAAATTGGGAAATATTTACAAGTGGGGCTCCAGACCTAATCGGTGCCAAAAAAATTTTCACGTGTTCAGGGCTATTCTGCAGTATGAAAATATGTTTTTTATGGTGGGTATTTTATTAAAAAAAAAATATTCCCGAAAATATTCGATTTTTGAAATTCGTTTTCTGTATGCTTACTCTAATTCGACTTGTCCTCAAACAAACCCAAACCCATGTCATTTGACCCACTTGATGTCACTAAAACCGTTTACTCCATACCTTCAAAAAAATTTTAAAAAGCGTTTGAGGGTTGAAATAAGGGTTGAAATTGCCTTACCCGAACTTAAATATTATAAACAAAGTGCCCTGAAATACATCGACTTGGTACAAAATTTCTACACCCCTTTTCTCGCTGCAGCCCCACTTGTAAATATTTACCACAAAATCCATTTATCTTTATTATCTTACATAAATAATGTTCATATAAATAGTTATAGAAATATCTGTAAGAAACAATATTGAACATTTATTATAATTTGTATTATTATTTTAATTCAGTTGTGATAACTTTATTTTAATTGTTTCAATAAGATTTATGTAAATAATTATGAAAACTCATATATGGTTTAGATTTGTCTATAATTATTTACAAAAATATTATATATACTATATAATTAAAATAGATTGATTTTGTAGAGATTTCAAACCCTTTAAATCAACAGCAGTAAAAATACCTGAAAAAAAACTGATTTTGTTTATGTTTGAGTTGATTATTTTTTTTAGGAACGCTGTCGATTTAAATTGGTTGAGATGTATACAAAGTGATTTTATTTGAATTACATTATATATATATGAATATAATATTTCTGCACATAATTATAAAAAAATCTAATCCATTTATTATTTTTCATAAAAAAAATTAACAATTATTCATACACGTATTCTTAAAACGATTAATTCTAATTCTTTAATCAATTAAGCAAATAATAATATTCAATATAACAATACTTAAATGATGTAATTAAGAATAAAATATTAATTTAAAAAATATTCTTTCAGCTAAGCACTAAATAGGCAAAAATTCGAACAAATTATTTTTTAAATTCATTCGAATTAATTAAGCCCTCAGGCCACAGTAACGGGTATAAAATCATGTGCGAGTTTGACGATTTTTTTCGTATGAGCTTTTCATTTTATGAGCAGTTATAACGAAATGTTTCACTGAATATTCATTTCTTAAGTTCAAATACCTACAACTTTTGAGTAGAACAATATTTTTTAAATTCCGTACGTACTTCTCTAGGTATTCTAATGTAAATTGACGAGCATTTTTGTTTTTTGTTCTAGATACAAAATTGTGGATGCTAAATGTCACGCCGCGGAGCGCCTAAAAAAAATTAAAAAATAAAATATTAGTAGTCGGCCATTTTGTACATTGAAAAAAAAGTATATATTTTCGAACAGCTTGATATTCATACTAAATAGATGTGTAATTAATTTTATGAGTGAATCACTTTTTCATACGAAAAAAAATTGTTAAATTCGCACATGATTTTATACCCGTTACTGTGGCCTTAATTAATTTAGGCCATTTAATTTAGTTAATTAATTTTATGTAGATTCAATTTATGTAATTCAATTACGCATAGGGAATAACTATATATCTATAGATATGTGTTGTAGATTCTATATGGATATAGATGTTTGTTCATTAATATGGATATATATCATTATCTCATCATATGATTACATATATTATTTATATTATAACGATTACATAATTAAGTCGTATATGTTTTTTTTCTTCAGAAATTGAAAATAAATTCATTCATCAGTTATTCAGAAATGAAAAGAAATTTAAATGATTTTCATGTATAAACTATTTCCCTTCGTTCATCGAGACTGGAATTGAGTGAGAGGGAAGGGGGACAGAGAGACAAACTGCGGTTAGAAATAAAGAGGACATGAAAAATTGGTGAATTTTATTTTTCCGCGGGACATAGAAAAGTTGTCGGGCTCATATGGGATGGAACGAAAGTGGTTCATTGTTTGAGCAAAGGGACGTGCCCTAGAGACAGTAAGATGCGGAAGATGGTGTGCGCGAAGGAACACGGTGAATCTGGGTGACGCATTAGCGTTCAAATATTGATATTATCGCTTAGTTTCATTCGTGAATCTTGCTGATCCAATAACTCGCGCTCTTTCCTCTCGCGCACAGGCAGACACGCGGGACGTGAAAAATACGGTGAACGTTACCAATAAACTAATGCCCTCTTCTTTTTCTCCCAGGGCAAGAATTTTCTTTGCCCCGTGTACAAATAATCTCTCGTTTTTTTTTTGTCGTCGATTAGTCGATCCAATCTTGTTCCTTCGTACGCTCGATCCCAAGGGGTTCGTCGACGCGTTTTTCTTCTTTTTTTTTGTTTCGTTTTCTTTTCCCAAAGAATTTATTTCTCTCGTGGTAAAGGGTAGACTTTTCTGAATCGTATCCCCCTAAGGACTTTCGTTGATATTTGCAACAATATTTATCGTAAATAGGAGTTAGAGTTTTCAGTTGATTTATTTATTTTTCTTGTATAACACGAACTCTACTTCGAACTCCGAAATAAAAAATAAAAAATGAAAATAAAAGCTTCGCATGACCGAATACTGTATATAAATTTAAAAAATTTCGGAAACGGCAAGCCTTAGAAAAAGTTAGATTTTCGACTAAAAAAACAGTTTTAGTCATTTGTTATTAACAAATGGATAGACATATAAAACAAAATCATCCGGACATACAATAGAAAATATTGTAAACTATGCTCTGTCCGAATTTGAAGTGAATTGGATGAATAGATTTTTAAATACGACTGACAGCGTGTCATAAAACGCAGTTTCAAGAAAAACCCAAAACAAAAGGGCCCTTTACAAAAATCGTCATAACTCGGTCAATTTTTGGAATTTTTTCGAAAGATCTGTTGCAAATTGAAGTTAAGATCCTCGGCTCTAAAACTATGCAATAAAAAAATCGTATCCTTATTATTTCAAGCTTATATCCCTTTTGACATCACTGTGACAGATCAGAAAAATCGATTTTCTTCGCTCGCGATTGAAAACTTTCAATCGCGTTTTTCTGGAAACGGCTTTTCCCCACCAAGCCGAAATCATCACTCTACATATAACTGTCCGATTTTTAATTGTAAAAAAAAATATTTCCGTATTTTTTTAATTTTTTAAGTCCCCGGTAGGTAAAAATGTCTCCACAATTACCCTTTTTTTAACACCCGTTATTTCGTGATTTTTTTTCTCGAAAAACGGCGACGTAGAACGAGAACTACATTTATAAAGATTATGAAACTTTTTCATTTTTATTTTTCAGACCAGCCATTGTCAAATCATCGATCCGGCCGTTGGACCACATTTTTTATACAGAGGCTCTATTATGCCTCAATAACATTGTTAGTTTTTTTAAATAAAAATTTGCACAAAAGGTGTTCAGCGTACGGTTCATGTCATACCACTTTTCCAAATCGCGGGATTAAGGGGCCAGTCCACTTTGGAGCCACGAAAAAAGGGTATTTTCGCGATTTTTTTTTTTGAGAATTTTATAAAAGATATGACTATAAAAGTTGTTGGGCTCGATAAATAAAGTCTTGAAATACATTTAAAAAAAAATTTTATTCATTTTTATTCATTTTTAGGTACAAAAACTATAGTTTAACGTACCGCCTCAAAAATAGGTGGGCCAGGTAGCTCCATCACAACGCGGCAACGGCTTGTCTGAAACAAAAAAATCAAAGTCCATTAGATTCAGTATGACACTAGCTACAAAATGACCTCGGATATAAAGTTTTATCAAAAAATAAAAAAATGGCAGATGAAAAATAAAAAAGTAAAAAAAACGCGTTTTTCGCAGTTTTTCGCAAAAAAAAAGTGAAAATAAAATTTTTAAAACCATCGTGGGACATTTTGTTGCGAATCATGTTTACAATATGTGGTTCAAATTTCAAGAGAATCGGTTTATTAGTTTTAGAGATACGATGGAGCTAGATTTTGAAAACGTTGTTTCGAGAAAAGCGCGTTTGAAGTTTATACTATGAAAAACTCTTACATAAACTCAATCGGCAGTTCCTGCACCGTACAAAATCCCTTCTGATTGCTCATCATCGTCGATTTCTTCAAGTCTTGCTTGCGTTCGATTTTTTGAAATTTTCAAAGTGGACTGGCCCCTTAATCTGAAAAAAAAAACAAACGAAGACTTTTCTTTGATTAACACTCATACGCGGAATATGAACTAAGCAAAAGTGACAAAAGTTGAAAATCGACGAAACGGTACGCTTTAAAATAAAAAGATTGAATTTTCCGAAAAAGGCTACATTTCGCCATTAAAAAATTCGTTTTTTTTTCTTCAATTTTTCAAAAACATTCAGGTCCATCTTATAGACCGTAAGGTAAGAAGGATTTGTACCAAATTTCATCAGAATGAGTTGATTAATTTTTCAGCTTTACGTTACGCCAGTTTTGAAAATGCAGTTCAGAAGACCGTGCCATACCACCGCCATTTTTAAAGATGAATAAAAAAATAAAAATACCACGTAACAGCCAAAAGTAGTAATAAAACATACCCCAAGTCTTATAAATGGCGAAAAAAATCTATCCTTTACAAAAAAAATTAAGAAACTCGGCAAACTTTTTCCTCGTCTAAAGTTCCCCCTTAAATCATACGTTCCGATTACGGAGCAACCATACTGATATATTAGTTTCCCCAACATACCGTCTTCAAATCTGCTTAACCAGTCCTTCAAAATTAATGTCTCTCAGCGCGGACCATTCAAGAATGCAATCATCCAACCCTTAATATAACATATCCTCCCTAACCCGCCCAAAATATCAGCGAAAAATTATAAAGCAAGTCCGTTTGAAATATTTTGTGGAGCAATGACCGCAAATTTTGGTAATTCTCGCAACCCAGCATGGTCGACCAGCACTTCCATTTGAATCCACCAGTGGTGCTGTGTAATGCGCGATGTCAAAAATACAATCGTGGTGCGATTTCAGTCTATCCTGGATCAAGAAATTTTTGTTCACGCAAAAAAAATCCGAGATTGCCTTCTCGTTATATATATATATATATGACGAGAAGGCAATCACGGATTTGTTTTGCGCGAACAAAAATTTCAAAACGGGGGAAAACTGCGTGTATATATATATATATATATATATATATATATACCTAGTTTATTACGCGACAAAAGGGGTTATAGGCAGTTGAGACTCGAGGGCTTGATCTCGTGGGTCGCGCAACGATACAGAAAAAAAGTGGGAGCAATAGAGTCGACGTTGTTTGCATATACGTCCGGGGCGAAGGTGTACGCGGGACCATTGTACCCGCACTCGCTAGTGGAGGAAAATAGGAAAAACAAAATAGTACACTGGCATATAAGCCTCGTATATAGCACATGATATAAAAAAAACCTTAAAAATGAAAAGAGAAAAAAGTACGCTTATTCCCTCGTCGTCGTACGTGTGTACAGCAATAGGCAACAAAAGTTTCTCCCTCTCTGTCGGCGATGCATAAAACATGAAGCTTTTCTACCGTCTACCTACGTGCACCCTTGCCCCTAAAATTTGCTCGGATAACGCTATAGAAAGAAACTCGCTCGCGGGTCCCTGCTCCTGTTCTTCTCATGAATATGTCACTGAAGCATCCGCGCCCATGTATGCCCTTATGCATATATATATATATATATATATATATATATATATATATATATATATATAGAGAGAGAGAGAGAGAGAGAGAGAGAGAAAGAGAGAGGGAGGGAGGGAAGGTAATGTTGAAGACATCCGCCTTCGAAGACCGTCCTCATAATAGCCATTTGTCCTGATAATCAACATTACGTAGATATGATAGGTTCAAAATATCCATTCGTCTTACGTCTATACCCGGTGGCCCTAAAAGTGACGTCCAAGAGGATTTCCTAGACGCCTCGTATCAATACCTATCCGAAACACTGCCACGTACACTCCTCAAATTAATAGCGAACACTTTTAATAGAAATTAACTTTTTTTGTATTTACGCTCAAGTGATACTATACTATTTTTATTTGGTAATTATGTAGTTTGAGGACTTTTCCGCAAATTGACGGATTTTTTTTTATCACCGTGAACTTTCATTATATTGAGTTATATATCATTCCATTATATTGAGTGATGTTCCGTCGGGGGAGGCCGACACTTTCCATTTATTCCTAACGTAATGGTGTTTTGAAGTTCGCTGAAACACGTGATAAAATAGAATATTTTTAAATACTTCGACGCCTATATTGGGGTGGGGGGTGGGGGCATTTATAAAAAAGCCTTTTTACATGCAATGCCGAAAATAAATCGCGGCGGTCTCCCATAAAAAGGTATAGGGATAGGGATAGGGATTTGAAGTTCACCAAAAACATGGTATAAAATGGCGTATTTTCAAGCATTTTAGGAACACCTATATTGGATGTGGGGACTGGGGGAATTATAGAAGAAGCCTTCCTAAACCTCTGCCCCCCCGCCCCACTCTGAAGGTAGGTTTTAAATATATTTAAGGGGTTACCCCCACTTGCGATTTTGAAAAAATCGATTTTTTTTATTGCATTTTTTTGAAGTACAAGTATCTGAGAATATGTCCTGAAAATTTCAAGTCGATCCGAACAAAATTGACTGAGATATGAGAGTTGAAAGAGAAGAATCCGCGTTGACAGAGCGTTGAAAGAGAAACTTTAAACGCGTTTTTCTCAAAATGACATTTCTGAAGTCGGTGACCAAGATTACTCGAACACCAATGAACCGATCTTCTTGAAATTTTGCAGGCTTATTTAATACATCAAAATGTAGTCTTAAATCGTTCAATATTTTTTTCCAAAAAAATGGCCGTTTTATAGCCAAAAAACGGCCGTTTTTTTCGTTAAAATCGAACCATTAACTTTAACTGTCCGCCATTTTGTGAAAAATGAATATTTTTTAAAATCCTTCGATCAAAGCCTAGTTTATACTTATATTTGACTAAATCCATCCGCATTTTTTTTTTCAGATGATCCACTTCGCCGCAATGTTGGTCACCGCAAACCGTGTATATAAAAACATTATTTCATTGACGGCCATTTGCCACTAAACAATGTAATATTTTTCAATAAAAAAATTACTGAAAGTTCTTCAAGATGTGTTCTTTAAGATGGTATATTGATCGATTAAAAAAGTTTTGTAGTTTTCTTTTTAAAAAATCATGAAAAAGGCCTTTTTTGCGCTACAAGTGGGGGTAACGCCTTAAATGAACTACAATTGTGCCAACGGCTGCAGGAGCAAAGGGAGAAGTGACCGCCGCGATTCCTTTTCGGCATTGCATTCAGGAAGGTTTCTTTTATAAATCACCCTACCTCTCACCCCCAATATAGGCGTCTATATATCTAAAAAGTACCGTATATCATTACGTGTTTCATACGAATATCAATAGTGGTGACAAATTAAAGCAGCTAACGGCAACAAAAAATTTGTCCTTCGTTTTTCGAAAAAGTCCTCAAACTGCATAATTACCTTTTATTTTAATCCCATTTTGTTAACCCAAGTTTATTGACCCAAGTAGAAAAAATCGCGAGTGAAGCACATCCCAAAAGAGAAAAATGTTTAAAAAACACTTTGTATATCTAAAAGTGAAAAAGATCGTAGAATCTAGATTTTCCTTTCGGACGTCACTTTTCGGGCCACCCTGTACGTCTGAATATTTCGAATGTTCAATCAGATAGATACCCCATAAATAATTCGCACAAATTATAATAACGAATTTCATTTACTTCAGTACCTAAAAAATCACAACGAAAAAAGTTTCAGACAAAACTTACCTATCTAATTACGGGAAAGATGTTCCCAAAATAAAAAAAAAAATATTGGTACCCGTTGAAAAATTAGGGTCGACCTTGAAGTAACCTTGAAAATTGCGAGCGGATAAAAAATATTCCACAGCGTCACTTCCATTCCCTAAAGCTGTGAAACTTTTTGCCATAAAGTGCATCCCTTCCGAGAGTCCTCGTTGTGCCAACATACATGGTACACCCCCTACAAAGTATGAATATTTTAAAATGTGTGTTCCACGCGAAACGACGATTCCCGTATAAGGCAGCGGACAATATCGCGACTGCTTCATAATTCATGCATATATCATCTATCTCCCCCCCCCCTCTCACCCTCCCTCTCTCTCCCTCTCGCCCCAGACATCGCAGCCACTTTCGTCTATTTTGTTTTTCTACCCCTTTCTTCGGCTCGTTCGCCATGGCATTTCAGCCGCGTCGTGTCCCTCTTTTGATCCCGTCGTACAAGCCGCGAAGAACAGCGCATTTCAAAGGAACGACATTCGAGGCTGTTTACCCGAGCGCGAGGGAGATATATTTCCAACCCCGAAATCCACCATAGCGGCACATCTCCTGCCACCCGTCCGCCTCGAATATCGCAAATGTGTGCACACGAAGCCCGAGATCCGTTCCGGTACGTACGAAAAAGAAAAGAAAAAAAATAGCCCCAACATGAGGGAAGAAAAGCGCGTCTGCCCAGACAGCGCCGTTTCTACTTGTGGCGCGGGTACACGCGGCAGACGAGACTCGCGCGAGCAAGGGAGAAAAAAAGGCACAGCGGTATTTTTGGCCCGAGAAAAGAGATCGGGAACGTGGGTTCGGAATGGAAAAGTCCGCAAAACCACTGGTCGAATCTTCCTCGAGTCTTCGTACTCGCGATTAATTGCACGGGGACGAGAAAAGTCTCCGGTACTTCGCCCGGTTGGGAATCGTACTCGGCAAAGTTTCGAGGACTCATCGTGGAGTGGACTGTGTATAGGAAGAAGCGAGGAAAGGGGCAAGAGGGAGGAATGACGAGGCAGCTCAAGGCCTTGACAGTGACGTTTATATAATCAAAGTTTAAAACATAATTAAACTTAGCATTTCGCGGAATATATATGTGAATATATATATATATGAATGAATGAATATATATGAATATATATATGGGACATTCCACGCCATTGTACCTAGACCGTGACGTTTTTGGTTTACCTGATTTTTTTTGTAAAATTGCAACCCGTGGACGGAATATCCACACCAATGTTTAGATTTTGATCTCTTCTCTTTTAGGAGTTATAATTTTCGGAAGATGTCGATTTTCGACGTTTTGGAAACGTTTAAGCTCCTGAACTAATTGAGATATTGACAAATGTCGCTTTATAATTTTTTTTAATTTTCAAGCATACTTTCGTTAAAAAATATGAAAAAATGATCAATTATCAATATCAACGTTTTTTTTTCTTATAAATTGAAAACTATTTTTTTAAAAGATCATTGCGTTTTTTTCCACTAATTCTCTAAAATAAAGTGGAGCGAAATTGAACGAAAAAAAAATGATTTTTTATTGAAAATAATTTTTTCGTTAAATTCAGCATAAATAAAAAATAAACCGTTTAAGGCCCGTCGAAGCCGAAGTGTAAATCACAAAATCATGAATAGCATTGTTGGAGATTAAAATGATAAAGATCGTCGCAATAAAGTGTGGTTGATTGGAAAAAAAATAGAAGGGAATATGGGCCCATTATGAGACTAGTCTTAAAAATCATAGAATGGAGTACCCTATTTCAGAGAATATTTTGAACAAAAAATTTAACGGCGTTCATCTTCAAAAAAATAGTTTTCACTCTAGAAGCAAAAAAAAAGGTTGACATTGATAACTGACAATATTTTCATATTTTTTATCGAAAGTGTGCTTCAAAGTGAAAAAAATTGACATATCGACATTTGTCGATACCTCAATTAGTTCAGGAGTTATCAGCTTTTGAACGTTTCCGAACCTTCGAAATCAACATTTTTTGGAAAATTATAACTCCTGAAAGAGAAGAGATAAAAATATAAAAATTCGTGCCGATGCTCTTCCATGGGGTACAATTTGACAAAAAAAAATCAGGGAATTGAAAAATGGTCGGGTTCATGGTCTAGGTGGAATGGCGTGGAATATCCCATATATATATATATATATATATATATATATATATATATATATATATATATATATATATATATATATATATATATCTATATATGCGCATTAAACTTTTGTGATATGACGTTTGTCTCGTTCCTCCCCTACACCGCGGATACGAAAAGATCGGAGTGCTCGGCAAAGAAGGATGCCGAGGAAATAAAAAAAGAACGAGCTACCGGATCTTTCAATATTTGTCGTGATTTTCATATCCTGCTACCAGCGAGTCTGCAAAATATTTACGCGCTGAAATCGATTAAACTTCTGAAGTTTCAATATGAGTTTATTGCATCCTAATATGAATGCGTATGTAGGGTAAACTGACCAGCGAATGGACGAAAGATTATTTATATTTAAAATGAGTAAAGAATATGAATTGTCCATAAAAAATCGAATCACTATAGATTCGCAAAAACAATCACAGGTATCGTTAAGGAGTAACACCAATGTAGAATTTTCAAAAGATTGATTTTTTTTAATTGGCTTAAGAGATGCTTTGAACGATCTAGAATAAGGGGAAAAAAGTTTGGGTGGGAAAAAGACTGTTTTTCCTCGGAACACAATTTTTAAAAACAGCACGCAGTATAACTAACAATTTTCACTCTTATCACTCCAAATTTTGAGCGCGTCTTTAAAATAATACTCCGAAGAGAAATACGTACGGGATTTTCCATGAGTCAATTATAATATTAGTTATTAACAAATGATTATCCTTTATTTTCTGTCGAAAATTGAGTTTTTACTTTAAATGCTTGCCAATTACACAAAAACTCATATTTTTTTATTACTCAAAAATTATATTTTTGTGTAATTATGTATTATATATCCATTACACAAAAAAAACATATATTCAAAATCCCCTACGTATTTCTCTAGCTGCACTCATATAAATTAATAGAATTTATTTTAAAAATTCTAATTTGCGTCAGTTATACTGCGTGCCGTAGAGCGTCCCAAATTCAGCATGCCTCGCAAGAATGCCTCCAGCGTCACCATTTTTTATAATTTTGTAGTGCACAATTTTTTTTTATTGCTTGAAGATATGACTAATAATATCCTTGAATATTATTATCCTCTTGTCCTTCCAACAACAAAAAAACGTAAAACATCACTGAATTCTAGACGTTTACAATGGTTTAAGCCCTTAAAACCGATTTCTCAGTTTAACATCGAATTTTGACGCCACACACAATTTCTCGAGTTTGTAGTACTCGCACACCGCGGACTTATTGGAACATCACTTGATGGGTTAGGCCACAGTAACGGGTATAAAATCATGTGCAAAATTAACAATTTTTTCGTATGAAAAAGTTATTCACTCATAAAATTAATTACACATCTATTTAGTATGAATATCGAGCTGTTAGAAAATATTTTTTTTTTTCGATGTACAAATTGGCCGACTACTCGAAACTTCTCGAAACAGCTTTTTTCCAATTGGCGTGACAAATAACTTCAACAATTTTCACTCGATTTGATACAAATTTAAATTTTATTTACTGATTAATTACTTTACTTACTGACTTTTACTTTAATTACTGACTAATTTAAATTTTATTTAATTTTACTGATAAAAGTTATGTTCTTAATTGCATTTGGCAGAGAAGTACGTACGGAATTTCTGATTAATCGAAAACTTTTCATTTTATGAGCAGTTTATGAGCAGTTATAACGAAATTTTTCACTGAAAATTCATTTCTTAAGGGGGGATTGTCTTTTTTTTCGCAAAATTTACCGCTTTTTGGGAATTTTTTTGTGAAGAAAGTATACAACGGAAAACTTGTGAAACTTGGCATATAGTTTCATTGATCTGTTTACTACATACAAAAAAATTTTTAAACAATTTCATCAAAAAATCCGCCTCCCACCCCCCTCGACGCGCGATGGTCCTTTTTTGATCGTGTGCACGATTACAGCCTTCACGTTCATCCTGCAACAAAAACCCAAAAAGCATTTTACTTTAGACACATATAGCTATCGTTCGATGAAGGGAAAAAAAAATTGACGATTTGGTGACGTTTCGAACTTGAAGTATCGATTTTTCGAAAAAAATTGATCGATTTTTTGTTATAAATAAAAAACTATTAAACGTATTGCTTTTTTGCTTCATCAAACGATAAAAGGATGTCAGCTGAGCATTCTGTCCAAATTTGAAGGCAATCGGTTGAATAGTTTTTGAGAAATCGTGCACACCAGTTGTGAAAAAGCTGTTTCGAGAAAAACGCGTTTAAGGGGGGATTTTTTGATGAAATTGTTTAAAAAAAATTTTGTATGTAGTAAACAAATCAATAAAACTGTATGCCAAGTTTCACAAGTTTTCCGTTGTATACATTCTTCACAAAAAAATTCCCAAAAAGCGGTAAATTTTGCGAAAAAAAGACGATCCCCCCTTAAGTTCAAATACCTACAACTTTTGAATAAAACAATATTTTTTAAATTCCGTACGTACTTATCTAGGTATTCTAATGTATATTGACGAGAATTTTTGTTTTTTGTTCTAGGTAAAAAATTGTGGATGCTAAATGTCACAACGCGGAGCACCTAATAAAAAGATAAAAAAAAAAGAAAATATTAGTAGTCGGCCATTTTGTACGTCGGAAAAAATATATATATATGTTTTCTAACAGCTTGATATTCATACTAAATCGATGTGTTATTAATTTTATGAGTAAATCACTTTTTCATGCGAAAAAAATTGTTAAATTCGCACGTGATTTAAACCCGTTACTGTGGCCTAACCCCTTAACATTCCACCTTCGATTTGGTTGTTGTATATGTGATTGATAAAGCATTGAAAACTATTAGACTTTTTTTTTGTCGGCGGACAAAAGGGTTCAAGGGAGGAAAACACCCCTCAAAGAAAGGCGTATCACCCCTTAGTTTTTTTCAATACTTCTATAGTAGATTTTTCATCGCTTCACATTCGAAGCATTTTGGTTTTTGTTTTATTCAGATCGGTGGACTGCTTGTGGGAGAGACTGCAAAATCACCCCTTGACACGCCATTCTTTGAGGGGTGGTTTCCCCCTTAAAACAGTTTTTCCGGCGATAAAAAAATACTTGTCGAAGGCGAACACTCAACTGATGTTTCTTGTCACGTCCTATACGACTGGACACAGTAGGGGCTCTAAAGGAGAAAACAAAAGTTATTATAAGTTATTAGGGTAAGTATTACTTTCATTACTTGAGATCGAAGCAATCTTTGAATTTTTGCAAAATTTCGAAATAAATTTGTAATAATAGGTCGGAATTCGACACGTTTATTCACTGGTGCTGTATTCTTACCTCTTTTCTGATAATTCTTAACGCAAAGTAAAAAATGTAGCTCGTCTGCTGAAAATTGGAAAGTTAACCACCGTTAAGGGATAACAATGTACATTTCGTTGAATGTTCCCATAAAATCAGTTGATTCTATGTTTCAATTTTCACACAATCTAATTTTGTCAAATTGTCTCTGTCGAAACAAAGTTTGGTAGTTTTCTGGGAATGTCACGTTAAGATGCAAAAAAGCTTTATGTATTTTCTAGGAAATCGTAATAACAGATACAATACTCATATGTATAAAAATATTAGAATTTTCGTTCAACACAGTGATCTCGAAATCTAGCATTTAATAAAAACAAATAATAAATTGTTATCCTGTGCAGCGTTTATCTACACTAGACGTCCATTTACTTGTAATTTCGTCCATTTAGCAACGATTTAGTCATTTCGCTACTTATTTATCAATTCCCCTGATATTATTTGTGATTATTACTTCGAATTTTTTTTTGTAATTATTAATTTTTGTAAAATTAGTTTTACAATGTCGTTATTTGTCCATGCACTAGTTGGTTTATCTTATGAATATATATATGTTTATGTATATAGATACACATTGTTAGTGTGGAATTAAAATATAAAGTTTATTCAATTGGAAATAGATTCCCCCTATATTTCCCGTATAGCGGCAGGGGCGGAGACGGATGGAATAAAATCTTATAGGTACCTCGATAGACAAAGGGCAAAAATAATGGACAAAGGGCAAAGGGCAAAAATAATGGACAAAGGGCAAAGGGCAAAAATAAAAACTTTTTCGAGAAACATCGAAATCTAATCGCAAATTTTAGGCAACGTGGAAAATTGCAACTTTTTTTTTCTTATTCCACGGAAAACAAATTTCAATTGTACTCAAAAGCGATGGCCCAAAGAAAAAAATTAGAGTTGGTTGACAGAGTACTTTTTCGAGAAGCATCGAAAAATAATGGCAAAATTTAGGCAACGTCGAAAATTGCAACTTTTTTTTTCTTGTTCCACGGGAAACAAGTTTTAATTGTATTGAAAAGTGGAAGGCCCAATGAAGAAAAAATCAAACAACGTGATTTGTATGGGGTATTCCAGCTCAACTCAGACAATTATTTCCCTCGCCATCGTTGATTATAGATTTCCATAGGGAGAAACGTCACCCCTGGTGGCAAAGAAACGCCCAATTGTTTCCAAATTCTTTCTCTCACCCTTGCCCTTCTACGGCAGAAAGGAGCCGAAAAGTCCACTCAGCCCGTTTTATTGATTGTGAAAACATTTGGATACGTTTTATACCTTTTTGTGTATTTTTCACCAAAGCTCAACTAGTGCTTTTAATGTACACCATTTTTTAAATGAAATTTCGATTTTGGGGTTAATTTTTTGACAGCTTGGAAGTCGGAAGAGTACTTTTTCGATCTGGCAAGTAAAAAAAAAACTTTAGAAATGGAGTTTCCGTTTAAATTCAATTCGGGTGGAATGTATTCCATTCTGCATTTTTCTTTAGTCATCCCAAGTCCTATTTTGTCTATGTTATCTATCCCATGATATATATGTTGTATTATCTAGTCATCGCCCCTCTATACCCCCCCGCTCTGTCTCTTCCTTTCTTTTTCGTTGTGCTAGTAATTAGAAATAAACTGGACAGAAAAGACTTCAATTTTTTTTTCGAGAACATCCCAATCCTTCACAAGCATTATAAATATTACATACATTTTTTCTATTTAGGAAAACACATTTTTTCGTCGTCTTACAGTTTTTTTGACTTGCAAGACCGAAAAAGTACTCTTCTAACTTTCAAACTGTCGAATAATTATCCCCAAAATTAAAACTTCACCACTTCTCCATTTTTTTGCGAAAAATGCTCAACACAGATTTGAAACGTATGTAATTTTTCAAATTTTGAAAATCAGCCTCAGTGGACTTCTCGTTTTCTTTGCTACCGTAAAAGAGCAAGGATGTGGGAAAATATTTGAAAAAAATTTAGGCGTTTTTTGACACTAAGAGCGAAGTTTTCCACTATGGAAACCGATAATCAAGGATGGTCAGGGAACTAGTTGTCTGTAGTTATTAATATTTCCATTTATATATTTGTATAATTAACCGCGAATATTAACTATTAACACACTAATTTGATACTTTGAATATGTCATTGTTTGTCTACACTGTAATTCTAGCATAATTGGTGGAAATGCTCGATGTTTTTTTTTACTTTTAAGTTCTGCCCCCAAAGAATTTTTCCTCGGCGACTCTGTTTCGTGCAGAAGCTCAAACACATTGGGTTCCATTGAAAATCGTTATCGCGACAATTTTCCGATAAAGACGCGGATTTCCATAAGCCTTTAATCCGAATTACTTTTTTTCGTACAACATCGAAGCGCATATAGGTGAACCGAATTAGTGACTGCGGCACGACAGCAAAGGGCCGTCGTAAATTCGGGACTTCACTTCATCTAAATCGCATTTCAGCTTGGTAACGAGTCGGGCAACTATTGCATTAACATTAAGTCAAAGTAGCCCCGGTATAGCAAAGCCCTCGGTTTCGTCCTCGTTTTACGGTTTTCCTATTCCACTTTTTGCCTTCTCTCTCTCTCTTGGGTGCGCGCTCTGTGTTGTCTGGGCGTGGTTGCCTCGTAGTTCGAGCTTTTACTAAATGCTTCACCGTGTACAGGATTCGTTATCTCTTTGGTAGGAATTTAAAGGAAAACCAACGTCCCTGTAAACGACCGGGATCCGGTAACGAGACGAATTGGCAACTTCAACACACGGTTTAAAAGTCCAAGTGAATGAGAAAGGTAGAAGGAGGGAAGGAGAGAGATGGAGAGTGAAAGATAGAGGGAAAGAGAACGATAGTTCAATTAGTCGGACCAACCTTCTTTATTATTAAAAAAAAAATGTAAATTAATTTCAAAAAGAGTTATAAATTTATGAGAATTAATTGTATTTTCGTGAACGAAATTGTAAATTGATAGGAATAATTACTATAAAATATTATTCTTTTAATATAAATTCTAAATCAATCAAAAAATATTGAATTTGAATTCATTTTTAAAAAATCCTAATTGTGAATTAATTTAAAAAATATCGATTTTCATTTTCATGAAAAATATTAATTTTGAAATAATTGAAAAAAATTAATTTATCGTTAAGCGAAGAATATCGAGTGTAGATCGACTTGAAAAATATAAATTGTAAATTAGCTTTAAAAATCTACAGATATTACACAAAGTGCAACTATTTCATGGCATTGAAAATCTAATCAGACTTTTCGAGTAATAAAAAACAGGTACATGTAAATAATATGAGTTGATTTTTATCATTTTTCAAAAAAATATTGATACATTGAGGTACGATATTTTCTGAATTAATAACGAGATTAGAATTGGGTCAGGAGAGAGAATTTTTGAAGCGATCAGGCATTCAGCATGTCGCAGCTCCCCCCAGTCTACTACACACAGTGGCAGTGGAGTGGAGGTAGCGTTAGTTTCGTGTGCCATGCAGCCAACTCAGACCGTGAGACCTAGCCTACCTCAACAAACATATGAGGCATTCCACGTTACTTCAGCTAGTAAAAAAAAATCCACAAATAATTTTGAAAAATCGAGTTACTTTATTGAAAAATGTTCACCGAGGGTCGAAATTTTTAAAAAATTTCTGACGTTTTTTCTCGCTGATTACCATTTTTTAACATTTTTCCATTCAAATGGCTGTATCTTTGGCAGGATTTGACGTATTTCCATTCGTAAAAAATGAAAATGTGCAACTTTTTCTAGCCTTCCAGAAAAAAATTAATTTAGATTTTATTGAGCAAGTCGAACGTCCGTTTCAGGGCAAAATATGCAAAAATATTTTTTTTCTCAAGGGAACACACTCGTTATCTTATTTTTTTTTAATTTCCCCGAATTGTGAATACGAAAAACGGATTTTTGGTATTTTTTATATTATGGGATTCCTAAACACCGTGAAGTAACAGCTATTTTTATTTTTGAATTTTTTAAAATTAATATTCGATTGAAGTGTGTGGAGCACTCCAAGGCTCCAATACATATGACATATACGTGATATGTATTTCAAAAACCTGGTAAACGAACAGCGAGTGCTCCACACTCTTCAATCGAATATTAATTTAAAAAAATAAAAAAAGCCGTTACTTCACGGCGTTTAGAAGTCCCATAATATAAAAAATGCCAAAAATCCGTTTTTCGTATTCACAATTCGGGGAAATTCTTTAAAATAAAATAACAAGTGTCTATCGTTGAGAAAAAAAAAACATTTTTGCATATTTTGTCCTGAAACAGACGATCGACTTGCTCAATAAAATCTAAATTAATTTTTTTTTTGAAGGCTAGAAAAAGACGCACATTTTCGTTTTTTACGAATGTGAATACGTGAAATCCTGCCAAAGATACAGCCATTTGAATGGAAAAATATTAAAAAATGGTAATCAACGAGAAAAAACGTCAGAAATTTTTAAAAAATGTCGACACTCGGTGAATATTTTTCAATAAAGTAACTCGATTTTTCAAAATTATTTGTGGATTTTTTGTTTCACTGGCTGAAGTGACGCGGAATGCCTCATATACAGTTTCAAAAACATTTTAAATGCTAAAAGAGAAACTAATGGCAATTTAATACCGCAAAGTTGGAAATATAGTTAGATAGGTCGAGAGTCAACGAAAAGAGTATGGGGAGAAAATACCTATGGATAGTGACACAGGTACCACCATATTCTCGAGGGCTTCTTTATATTTTCGACCGAATCGCAGACATCAAGACGAGAGGGACTGACCCTCTCGTTTTTTTTCGAGTGTCCATCGTTGCACGACGTTCGAGGAGCACCGCGCATATATATTTTTCGATCTCGAGCCCCCACCCCCAACCTCTCCGGGTGTAGAAAGAGAGCAAAAATTAAAAAAAACACCAATGAGAAGTGGATTCGTGCATCCACAAAAATGTTAATTCACTTGGACCAGCACAATAACGATTAAGGGATATGCATAACCTTGGAATTTCAAAGAATCAATTTTTGGTTTATTTTATTTTCTTACTGCGTAGACACTTGACTATGATTTGGTTCAAAGATGTTGTAAAAATTCAAAAATTGACCGTGTTATGACGATCTTAGTGGAGCAGGTGAGTACGTCCCGTTACGCTGCGCGGTGCATTGTATGGTTTCGTAAAGGTGATGGTAAAGGTACGAAAAATAATTGTGATTTTATCTCAAGCAAGTAGTCCATACAATAGTACAGTCGTGCTGTCACTGAAAAACCCCGTATCGGAAACAATTAGAAGAAGGCTAATTTTTTGACACATGATTTTGTAGGGGCCGCGGGTGCTAAATCCAAGTTTGCCTAAAAATCGGGGTGTAGGTTTTTTTTAAGGGATGAAAGGGGATGGGAGTGGATTAATGCCAAACTACAATCCCTACGAGGTCGGCGCCGTGAGACAAAATGTGCCGAAAAATGCAGGCTTTAGTTTTGTCCACAGCGCTGAAGTCGTGAAGTTGATTTTGGGAGTGAAAAAGTGGGGTGGAATTTTGAAAAATCAGTTTTAATTCAATAACTCTTTATAAAAAATTCGTACACTTTTTCTTCAAATGGGAATGTTGTAGCCCTTGAAAAGACGCGTCGATCAAGTATTTGATCATCACTCTCCGATAATATCTTCACACCCCAAAAAATGGTTAAAATACAAAAAAATGGTTTATTGAATAACTCAAAAACAATCGATTTTTCGGGTATGGTTCAAATGTACGAAATGTACAGAATAATTTTCTCTATATTTTCGTTTCTATGGACCACCCTTAAATTTTCAAAATAATATTCTGGGAAAACTATTGGCCGCACGAATTCGGCGCTGTGGAAGAATTTGTAGCTTGAACCCTCAGTTACATTTTTGTCCACAGCATCAAACTCGTGGCTCTTTATTTTCGGTCAATAGTAGTCCCGGAATTTCATTTTGAATTTTCAACCCCTCAGAGGGCTTTAAAAAAGCAAAATTCAAGAGCGGTCCATAGGTTCGAAAATATAGAGAACATTATTCTTAACATTTCGTACATTTAAACTATCCCCGGAAAATCAATTGTTTTTGAGTTATTCAATAAACAGTTTTTTTAAATACTTCAACAAATCTTTTAGGGGTGAAGATATTTTCGGAGACGGTCGATAAAATACCCGATCGATGCGTCTTTTCAAGAGCTACAACGATCCCATTTGAACAAAAAATGTATGAATTTTTCCTAAAGAGATATCGAATAAAAACTGATTTTTCAAAACTTCACCCCACTTTTTCAGCCCCATAATGAACTTCCACGACTTCGGCACGGTGGACAAAAATAAAGCCCGGAGTTTTCTGAACATATTGTCTCCCGGCGCCGACCTCGTGGGGGTTGTAGTTTGGCATTAATCCACTCCCTTCCCCTTTCATCCCTTAAAAAAAACCCTACACACGAATTTTTAGGCAAACTTGGATTTAGCAGCCGCGGCACCTACAAAGTCACCTGTCAAATTTGTTTTCCAATTCCAAAATACAGCACGACTGTACTACAAGGCATTTTCTTAAGATTAAGGGGTTACCCCCACGTGTGATTTTGAAAAAATCGATTTTTTTATTGCATTTTTTTGAAGTATAAGTATCTGAGAATATATCCTGAAAATTTCAAGTCGATCCGAAAAAAATTGACTGAGATATGAGCGTTGAAAGAGAAGAATCCGCGTTGAAAGAGCGTTGAAAGAGAAACTTTAAACGCATTTTTCTCAAAATGGCATTTCTGAAGTCGGTGACCAAGATTACTCGAACACTAATGAACCGATCTTCTTGAAATTTTGCAGGCTTATTTAATACATAAAAATGTAGTCTTTAATCGTTCGATTTTTTTTCGAAAAAAAATGGCCGTTTTATAGCCAAAAAACGGCCGTTTTTTTCGTTAAAATCGAACCATTAACTTTGACTGTCCGCCATTTTGTGAAAAATGAATATTTTTTAAAATCCTTCGATTAAAGACTAGTTTATACTTATATTTGACTAAATCCATCCGCATTTTTTTCTTCAGATGATCCACTTCGCCGCAATGTTGGTCACCGCAAACCGTGTATATAAAAACATTATTTCATTGACGGCCATTTGCCACTAAACAATGTAATATTTTTCAATAAAAAAATTACTGAAAGTTCTTCAAGATGTGTTCTTTAAGATGGTATATTGATCGATTAAAAAAGTTCTGTAGTTTTCTTTAAAAATATTCATGAAAAAGGCCTTTTTGCGCTACAAGTGGGGGTAACGCCTTAAATTTTTCACATAACAATTGCAAAAAACAAAGGGACGAAAGGGTGCACTTCATAGATAGAAATTTTCAATAAAAGGTGTTTAATTTTTTTACTAGCTCTCTTAGTAATGGGGATATAAGCGACGAAAATTAATCGCATCACCTCTCACTCAACGTTTCGTCCCTTTCACTCATCGTTCCGTCTTTCTCATAAAAATGTTCCTTGCTTATATCTCCATGACTAATGGAGCTAACGAAAATAAAATGAAAGACATTTTTTTATTGTCGATTCAAAAAGAAACATCTTTTATTTCAAACTTTTTTCTACAAAATCATTCTTCAAAATCATTCATTTCTCAAAAAATTTCTACGAAACCATAAAGAACCACTGAAGATATTGAGCAGACCTAAACATTTATACGAAAATGGTATACGGAAAAAGTGGATTTAGTACGTTTTCTTCTCTTGCGTTTATCTCGAAAGTATACTTTGGAATTTGGCGTACGTCATATCTCAAAATCTAATCGTCCCATTTACTTCAAATTTGGATTGGACATATTTTATAACATACTCAATCGACTGACCGGATGATTTTTTCATATGCTCGTCCGTTTCTTAATAATAAACATTCAAAGTCGTTATTTTCGGTCGAAAATCGACCTTTCCTTTGAAAACAGTGCAATTTATGCAATTTTTGAAACTTCGGAAATGTATCCGGTGAGTTTGTAGCTTTACCACTGTACAAAAAGTATATTTTCCCATTTTTGACTTTAGATTAATCCACTTACCGGGACCATGTACGCGACCGCGCCGTGCGGAAGCTACACCCCTGACATTAAATAACAATGATTACGTTGTTTATATATATTTTGCAATAAAAAAAACGCTGACATGTCGAGACTATGTACTATATGTGTGCGAAAGATCGACCTTGTCATCCCAATAACTGAGACGAAATAAAGTTGAAAATCGATCTGTTTTTTTAACTTCAAGCTAACGCATACCCCTCAATATGCAAATACTTACATGCATAATGACCAATAATACGTAGATTGGAACACTAGCAAAAAAAACAATGGCGTTGAAGTTTCATCCAACGAAAAGTGGAATCCAACAAAAATTCTTTTTCGTATTTTTATTTCAGTTTGTTTGTTATTATCATTTTTATCCATATTTATATTGTCCATATCGAAATAAATGTCATGCAACAAGAAAGAAGAAAAATAAATTCAAGCGGTTCGAAATAATTAATTCTCATTGCATTCCAAAGATGCGAAGTTCAATCTTGACAAAAAAAACAACCAATTCCTCGCAGTTCGTAAGTAAAGCGATTTGAAGTATAGCTAACAGACAATTACGCGGTGGAAAGTTCTCTCATTGATTAATTCAGTTGAAAGACGAGGTACCGTTTTTTTTAGTGCTTTTGTTCCTCGATTTTTCGATGGCCGGAAACGAATAGGTGGCGCGCAATTGCAGCGATTCCTGCTGACACACATACGGTCCTCCGCGAGGTTGAATCCGGTTCGTGTTTCTCCATTTGGGATTCCTGAGGGCTTGAGGGACGTCCCGGCTTCGAAGCTTGCATCGGGGACGATGAACGGCGGGAAGGGGCGAGAGAGGGGGTGTATAACGTGTACAACGAAACATACCGAGAGTTCAGGGAGTCCGCAACCTCCCGGAACACTATCAATTTAATCATCGTGCGGATGCAGAGGTCTCGACGGGACCGAGGAACCATTCCATCACGGACAGAGCAAGGCTCAAGGATAGTGTTGCTGGCTGGGACCCGACGGCCTGATGGGTCGCCAGGTATGTGAGTAACTGTACGTGGTGTGCGTGTGCGTAAGAGAGAGAGAGAGAGAGAGAGAGAGAGAGAGAGAGAGAGAGAGAGAGAGAGAGAGAGAAGAGGATGATGGAAGGGTGAGAGAAACCGGATAGGGTAAGGAGGCACGAGAATCGATCGTGCCAGCAATTACTCCGATTGCCGTCACCCAATAATTTCCACACCGGAGAACGGTCTCCGTGCTCCCTGACCCCTGACCCCTCTGAACTAGAAAGAGAGAGAGAGAGAGAGAGAGAGAGAGACCGGAAGGCAAGGGAAGTACAGTTGGCTGGTGTACAACAGAAGGAAAGCCCATCCAGTGTAGGATGCCCCGGTACCGTTCCAACAGTAGCAAGCAACACCTTCAACCGTGAATTATCGCGCCCACTCCTTGCTCCAGCAACTACGAATCGGTTGATCACGAATTATCCCTCCGAATCCACGAAAGCCCAAACTACATTGTCCATACCCGAGGAACACGTCGAAAGGACAGGCTCGTTATACTGTTATACCCCCATACAGGTACTTGTACACGAAAGCCTCGATTTATGTCCAATTGAAATTGACGGACACTGAAAACTCAGCCATACGGAGAGGCAATAATTGTGGGACAGTTTGATTGGAAATCTTGGTGATAGGATTTACTGGCAACTCTGTGAATGATCATCGAGACAGCTAATCATGAGGAATCGAGAGTTTGGGTTTGTTGAAAGCAGACAGATAAGGAATCATGAAGCAATCAGAAGTGAAGCAGTCAAGGAGTCATGAGGCCTCGAGAGTTTGCAGACAGCTGTTCAGATGCTCATGGGGGCAATCGTGAGGAGTCACGAGGTTTGTTCAAATTCGTTTAGGATGGATAGGTGGGAATCATGAAGCAATGAAGAACTAGGGAAGAAGCCAAAGAATCATGAGGCCATGACGATTGGCAGGCTTCGCATGACCATTCGGGCAATGATGAGGAATCCGAAGATTCCTTTGGGATTACTCGGGCTAGGCAGGTAGGGGATCATAAGGCAGTGAAGACATTACGAGTAATTCAGTGAAGGGATCAGCAGGTAATAAATGAATCATAAGACAGCCACGGAACCATGGAGCAATCATCACTGCATCATGAGCAATCAAGGGATCATGAGGCAATGAACGATTCACGTGGCAACCCAAGGAATTCTGAAAAGACCCAAGAATCATGAGGAAGTTGGAATCGACGAAAGTTCAACCCCCAAAAGTGTGCTCTACGAAATCATGAAGCAATCATCACTGCATCATGAGGCAACAAGGGAACATGAGTTAATAAAGGATTCACGTGGCAGCCCAAGGAATTCTGAAGAGATCAAGGAATCATTAAAAGACCCACGAATCATGAGGCAGTTGGAATCTACGAAACTTCAACCCCAAAAGAGTGTACTAAGTAGAATCTCCTCTTGAAACTCACCATCCGATCATTTCCGCAACTACTGAAACGCAAGTACGCCAGCACATCTGGCTTTTTTCAAGCTTTCCTTCCGTTTCCTGCCTCAATATCCCCTCAAGGTCCGTTTGTCTATGGAGTCGGCGTTTTTATCGTGCGCTCTTTCCGTTTTTCCCACTTGGGTCCTTGATTCCTACCAGTCCAGGACTGTGGCCCGTGTCGCGGAATCATAAAAAAAAAAACATGCCAAAAGATTTCGCACAGGACCGCGGGAAAGCGGTGGGATTATGTTTATCGTCCGGATTATTCGAGAAATTGGGAGAAAAGAGGAGGAAGAAGGTTTTTTGGCTGAAGAAAGCAAGAGGAAGTCACGACCTCGAGGACGACGAAGTTTTATAAGCCCGAGGAAGTTCTGGAGCCTTGGCCACCGAGTTCGTGGGAGTGAGGAAGTGGCATAGGGTGGGGGCGGGGGCAACGGCGGATGCTGCAATTCTGGGCACTCGAGCTGTGCCGGGGGGCTCAAGGGGCTTGGATATAGAGAGGGGAAAGGTGAAGGAGAACGGACAAGACGATCGAGCTGATCGGAAGCGATTGGTAATCATGTGGCTCGGCAACCCCTTGTATCACGCCAATAATCTCTCTCACACTCTCCCTCTCTCTCTCTCTCGCTCCTCTTCGCTTCCTCTATCCGCTGTCTTTATCCTTCTCGAGCCTTCCCCTTAGCGAAATCCTCGTATTTCATGCTGGCTTGATCATCGAGCAACCCTGATTCGCGCCTGGTCATACTCTCCAACGCCCGCGGTCTCAACTTCAACCCTTCCAGTTTACACTACATCGCCACCCACGCGATCACTTCGGCCATATATCGCGGACGATCCTCTCGCGACCTTTTTTCTCGCATACCTCATTGACAGAGGCTACTCGTCGCGCAAAAAAAATCGCGCTAGCTTACGCAATAACAGGCCGTGCTCGGTGGCAAGTTGGCTCGATCAAATGATTGGATGGGCGACCGCGTAGCCGCGCACTCGCTTCCGGGGTTGGGCGGTGAACCTAATCCAGTGAAAATACAGCTGCCGCCACAGGTTCTCTGCAGTTTCCCTGTGCCCCCGTGCAAATGCCATCCAGTGAGGCGCTGTAGACCAACGGTTCTCAAACTTTTTTGCCGTTTTTATGGTAAATATGATTTTATCTTGCAAAAATCGATAGTTAAATCTTTAAGGAGCTATACCAGTGTGACACTTTTAAAAAATCGATGGTTTTGCCTTTTTCGACAGTTTATACTTTCAAGAATATCATTATCATATATATAATTTATATCAATATCATTTTATCTTGCAAAAATCGATAGTTAAATCTTTAAACGCGTTTTTCTCGAAATGAGATTTTTCAAATTTGCTGACATCGTAACTCAAAGAGCAATTATCCGATTGACTTGAAATTTGAACTGAGTACTCTTGAATATATTTACTCTACATCAAATATTTTTGATTGGACGAAAATTGAAAAATGGCATTGAAAAAAACGACCTTTTCATAGGCACGAAAACAGACTTTTGTTTCATAAGTCCCATGTAGAGGTTGCCATGAGTGGCCCAATGTTAGAATCAGGCCAATATTGGGACCATCGTATAAGCCAACAAAAGAGAAATAATATTGACCCATTACTGTTCCGCTCTAAACTGAAAACTGGTACAATATCGGCCCATCCCTAAAGCCTGTCCTGGCCCATCTTTAAAAACTAATAAACAGCCGTGATAGTTAAACTAAATTTGCCAATTTAAAATCTGGGGATACTAAAATACTGACAATTCCATTGGCCCAATATTGTTCCGTTATAAATTGAAAACCGGCACAATATCGGCCCATCGTTTAAAACCAATAAATAGCCGTGATGGTTGAACTATATTTGCCAATTTAAAAACTGGTAAAGCTAAAATACAAGCAATTACATTGGCTCATTATTGTCCCGTTATAAATTGAGAACCGGCACAATATCGGCCCATTACTAAAGATTATCCTGGACCATCTTTCAAAACCAATAAACAGCAGTGATAATTAAACTAGATTTGCGAATCCTAAAGCTGGCAATCCTAAAATACTGGCTATTACATTGGCTCATTATTGTCTCGTTCTAAATTGAAAACCGACACAATATCGGCCCATAGTTAAAACCTATCATGGCCCATCTTTTAAATTCATTAAACAGTCATGAAAGATAAACAATATTTGCCAATTTTCAAACTGGTAATGCTGAGGTATTGCCAATTACATTGGCCCATTATTGTTGCGTTATAAATTGAGAACTGGCACATTATTAGCCCATGACTAAAACCTATCCGGGCCCATCTGTTAAAACCAATAAACAGCCGTGATAGTTCATCGAAATTTGCCAATTTTAAAACTGGCAATGCTAAAATACTGGAAATTACATTAAATTAATCTAAGCCCTTTATTGGCTAAGTGGGTCAGACCATACCTGCTTTTATTTTATTTAAGCCTTGGGTTATTCATTATCTGTATATTGTGCCAGAATACTCAAATAACTGGCACGTCATATATTAATCGTCGATATTTTGTAGTTCAGTTTTTGTAATCAAGTCTTGGCCTCTTATTGGCATTTGTAAATAACCAACATAAGTAAGTAAAATATGCCAATTTTGAAACCTGTCATATACGCAAATCACAATTTATGTCAAGGTTATTCCATGAAATATGTATCCATAAGTACCAATCTCGGGCCAATCTTGGCCCGATATAGGTTGAATATTTATCACGCACCCAAACAAACTCACGGCCTAATATTCTAGATAGACTAACTGCTAGATAGACCAACTGTAAAGGCCCATCATAGAGCCAGTGGTCAATTTCTACATAGGCCCTTTAAGAGGGCCCACATAGGGCCAAGTGCATTCACCAACATTGGCGCTACAATGAATTAAATCATTGGCCCAATAATTGTTGGCTCTGTTGGCCGATATCGGGCCGGTCTTATCATTTCTACAAAGGCACCTCATTGGTAAATACTCACGGCCCAATATTCTAGAAAGGGTAACTGTGAAGGCCCGTCCCAGGCCCAACGGTCAATCTCTACATGGGCTACGCCATTTTGTTAGATTTTGATATTTTTCGAAAATCCTACGTCATTGTACAGGAAATACCTTCCAGTTTAATGACATTTTTTCCTTTTTCGGTTTCAGCTACTCAATCGGCCGGAATCATGTCGGCAGTGGAGGAACTTTTTTTTGGCGCCTCCGAAGGCAGCGCATAAGTCGCTTGGATCTCAATATTTTTCTATGAAAAAATTATGTAATATAGGTCAAATATAGCCAAATATATCTTAATTTTCCGAAACGTTTTATTGAGTACTTTTCTTCCGAAAAATTCCCGAAAATCACCCAAATTTTCAGCGTTCACACTGGTATAGCCCCTTAAGGAATTATGAGCGATTTTAGCGGTAACTGGAAATACGCGAAAATTCAACGATTGTTGTTGGCTCATGGGTATCTTTATTTCAATATTTTTATTTTATCGCCAATAATGGAAATTGACCGGGCGAGCTTCAAAACGTGTTTGTTTGTTTGGGTTTGTTTACTGGTATCGTATAAATACCACTGAACGTAGTATTTATATGATTTTCAACATAAATTCCAAGATCATAATGCTTTGTTTATTCATATTTCCTGTTTATTTATAACAATAAGAATTGTTCCATATAATTACTGCACCAAATTACTAAACGATATATTTTACATAAACTTAGAGCCTTACAAGTCCGAAGAGGGATGAACCGTACACTTTTAAACCCTCCTCGGACTCCTAGCGATTAAAAGTACTACTTTACTCTCTGTCTAGTCGCGCTTAAAAGCGAGGAAAACATGGTAGTGATATTTAAAATCCATTTTTGGCTTCTGAGACACTGTTGAAACTATAAATTTCCAAGTTACCTTGCCTCATGTTGCTTGAAATTTTCACATTCAAAAAAATCGTCACTTTCGATAACTATAGAAAAATGCTAATTTGAACGCAAAATAAGCGAAATATCAATTTTTACCACTCTCCATATTTTGTTTATTTTGACTCGATAACCCTAAATTCACCGTCAAATGTTGGCGCCCCGGATATCGTACCTGACGAAAATCGTACAAAAATGGGTACTTTACATAACAATATATCAACTCCACTGTAAATTGATTAAAATTATTTCCATTTATTGGGCGATATGAAGTGTTTTTTTTTTCGACGAAGCAGCCCTAGCAGAGGCCTTGCGGAGCCCACTTTGAGGCTTCTGTAGCCGAACCTCCGCGGTTGAGGGATCTGTCAACGGCTGACAAAAGTGAAATGGCAAGTGTGGGGTAAAAAGTGAAAGGGCATAACGGAGAAGCAGTGGAAAAAAATGAAAACAAATGTGGTGCTTTCAGTCTCGACTGCCTTTGCCTACATCCAAAAATCTCGTTTATCAAAGCGCTGTTTATCTCGCTTCGCATATGACAGACGTCCTGCGTCCTGACAATCATCGCCTGTAGGGAAAACCCGATTGAAAGGTCTCGCCCTATTTTTCGGGGTCTCTCTCTCTCTCGCGTCATACCCTTTCTTTCCTCCTGCCTTTCGATTCTTTCCGTTAGAACGGATCCGCATCTCTCCGACTACACGCTTCGGGGGACACTCGTGTGATTGAGCGTATGCGGTGCCCTACTTTGTAACCCGCCACGTTTTTTTTTTGTCGCTCTTCCTAGTTCGTCCTTCTTTTGGAATTCGACTGATTAATTCGGTGACCGACTGCGGGATGTATACACAAAAAGATGGGAGCGAGAGAGAGAGAAAGAGAGAGGGTGGGAAAAAACAGACCAGTGGCAAAAAAACGGATTGAAAACCACGCAACCCTTATTACTTCCGGGATGGAAGAAGAGGGGATCCATCGGTCGACCCGTTTAAGTATACAAGCACGGTCTCTCTCTCTCTCTCTTTCTTTCTCTCTCTGTCTATTTGGTACACGAACCAGTAAATCGAAAAAAACCACCCCTTTCTGTCCCTCCTTGATTCTTCCGTATTTTCTGTCCTTCTTTGACTCACATTTTTCTCGCTTTCTCATCCTCATTTTGCCTTTTTGCTTCCGCCTCCCTGCTCCTCCAGCCCTCTTTTTCTTCTCTCTCGATCTCTCCAGCTCCCGCCATTTTGCCTCACGTCCCCGCACTACTATCGATTCAGCCGCTATTTATTGCTGGCTTTTACGTTTAAACTCAGAGATTTATCGTGAAACGGAAGTGAGCGGGGGTCTGCGGGCTCTCCGCGCGGCCTCTCACTCTCCGGATCTCGGTCGAATTGCACATGCTGAAATACAGAAGAGGATGGTACCCGCGTACAATGGTCAAAGGAGAGCATAAATACAGAGAGAGAGAGAGAGAGAGAGAGGGGTAGTAACGGCGCCTCGTTGTTTTCTCGGACTCGCTCATCCTTTGACGGGTCCCAAAAGAACTTTCCTCCTTCTTTCTCTCTCTCTCTCTCGCTTGCCGCATACACAAAACGATTTCCGAGCTTTCACGACAATCTAATCGTACACGTATTCTGGGATCGATCCGTCAAGGAATTGCATGCTCGTGCTTTATGCATGAAATTCAATTAAGTATCGGAGAACAGTATGGTGGGATGACAGTATGGGTGACCTAATAGATGAAAGACATGGTAAAAACCGAATGGTGGAACTAACTGTAATTTATTGGCAGGACAATGACGATGTAGATGGGTCATACTGTAATTACACTCCCAACAGACTTTAATTGGGTTTACCGTGGTGTCTTTTACCAATTGTGAACGATGGTAAGCTCAAAGGCATGGCTAAAGACAGTACAGTGGAATCGACAGCATGGGTCACCTTGTAGATGAAAGGAATGGTAAAAAACTGTATAGTGGAATTTGCTGTAGGCTGTTGACAGGCTAATCACGATGTAGTTGGCTCATCCATACTATGATTGCACTCCCAATAAACTGCACTGAGAAAAAAAAAACCAATGGAATCCAAAAAATATAATGGTTGATCCAAATAAATGTGCTGCTGCGGAGTGCCACCGATATATGAGATTGTTACAATACTATAGAATATTGGAAAATGTGATTGAGTTAAATAACGTATTATTTTATTTGAAAAAGCTCTTCTGTTCTCTGAATACCTACATTATCCGTCAAATAAAATTATATTCTATTGAAATCATTCTATATACATTCCGTAAATGTATGGATGAAATAATTAAGCGGTTGCTACAACATTTTTTATTTCGTACAAAAATATAATCAATAGGATTAATTATTTCTCTACTGCATCGAAACGAATATGCCATGGGACGTAAGTGTTTCAATTTGTTTCAAATCTTAAATAAAAAGTGAGCATTAGAATGATCATCCACGATAACGATGGAGAGAATATCAGATGTCCAATGGAATATCCATGGAGAGAATATCAGATATTCAACTGATAAGAACAGATACTACACTTCGATCTGAGCCACAGGCCAAAAAGCGATGCTCTTTAGAGTTTCTCCGGCGTTTAAGGGGGGATTGTCTTTTTTTTTCGCAAAATTTACCGCTTTTTGGGAATTTTTTTGTGAAGAAAGTATACAACGGAAAACTTGTGAAACTTGGCATATAGTTTTATTGATCTGTTTACTACATACAAAAAAATTTTTAAACACTTTCATCAAAAAATCCGCCTCCCACCCCCCTCGACGCGCGATGGTCCTTTTTTGATGGTGTGCACGATTACAGCCTTCACGGTCATCCTGCAACAAAAACCCAAAAAGCATTTTACTTTAGACACATATAGCTATCGTTCGATGAAGGGAAAAAAAAATTGACGATTTGGTGACGTTTTGAACTTGAAGTATCGATTTTTCGAAAAAAAATTGATCGATTTTTTTGTTATAAATAAAAAACTATTAAACGTATTGCTTTTTTGCTTCATCAAACGATAAAAGGATGTCAGCTGAGCATTCTGTCCACATTTGAAGGCAATCGGTTGAATAGTTTTTGAGAAATCATGCACACCATCAAAAAAGGACCATCGCGCGTCGAGGGGGGTGGGAGGCGGATTTTTTGATGAAATTGTTTAAAAATTTTTTTGTATGTAGTAAACAGATCAATAAAACTATATGCCAAGTTTCACAAGTTTTCCGTTGTATACTTTCTTCACAAAAAAATTCCCAAAAAGCGGTAAATTTTGCGAAAAAAAAGACAATCCCCCCTTAAGTAGATTTTCGGTTCGCGCTACGCTTACGAGAAACGAGCGCGCGTGCGGCTTCTAGCGGTTACTCCGAGAACTACGGGTTTCCTCGCACCTATAATTTCGGTGGCGCTCGGCCATGATTTGGTTGAATTTTTTCAACCAAATGTGCAAGAAACATATTTTCTTTTCGCATAATTTTTTAACCAATTCAGACATTTGCTTAACATTTTTCAATCAAAATAAAATATTAATATCTTAACGAATAATGTGCTTGGAAATGGATATTGGATATGGTGAAAAAAATAAAATAACGTATTTACTCAATAGAAATTTTATCTGAATCAAACGAGCGAAACTCAATTGTTCTTGTGTACTCGAATCAACAATATTCATGTTATGAATTAAAACGCTTTTTTTGTTCGTTGCAAAAAATGCATTCAAAACTATATAATTTGTTCGCGATAATTTTTTTGATGGTTTCAATAATATATTGTGCTCGGTAAACCATATATCTTTTGAATGAAAAAAAAAACTTTTCATTTTATCATGTTATTAAAGTCAATAGCGTTTTGTTTGGACTAATAAATGCGATTATTTACACCAACAATTTCACAATCGAATCAACGAAATTTTATTCAATAACACCAATGATATTGGATCAATGATTTTTTTTCTCAGTGTGCGATTAGTTTTGCGGTGGTGTCTTTTACCATGCGTTAAAGACACCACCACCAGGCTCAAAGACATGGCTAAAAGCAGTACAGTGGAACCGACAGTATGGGTCACCTTATAGATGAAAGACATGGTGAAAACAGTATAGTGGAACTTACTATAGTTGTCGACAGGCCAATCACGATGTAGTTGTGTCATCCATACTATGATTGCACTCCCAATAAATTGTGATTAATCTTACTGTGGTGTTTATTACCATGGGTAAAAGACAGTAGGCTCGAAGACATCATAAAGACAGTACAGTCGGAGCGACGGTATGGCTGATCGTATAGAGCGAAGATATGGTAAAAAACAGTATGGTGGAACTGACAACAGTTCATTGGCAGGCCAATCACAATATTCTTGTGTCATTCATACTGTAACAGACACTGCCAACTCATGAGTATTTTTCCCTATACCGTCTTTCACCCTCAACTCAGTACGAGTTGTGTGCGGCCGTGTTGATGAATACTTGTTGTTATGGAATCAGCTTCGATTCGGCCAATGAAGGTTTCCAAGATCGCGATGGAAATAAACGTTTTTCTGTTTTACGTTTAGATCCTTTATTCGGATCCTCTTCAGAATTTTATTTATTCTATAAATTATGAATTACAAATTATATAGATAGAATTTACAAGATTTTTATATAATTGTGCTATGTGTTATAAACGAGTTATAAATGTGTTATAATGATTTGTGTAATTTATATATTGGTTTTGTTTTAATTTGAATAATAGTGGTATTGTATGAGCAATTTATTGCAATATGTTCATTTATTCTATGTATTGCGTGACAAGAGTGGTGTGTGAAAGTGTGGACATTATCTATTATAGATTTTTAGGTTAAGAAATATGTCAAATGACTAACCAGAATATTTTTGATATTTCCACTTTTATGTTTGTGCTTGGGAGATGGTTAAAACAGACAGTTTTGATGCTGGTGCAATACTGTCTTATGGAGGTGAATCGGAAGATTGATTCGGAACCTTTAATTTCAGTCGATTGAGGGATTTATCGTTTATTGGCGATTTCTATCATCTGTGAAGGTTTAATATCATAAGAGAATTTTTGGTTTGATCTATGAAAAAAAAAAAAATTATTAATGAAATGTCTTGTGAATGTAATATTTACCAATTGAATATAATTTTTTTTTAAATAAAAATAACTATATCTTCGCAAGCACAAGGAGGAAACTAGAAATTTTCAATGTTCTACATGTCGAGTAGTGAAGTCTCTGAGAGTTCGAGGGAAACTAAGCGGCGAACTTTATTTTTCCGAGGCGAGGGAGAATGATCCTTTTTGGCAATGCCGTGTCAAGAGTTTTTAAAGTTCCTGTGTCATGTTAAGAATTTTTTTAAATTAACGCGGTCCTCTAGTTTCTCGGCTGTTTTTTTTACGGCTTTTTCAATAATTTTTTACGGGCAAAGCATCGAAATAATCAATCTCATTGTTTTTAAGTATTCCTTATTAACATTTAAATAAGCTTTACAAATTATTTGAAGTCAAAATATATAATAGAATAAAGGTTATAGTGGCCGACAGGAAGACATCAAGTAAAAGAGGTGCTTGACGGTGACCAAGATTGCGGCTGTTCTGCTTATCTGAAATCAAAAAACCAAACGGCATTTTAATCTTCATATTTAAGACTAGCGATTGAACTAGAGTGAATTCTAAATTACAAAAATTGACTTTTTTATACACTTTTGAAAATTACATTCTATTTTTTTACTCATCTTTTTCTTAAGTTTTTCGCTCGTACAAAAAAAAACTATCGAAGCAATCATGATAATCCTAGTTCCATCGCTGGCTTATAACATATTAAAGATGCTGTATAAATTTGAACAAGATCGGTGCAGTAGTTTCTGAAATATCGTGGTCACCGTTTCGAAAAATGGTGTTCCGAGAAACACGCATTTGAAAGTTCGCGCATGTGATTTATACTAAAAATTTCATCTCACCGTCAATCTGCTATGCATGGACCATACAATAGGCCTTCCTCTTCTTCTTGGAAGTCACGCAGAGCTGCTCCGTCTTCCCTTTTCGCGATTCGGGCCTGTTTTACAACATCACTCGTGCGCCTTTCTGAACGGTCGATCCGAGAGCTATCACGCTGTTGAACATATCCTTCAGCTTGTGGGCCGATTTTCACTCCCATGGTTTCCAAGGTCTTCAGGATAGATTTGAATCCTTCGTTGACGATTATGACAGCGAGAAAACGTGGCGATTTCAACCACTTTTTGGCCCAGAATGGAGGTGCTTCGGAGCAAAAGTCCAGATTAACGAATTGAGCGACTCGTTATTATTTTGAGTTTCCGCTCCCAGGCATCTGCTTAACAATTCTTCTTTGGATAAATCCTCATAAATTGGCTTTATAACTTTTTGAACTCCTTCAGAAGGAGGTGGTTTATTGTGTTTGAATTGCTCAGCCTCTCCGAGAAGCTCATACCTGCTCCGTTCCAGGGCCGTAACTTGTGAACCACTTCGAATATCGAAAAATCCTTTAGCACACATTTTCTACACATGTTGTAGATGTGATTCATGAAAAAAACAAAAAAAAAATCGATTTTTTCGACCCGAGAATCTAGAGGACTGCCTTAATGTGTCGTGTCAAGAGTTTGGAAGTTTCAAATTCCTGAGTCATGTTAAGAATTTGGTTAAAATTAATGTGTCGTGTCAGGAGTTTTGAAGTTAATGTGTTGTGTCAAGAGTTTTTAAAACTGATTCTTAACGTTCATTCACTCTGAACGTTCATTGGCAACCTCACGACCGCTTTTTCCTTCGGTGGAGGACG
>OY723385.1:68690058-68730058 GCA_963210295.1 Ophion ellenae
AAACGCCAGTAGCAAACTGTAGAAAAGATACCCTCCTGCATGGCACAAGACCGTCCTAAGAAAAAAGGGTCAAGGGAAATCGTAAAATCGAGAAAACACCAAAGAGAGAGAGAGAGAGAGAGAGAGAGGGAGACAGCAACAAAGAAGTAAGTATCGGTTATTCTGTCTGGATTTTTCTCCTCGACTTACCCCCCCCTTTCGCGAAAATAAAGCACAAAGAACGAACGCAGAAGATGGGGAAAACAATAAGAATTTAAAATCCGAAGAATGACGCTGCTAAGTATCCGGCCTGTTTTTATTCATTTCCAGAAAACGAGAACGACGGAATAGCAAACGAGGCAAGTGCAAGAAGATTAGGAGAAGGGTAGGAAACAAGGGCGCGAGCTTTATTTTTATTTTTTTTCTATCCCGGAGATTCGAAGAGGAAGTCGGAAGACCGTGGAACGTCAAGGAGTTTCTCTCCGAGTAGGTGAGAGATGTAGAGAAAGAGAACGGAGAGGAGCAAACGGAAAGAGAGAAAATAAGAGGCAGATGGAAAGTGAGAGAGAGGATGATAATGACTATACGACAAGGAGCTCGAGAGAAAATCCTTTCCTGTGTCCATAAATTCGTTGCTAGAGAAAAATCGTTGTCTTCGCGACCCTCGTGAAGGGAAGAATATAAGAACCAGAGAGAGAGAAAGCGTATATTCTCCTGGTTGTCCAGCTGTATTTCATCCTGGAGCATGGACATCCAGACGTTGGATTTACGGAAAATACACACACACACACACATACATATATATGTGTGTATATATACATGTTGAGAAAAAAAGGGTTTTTGTGTATCCTGGGTTGGATAGAAAGACATCAGCGGACAGATCCTACCATTCTAACGCAGAAAAATGTTGAAGGCGTGGAAATAGTTTGCCCGTGTGCGGTCACCATCCCTATCTCTCGATTTCTCTTTCTCCCTTCTCTCTCTCTCTCTCTCTCTCTCTCTCTCTCTCTTGCTCTCTAACTCCCTCTCCGTCACTCTCTCCGTTCATCGTAATCTCTAGGAGTTCCGTTGATGTGGGCTTGGCTGGTCTGGTCAGTGCCATATTCCCAGCCAGCCATCTCTGTGAAAAATCGACCCGGAGATTCGTGTATCTGATATTTTTCACGTTCGCGCGACAAGACACAATCTCACGCAGACCCAAAGGTGGACTTCGTCGCGGCGAATTATGCGGCGGGCAAGATCTACGGGCGCGGGGGGGGGGGGGGGGGGCAAAGGAGGGAAAAGGTGAAAACGAGAGAAAACGCTGGCTGACGAATCGCCGTCGTTATATTCGACGAGATGTGATTTCAAATGAATAATATAGGGTTAGGACACCGGAGGGCAGTGATCCGGCGAACGGCGGTATGAGAAGAAGACCAGGGCCAAGTGGAACGAGAATTTATGAAATTTGTGCGGGCCAGTACGAGTGAAATGTGCGGCTTCGATACCTATGAGCTATGGACTGTGGTCCTACTCTTCGATTTGAGAGGTCTCTGTGAAGGGCCTAAAAAGGTGGATTTGCAATATGTTTTTCTGATTAGAGTGACCGCGTGAAGAGGTGGGAATTTTACGCGCAATTAAGGGGTTACCCCCACTTGCGATTTTGGAAAAATCGATTTCTTTTTATTGCATTTTTTTGAAGTATAAGTATCTGAGGATATGTCCTGAAAATTTCAAGTCGATCCGAACAAAATTGACTGAGATATGAGCGTTGAAAGAGAAGAATCCGCGTTGAAAGAGCGTTGAAAGAGAAACTTTAAGGGGGGATTGTCTTTTTTCTTCGCAAAATTTACCTTTTTTTGGGAATTTTTTTGTGAAGAAAGTATAAAACGGAAAACTTGTGAAACTTGGCATATAGTTTTATTGATCTGTTTACTACATACAAAAAAAATTTTAAACAATTTCATCAAAAAATCCGCCTCCCACCCCCCTCGACGCGCGATGGTCCTTTTTTGATGGTGTGCACGATTTCTCAAAAACTATTCAACCGATTGCCTTCAAATTTGGACAGAATGCTCAGCTGACATCCTTTTATCGTTTGATGAAGCAAAAAAGCAATACGTTTAATAGTTTTTTATTTATAACAAAAAATCGATCAATTTTGTTTCGAAAACTCGATACTTCAAGTTCAAAACGTCACCAAATCGTCAATTTTTTTTTTCCCTTCATCGAACGATAGCTACATGTGTCTAAAGTAAAATGCTTTTTGGGTTTTTGTTGCAGGATGAACGTGAAGGCTGTAATCGTGCACACCATCAAAAAAGGACCATCGCGCGTCGAGGGGGGTGGGAGGCGGATTTTTTGATGAAATTGTTTAAAATTTTTTTTGTATGTAGTAAACAGATCAATAAAACTATATGCCAAGTTTCACAAGTTTTCCGTTGTATACTTTCTTCACAAAAAAATTCCCAAAAAGCGGTAAATTTTGCGGCATTTCTGAAGTCGGTGACCAAGATTACTCGAACACTAATGAACCGATCTTCTTGAAATTTTGCAGGCTTATTTAATACATAAAAATGTAGTCTTTAATCGTTCGATTTTTTTTTCTCGAAAAAAAATGGCTGTTTTATTGCCAAAAAACGGCCGTTTTTTTCGTTAAAATCGAACCATTAACTTTGACTGTCGGCCATTTTGTGAAAAATGAATATTTTTTCATGTCCTTCGATTAAAGACTAATTTATACTTATATTTGACTAAATCCATCCGCATTTTTTTTATCAGATGATCCACTTCGCCGCAATGTTGGTCACCGCAAACCGTGTATATAAAAACATTATTTCATTGACGGCCATTTGCCACTAAACAATGTAATATTTTTCAATAAAAAAATTACTGAAAGTTCTTCAAGATGTGTTCTTTAAGATGGTATATTGATCGATTAAAGTTTTGTAGTTTTCTTTCAAAAAATTCATGAAAAAGGCCTTCTTTGCGCTACAAGTGGGGGTAACGCCTCAATACATAGTCTTGTTAAAGGGCCAGTCCACTTTGGAGCCACGAAAAGAGGCTATTTTCGCGATTTTTTTGAGGATTTTATAAAATATGTTAATATAAAAGTTGTTGGGCTTGATAAATAAAGCCTTGAAATACTTTTTAAAAACATTAATTAATTACGGCTTGTCCGTAACAAAAAAATCGAAGTCCATTATATTCAGTATGACACCAGCTACAAAATGACCCTCGGATATAAAGTTTTAGCAAAAAATGGCAAATGAAAAACGAAAAAAGTAAAAAAAAACGTGTTTTTCGCAAAAAAAGAGTAAAAATCGAAATGTTAAAACCATCGAGGGTCAGCTTGTTGCGAATCATGTTTACAATATGTGGTTCAAATTTTAAGAGAATCGGTTTATTAGTTTTAGAGATACGATGGAGCTAGATTTTGAAAGCGTTGTTTCGAGAAAAACGCGTTTGAAGTTTATACGATGGGTCGGCCGAGCGCGCTATACGCTCAGGTAGACGAAATGAGGTCCTGACGTTCAGGTAAAAAAAAATACTTACAAGGAAAATCCCTCAGGCGACACCCTTCGATTTTGTTGAAATTTGGATATGTTATGAAGCACCGAAAAGTAAACGATACGTATTTTTTTTATCGGCGGAAGAACGGTTTTTAGAGGTGAAACCACCCCTTACTATAGGGGCGGTTCACCCCTTAATTTTTTTTCGCAATGTCACTATAGTGGATTTTTCATTGCTTCGAATTAGAAGAATTTTCGTTTTTGTTTCATTAAAATCGGTGGACTCCTGGGGTGTAAAACTGCTATGTTACCCCTCGAGATGTCTTTTTTCGAGGGGCGGTTTCACCCCTTAAAAACGTTTTTCCGCTGATAAAAAAAAATACGTATTGCTTACTTTTCGGTGCTTCATAACATATCCAAATTTCAACAAAATCGAAGGGTGTCACCTGAGGGATGTTCCTTGTTAGAGAGCTCGGATTTTCATCAAATTTTGACACAATATTTCTGAATGTATGTACTTTCAAAAACAGTTAAAAAAATCGATTTTTTGAAATTTTCAAAGTGGACTGGCCCCTTAATTTCAGATTTTTTTATTTGAGAAAAATTGACAAACGATGAAGTTACAATTATTTAAACAAAATGCCGACGTTGCTGCATGGCCAACCGGTGTAGGAGGTTCTGACAACTAGAGTCATCTGAAGTGCAAAATTCAAAATGTACTTTTAGTATAGTATTAGGACGTTGAATAAGTTTTCGCGGTTTTCCAGCAAATGGAGTCATCAGAGCTGCGTATGCGGGCTCCTTGCATGGAGTCCCTCACAAGAAGTGGTAATAAATTTTGTTGGGATTATATTTTTTGACACCACTATTTATTAACATATTTTTGTACATTTTTTTTCAAAAAACGATGCTTTTGGTCCGGATGACTTCTCTATTCATTCTATATATTAAGGCCTTAGGCCACAGTAACGGGTATAAAATCATGTGCGAATTTAACAATTTTTTTCGTATGAAAAAGTGATTCCCTCATAAAATTAATTACACATCTATTTAGTATGAATATCAAGCTGTTAGATTTTTTTTCGATGTACAAAATGACCAACTACTAATACTTTCTTTTATTATTGTTTTTAGGCGCTCCGCGGCGTGACATTTAGCATCCACAATTTTTTACCTAAAACAAAAAACAGAAATTCTCGTCAATCCGCATCAGAATACCTAGAGAAGTACGTACGGAATTTGAAAAATATTGTTTCACTCAAAAGTTGTAGGTATTTGAACTTAAGAAATGAATTTTCAGTGAAAAATTTCGTTATAACTACTCATAAACTTCTCATGAAATGAAAAGTTTTCGATGAATCAGAAATTCCGTACCTACTTCTCTGCGAAATGCAATTAGGAACATAAATTTTTAATTTGAAGTAAATCGAGTGAAAATTGTCGTCAAAATTGTTGTCGTTATTTGTCACGCCAATTGGAAAAGAGCTGTTTGGAAAAGTTTCGAGTACTCGGCCATTTTGTACATCGAAAAAAAAAACATATATATTTTCTAACCGCTTGATATTCATATTAAGGGGCCAGTCCACTTTGAAAATTTCAAAAAATCGAAAGCAAGCAAGACTTGAAGAAATCGACGATGATGGGCAATCAGAAGGGATTTTGTACGGTGCAGGAATTGCCGATTGAGTTTTAGGTAAGAGTTTTTCATAGTATAAACTTCAAACGCGTTTTTCTCGAAACAACGTTTTCAAAATCTAGCCCCATCGTATTTCTAAAACTAATAAACCGATTCTCTTGAAATTTGAACCACACATTGTAAACATGATTCGCAACAAGATGACCCTCGATGGTTTCAAAATTTTGATTTTTACTCTTTTTTCCGAAAAACTCCGAAAAAACGCGTTTTTTAAAAGTTTTTTCGTTTTTCATCTCCCATTTTTTTACTTTTTCATAAAACTTTGTATCCGAGGGTCATTATGTAGCTGGTGTCATACTGAATCTAATGGACTTTGATTTTTTTGTTTCAGACAAGCCGTTGCCGAGTTGTGATGGAGCTACCTAGCCCTCCTATTTTTGAGGCGTTACGTTAAACTATAGTTTTTTTAAATTATTATTAAATTTTTTTTTTATGTACTTCAAGACTTTATTCATCAAGCCCAACAACGTTTATATTCATATCTTTTATAAAATCCTCAAAAAAAATCGCGAATCGCCTTTTTTCGTAACTTCAAAGTGGACTGGCCCCTTAAATAGATGTGTGATTAATTTTACGAGTGAATCACTTTTTCGCACCAAAAAAATTGTTAAATTCGCACATTATTTTATACCCGTAACTGTGTCCTAAGGCCTTAATCATGTTGAATATCTTTGAAATTACGAGCATTCTTCCTTAAGGTGATCATCTCGTACACCTTTCCCCTACATTTCAAGAACGAAAAATTCGAAAATCCGACTATTACGCGTCCGCTCCACGGAAAACAGGGAGACCAGCCTGAAAGTGAGTACGTCGCTGGCAATCGTTTTGCGATCCGGCTATTATACAGCCGTTGCACACACCTTTGTCTCACCCGGCGTATGCACACGTGTACGTAGATATTTCCCGAGAGGGTGCCGCAGAGCAGGGCTCAGCGAAGCGCAAACACATCCCGCGGACGGGATGAGAGCGAATCATTACGAAAACAAAGCTTCCTCTATCAGCTGGCAGTAAAACATCACTTACCGGTCTCCCCCCCCCCCCCATTCGCCATTTTTGTTCGCGTTATCAGAAAAACGTTTTCCGCCGCTCCCAGGGAGCCAAAAGTCGATGTCTACGTGTGCGAAATGAAGGAGAGAAAGAAAAAGAGCGAGGGGGGCATTTTTTCCATTTGCAGATAGCCAAACCCCGAAGAACGTTAAATAAAGCTATCTAAACATTGATCGCGTGTCTGTGCGTGGGTGGAGAGCCTCTGGTCGTTCTCGGCTATATCCGAAAAGAAACTGACGTTTTTCCGGCCGGTTAGGCCGTTTTTATTGCGCCCGCGGAGAGTTATCCGCCCGGAAAAATCGCGGCAGCTTCGCTCTTTTTTCCTCCATTTTTTTTTACGTTGCTTCCATTTTTTGCTCTTTTTTCAATAACCGAGCGAGGGCCCCGCGGATTGTGTGTACAGTAGACAGAGGGGCGGGGGGGGGGTGGTATCGCAACCCTGCGTGGGAGCGTATCGGAACCTGCTGTATCCCGTGCAGAGTCGATCCTCCCTCTTCAGCCCTCACGACCAACGTCAACGACGAATACGACACAGAACGAAAAGTCAGCAAACGCGCAGGGCATATCCGTCGTCGGGGGGTCGAGCTGTGTGCCTGACGTTTGTCAGGAAACCAACGGAGTGAAGGCTCTTTCTCTCTCTCTCTCCCTCCTTCTCTGTCTGTCTCCCTCTCTCTCTCTCTCTCTCTCTCTCTCTCTCTCTCTGTCTCCCTCAACCCCCTCGCGAAAGCTTGCGTCATGTGCCGACGACAAACTCTGTTTACCGTTATATATATATATATATATATATATATATATATATATATATATAAATTGTTCATAGGTAGTGTGGGATAATTTACGGCGAGTTAAGGGATTTCAAAGTTAGAGGTCCGAGGCAACCTTGACATCTGTCTAATTTTAAAATAGCGACTACGGGGGCTGGTTAATGCCACGGATGAAGAGCAACATTGTTACGGCGTTTCGATCGAGAATCTCAGGGGTGATTATAAGACACAAATGTTTGTTGAGATGAGCCGAAAAAAAAATTTTACGTTGAGACTTTTTATTGAAATTTGTCGAGTTTTGGATATATTCGTTTTTATGTTTTTTTTAATCATATATGTATATATATATATATATATATATATATATATATATATATATATATATATATATATATATATATATATATATATATATATATATATATATATATATATATATATATATATATATATATATATATATATATATATTTATAATATGATAAAAAAACATGAAAATAATAAAACCAATAGCTCCAACTGCGAGGGCTGAATAATCCAACGGATGAAAACCAACATTGTTACGGCTGCCACTTACGACGAGTCAATCGAGAATTTTAGGAGTGATTGCAAGATGGAAATATTTGCTTAGAGAGTCGATAAAAATTCAAGTTGAGTTTTCATTTAATTTTTTTTAGGATTTTGTACATATCCGAACCTACAATTATATCCAAAACCCTAACAAATTTCAATAAAAACTCTCAACTTAACTTTTTCTTTTATAAATATATGTTCGTATATTCGATATATTTGTTTTATTATTTTCACGTTTTTTATCGTATATATATGTGTGTGTATATAATTTTTTTAAATATATCCGAAACGATAGTCGAAATAAAATTGAAGTTAAAAGTTTTTGTTGAAATTAATTACGGTTTTGGATATATTGGATTACGAATTTTTAGGTTTTTTATATGTCATATGATAAAAAAAAAAACATAAAAATAACAAAACAAATATATCCAATACTCTAATAAATTTCAATAATAACTCTCAATTCAAATTTTTCTTCGACTTTCTTCGACATATATACTGATATTACAAAATACAGTGCGCAGGTTGCCATTTAATTTGTCTAGTACTTTATACCGAGTGAGGCAACAACTATTAGCAGTAAAAATATTTTCTAATCTATCAGACTTAGGAGGAAACTTTTTTTGCAAAAGTAGCATGGATCTACGGGAAGCGCTTCGAAGATTTCAAGCTCACTTATATTTTTTTTTATGGGCCCATTATATTTTTCTGAATTTTATCAAGATCCTAAAAATAAGTTCACACACCACATGTTGAGGGGAGGGTAGGGTTTTCGGCGTGAAAAAGAAATACTTTTTTGCGAATTTTTTTCACCTATATGGATAGAGTAAATTTATTGAGACCTTTTGTAAATTGTTAAGTGTCATTTCAAGAATATTCCGTGAAATTTGTACGCGAAAATATCCACAAACAAGCCGGTGACAAAGCTTTTCCAAGAACGCCTTTGGAAAAACACGACTTGCGGTGTTCATTGTATCAGCTAGAAATTATCTGAAATCAAGTACAATTAAAATTTAGACAAAGTATCATCAAATCCTCCCCCCAACGGTCTTTGATAATTTTTGTTTTCCTTTCTAAATTTTTGGTGGTCATGTCAAGTGAAAGGTGCTATTTTTCACGAAAAATCCCGCCATTTTGGGGGTGGAAAACCCCCGCAAGGTAAAAAAACATCCCAAACTAACCGTTGGGGGGAGGTATTTTATATGTAGAAAGTGTGTACCAAGTTTGAAATAAATCGGTCATGTAGTTTTCAAATAGCAGTGAACACGGACTTTGAAAAAGTGGTTTCGAGAAAAACGCGACACCGGCTTGTTTATGGATATTTTCGCGTACAAATTTCACGGAATGTTTCACTTGAAATGACACTCAACAATGTACAAAAGGTTTCAATAAATTTACTCTTTCCAAATAGATGAAAAAAAATCGCAAAAAGGTGTTTTTTCACGCTGAAACCCCTACCCACCCCTTAAGATGATCGATCGGGGTTTAGTATGAAGAATCGAACAAAAAATTCTATGTTTAAAGCCTAGAATCTATTTCACAACGGTGAAAACACTTACTCCTATGAAAAGTATTCAAAGTGATGGCCACCAATTTCAATGCACGCTGGCAATCTGCTTAGTATTTACTGCATTGTCTTATCAATCACGTCAGTCTGTATTAACGAACAGGTTCTAATTGAAGTTTCCATAGGTTAATACTAAGCGAAATCCTGGTAATTCGTACGGCTTTGTTTACATTGTTCGCAACCAAGAAACTTATCAACTTGTTTTGGAAAGCAGTCAGAAGTTTCCATAATTTCCATAATAATCCGGGCTCTCTTCAATGAAAAGTACTACGACAGAATTTCCTTCTGTCAGTACGGAATTACATTTTCCGCAAAATTTCGGTTTTGTCGATTTTTTAAAAGGTACACTTAGTCGATCGTCTTGAAGTTTGCTGTGTGTGCTTAATCGTAGATTCGTAACAAAATTTCAAAAAAAAATAGTGGCCGTTTTTAAAAAAATGGAGGTGACCTTGAAATCTGCGAATCACATCTACCTGGATGAACCTCGTAGCCATCTCTGGGGGATATTGGGATCTCTATGGACCTTTTTTTTATCACGCAGTCCTCACATTTGACCCAAAATGAGACGTTTTTCAAGAGTGGTAAGATTCGAAATTCGACCCTTAAGGAACAGATTCGACCGAAACAGGAATTTTAAAGTTTGTATGAGACAACATATTTTTTTGTCAGATTTATTTGAAACTTGGAGTAAATACTCTACAATACAAATAATTGAACACGTATTCCAGCATTTCCTAAAATTCGACCCTTCAGAGGGTAAACGGGGGTGTTGAAGTTTGTGTGAGATAACGTATTTTTTTGTTAGATTTAGTTGAAGTTTGGCATGAATACACTAAAACACAAAAATTAAACATGTATTTAGCAATATTGAAAATTTAACCTTTAAGGGGGTTAACCGGGAGTATGAAAAAAACATATTTTTTTACCAGATTTACTTGATACTTACTAAATTTATTTTATATATAACACTAGACGTTTTCCTCGCTGTTCGGTGCGTGTAGACAGTCGAGTAGTATTTTTAACCCCTTAAATGTGTTTGTTTGAGTAGGCATAAATACCCCAAACAAACCCAAATAAATATACGTTTAATCATTTGTTTGGGTTGGGAATTAATATCCAGTTTCAAGCAAATCTAACCAAAAAATATGTTGTCTCGTATAAACTTCAGAACCCCCGTTTCACCTTAAGGGTCGAATTTCGATTATTACCACTCTTGAAAGGAGTCTTATTTTGGGTCAAATATGAAGACTGCGTGGTCAGAATTAGGGGCAACAGATATCGTAATACTGCCCACCACTCGATAACTCCCTTCGAACTGTGCAACTTTCGTGGGGAAAGTTTTCTTCTAAGTCCCAAAGTTGGAACATATTTCTGCTGCTAATAGTTGTTGCCTCACCTGGTATATACCTGATATATATATATCGCCACATAATTTTTTGCCATAATTTTTAGGCAAGGCCGAGTTTTTAATCTCAGTGACCATGACCCTTAACCAGACCATGTTTTCTTGCCTGGAACCCAGATAGACAGTCATGATTATCACGTGCCCGGAAAAAAGAGTTCATATCTGAATATATCTGAATCATATCTGTAGAATCAGAAATGATCAGACAAGAAAAATGGCCATATTTGTTCATGTAGTGTCATGACAGATCATGTACGCTTATATCTGAGCATGTACGATCATATCAGAGCCATTGTGATAATTTTGAGAGCAGACCCGTCCATATCGCAGCAGGTCTGACCAGATCCAATCCCCAGGCAAGATCTGATCTTGTTGGACCAGATCTGATTTTATTCGGTCAGATCTGATCATGTCAGGTAGATCTGATTTTATTGGGCCAGATCTGATCATGTCAGGCAAATCTAATCTTATTGGACCAGATCTGTCTGTCCGTATAAGAATAAAATACCGTGGATCCCGGTAGACCTGGACATCTATGAACAATAGACCTGCCCACATGATAGAATCATAGTTTATCTGAACTATCAGACCAGGTATGACTCCGACTATATCAGAGCAAATCTTACCCTGTTGAGACAGATCAAATCTTGTTAGTGCAGTCATGAAGATATTAAATGGTTTACATATATAGAGCGGGGTTATTAACACGTCATCACTTGACGTGTTAATAATTAATAATATTATAGTAACTCACATGATCACATATAATACAGTCAGGTGAGGTGCCATATCTGATCGGATATCGTCTCATATCCTCATATATCGTTTCTTATATTCAGATGTTTTCATGCGTGAACAACTGAACTGCATATACGATAAGGTATGAGTGTATAAGACTTCGTATATTTTCCAGGTTTGGTATCGTATCTGATGGGATAAAATTTTGTATGAACGTGCCTGCTCATATATCACATCATATGTGTTCAGATATGGTTTCACGCTGCCAACTCGCCTTGGTACCTGACCAGATAAAAACATATATGAGATCTATATAGCGGAGTCTGGTACCGTATTTGATCGGATATGATCTTATCCGAACAGATACGTTCACATGTCACATCATGTATGTTCAGATACGAATTTACGGTACCAACTCGCCTTGGTACTTAGCCAGATATAAACAGATATGAGTTCATATATGGTCAGGCCAGATGCTGTATTTGATCAGATATGATCTTCTATATGCATATATGATGTGGAATATGATCAGACCTAATCATATATGATACTGTAAAATGTCAGATATAAATATATCTGATACATATATGACAATATCTGAAACATACATGAACATATCCACTCAGACATGAACTTTTTTTCCCGGATGGTGCACGCAATTGAGGAGGCAAATTTTACAGCATATTGACTACATGTGGTGATGCAAAGCCATGAACTCATTTAGTATCATGAATGTACCAATCATTTTTATCTCAATTTGTCGTTTCAAAATGCATCATCCGTTGTCTACAAGATGAACTCAATGGCACATTCGAATTTTACAATGAATATTTGCAGATTGGCGTAATAGGGAAGTCATCCAATAACTTTTGTTGGTGAATTCACTGGGTAAGCACTGGCCAAATATACATATCGCCGTCATGATGTGGTCTTCGAATGTATCACTTAGGAACATGCATATCGCCGTCATAGGATGTATCACTGAGAAACACGCAAATCGCCGTCATGTTGCGCCCATCAAATGTATCACTGAGAAACATGCATATCGCCGTCATATTGCTTGCATGGCATGTCATTACATGCTTGCATGTCATATTGCTTGCATGGCATGTCATTACATGCCATGCAAGCAATATGACGGCGATATGCATGTTTCTCAGTGATACATTCGATGGGCGCAACATGACGGCGATTTGCGTGTTTCTCAGTGATACATCTTATGACGGCGATATGCATGTTCCTAAGTGATACATTCGAAGACCGTAATATGACGGCGATATGTATATTTGGCAGTGATACATCCCACGAGATCAATATGACGGCGATATGCATGTTTCTCAGTGATACATTCCATGACGGCGATATGCATATTTCTCAGTGATACATCCCATGAGCGCGATATGACGGCGATATACTTTTTTCTCAGTGATACGTTCGATGAACGCAATATGACGGCGATATGCATATTGATAAAAATCAAGAATGATAAAATTAGGCAAAGAAACAAAGAAAGTTTACACAAGTGTTGGAATGGCGAGGTAGGTAGTGCGCTCAGCTTTAGAATTAGAAGACGTAGGTTCAAATCCCGAGGGTAGGTAAAAGCTTTAACGGAGCAGGATACATTTCAATCCAATTATCATATAAGCAGGAACATAAATAAGGCATATGGAAACAAAAAATACCACCAGATTTTTGTTATTCAAAATTTTTGGATTTTTTTTTCACGCCGTGACAACCATATGAACTTTGTAGGAGCACTACAATTTCTTCATGCCGTAAAACCCACACTGAGAAAAAAAACAATTGAATCAAAAAAATATATTGGTTGATTCAAATAAATGTCTGATCGCGGAGTGCCACCGTTATATGATATTGTTACAACACTATAAAATATTGGAAAATGTGATTGATTTGAATAACATATTATTTTATTTAAAAATCTCTTCTGTTCTCTGAATATCTACATTATCCTTCAAATAACATTATATTCTATTGAAATCATTCTATATACAATCCGTAGATGTATGGATGAAATAATTAAGCGGTTGCTACAACATTTTTTATTTCGTACAAAAATATAATCAATAGCATGAATTATTTCTTTACCACATCGAAACGAATATGCCATGAGACGTAAGTTTTTCAATTTGTTTTAAATCTTAAATAAAAAGTGAGCATTGGAATGATCATCCACGATAATAGTGGAGAGAATATCAGATGTCCAATGGAATATCCATGGAGAGAATATCAGATATTCTACTGATAAGCACAGATACTACACTTTGATCTTAGCCACAGGCCAAGAAGCGAAAGTCTTTAGAGTTTCTCTGGCGTTTAAGGGATCGTCTCAGTGTGACCCTCCGAAAAATCACTGATTTTTGCGATTTTTTTTTTAAATGTTCAAATAAACTAATCGGTCCGGTTTATTTTTAATAAATAAATACATTCATGACGAATACAAAATGATTTTTTCAATGTTTATTTATTGGATGTACAATAGATAAATAAATTGTTGAAATGACACGTAATAAAAAAAGGTCCTGTACGGTTTCCACGATTGCGGCCGCAATTTTGATCTGAAACAAAAATTTCAAAAAGACTATTAATCTGTAGGAAAGTCGCTATCGCGCTATGGAAAGGGTTTTTTTTTTAATTTGACGAAATGGCGGCGGTTTGAAAAAAAAGTATCGAATTTGGCCCTTTTTCTCGACAGTTTTTCGTAAAAAAAAATAGGAAGAATTCCAAAAAAAAGCTTCCATAGCGCTATAAAGAATGACGTTAAAAATGTTCTCTTCAAAGGGAAACTAGATATCTTCAAAACTCTTCCTTTGAGAGTGGAAACCCTTTTTGAAAAACACTATTCCGAGAAAAACGCGTTTAAAGATTGAAGTTGGATAATTTTTAGATAAATCGATTACTTACGATCAATCGGCATCTATCCGGTCTATCGGTGTCTATCCGTGGTTGATGTCGAAAACGAACTGAAATGCTTGGCCAGTTTATTTTGGAAAGTTATAGAACGTAAGCACCTTTCGAAGGTAACACGCAGGTAGAAAAACAAACAAAAGGAATAACGGTCGAGCGGAGCGCCGAGCGAGGCAGATGTCTCGCTCCGTTCCCTTTCTACAAGAAACGTTGTAGCGACCGTAATAATTTGAATTTCGATTTAAAAATTTGAGAGAATGTTTATCACAGTGTATACTATCCGATAATGCAACAAAAAAAAATCGATTTTTCGAAAATTTCACACTGAGACGATCCCTTAAGTAGATTTCCGGTTCGCGCTACGCTTCCGAGAAACGAGCGCGCGTGCGGCTTCTAGCGGTTACTCCCAGAACTACGAGTTTCCTCACACCTATAATTTCGGTGGCGCTCGGCCATGATTTGGTTGAATTTTTTCAACCAAATGCGCAAGAAACAAATTTTATTTTCGCATAATTTTTTATTCAATTCAGACACTTGCTTAATATTTTTCAATCAAAATGAAATATTGGAATTTTAACGAATAATGTACATGAAAATCAATATCGGATGTGGTGAAAAAAATAAAATAACGCATTTACTCAATAGAAATTTTATCTGAATCAAAGGAGCGAAATTCAAGTTTTCTTGTGTGCTCGAATCAACAATATTCATGTTATGAATTGAAACGCTTTTTTTGTTCGTTGCGAAAAATACACTCAAAACTATATAATTTGTTCGCGATAATTTTTTAGATAGTTTCAATAATATATTGTTCTCAGCTAAGAATATATCTTTTGAATGAAAAAAAACTTTTAATTTTATTATATTATTGATGTTGAACACCAACAATTTTACATTTGAATCAACGAAATTTCATTCAATAACACCAATGCTATTGGATCAATAATTTTTTTTCTCAGTGCATATGAGCCCCATATGCACTCACTTATTGTTTGATATTCGTGAGCCGATTTTGCTGATGCTGGTGAGTTCGCAGCATGCATACTCGCGTGTGAACAACTTTGCTTCATTTCGATTATTGTGTTATTGTGAAGCATCATGTGATGCAAATATGACTTGAAGGGGAGAACTCATAAGGGAGGGGCCGGGTTGAAATTCCGAACTTTGAATGATCAGAACGCTCGAAACTCCGAAAGAATCTTACCCGAAAGACCAAAACTCCGAAAATCAGAACGGGACTGGGTTGAAATTCCGAACTTTGAATGATCAGAACGTTCTAAACGGCGAACGAATACTACCCCGAAAGACCAAAACTCCGAAAATCTGAACACCGTCAAAATAAATCGGCTATGGAAGTTTTTAAAGTTTCAAAATTCTCAATAAATCGACGAATTGTTTCAAGAATTTTTGTTTATTAAGAAGTGATTTTGCGTCAATTTTGAAATTTGTCTAGACAATGTTATACTTTCTACATCATTAACAGTCAACTGTGTAGACTTTCGCTGGCATAATCTTGACGAACCTTTCAATTTCGGAACATCAAAATTAGGAATTTCAAACCGTCGGCGCATTCAAAGTTCGGAATTTCAACCCGGCCCTCATGTCAAGATCATCCCAGCGAAAGTCTACACAGTTGACTGTAAATTATGTACAACGTATAACATTGGCTAGACAAATTTCAAAATTGACGCAAAATCACTTCTCAATAAATAAAAAATTCTTGAAATAATTCGTCGAAGTTTTTGTCTTTCGTGTAAAATTCTTTCGGGGTAGTATTCTTTCGCGATATTGAACGTTCTGATCACGCAAAGTTCGTCATTTCAACCCGGCCCCCTTTTGAATTTCGGAATATAAAAATTCGGAATCTTAAACCGCCGGAGCATTCAAAGTTCAGAATTTCAACCGGACCCCATAAGGGGCACATAGCTGTGTGATTTTCTATGCCCCATGGAAGATCTACGTGTCATGCCAATATGAGCTACATGTGTTTATCTGTAAAGCGAATAAAAAATTAAAGAAATATCTCAATATTTTCGGCACTGGCGACAAATTTGCGGTATAAAAAAATGTGGTAGATGACCGCAAATTCAGCCGAGACAAAAAAAGTTTTTGAATGCAGACTCCTATGCTTCTGTGTGTGTCTCTCTATCTCCCACTAGTGTCTATGTTCTATAAATACATATATATTGTGTATATAAATGTCCTCCATTTTATCACGTTGGCCTTCCCCCCCTCTCTTCCTCTCTCTCGCTCTCTCTCCCTGTATCTCATTTTTCAGTGGATCCAAAGCGCTATGATGCAGTCTCCGTTGCTCGTCCATTATACCGAGTGTCACGAGCGCACAGGATATTATATACGTACATTTATAAATTGTATGAAATATGGAAAAATGTATTACCATCCATATATACGAGGTTTCGTACTCGCGGTTCGTTGGGAAAAGTCATGCAGTCCCACTGGTTGTCGCCTTTCCTTCGATCCTCTCTCTTCCTCTCTCTCACTCTCTCTCTCTCTCTCTCTCTCTCTCTCTCTCTCTCTCTCTCTCTCTCTCTCTTTCGCTCTTCCATTTCCTTCCGCATTTCTCGCAGGTGTACATTCTCTCTTTGTATACCGTATTTTCGGTACTTTTACCCGTTACCCAGGTACCCGGACGATAAATCTCTCGAAGCCGCAATTCCAGACGAAAATTCGCCCCAGAAACGCGTATCGTTAATAAAGATGGAGGATCGATGCGAGCTGTCAAACTGTACCAACTCACGTAGCCCCAAATTTGAATGAAAAAGCATCTTGAGACTTTTTTTTGGATTCGTTTGGGTCATCATCATTTTTCCTATTTTTATCACTTTATTATTTCCATTGTCATGGAAACGATGAAAATAATAGTTACTTTTAATCAAAAATAATGATAATAGTAATGCACGATTATTTAAAGATTTAAAAAACAATAATAACCTAAGCAAGCTCAGACGAAAGTGTCAAGACAATTTTTCATTTAAATTTGACACTTCGTAACATAGTAAAACGACCAAAAAATCGGAATAAACCCAAACGATGTCTCGGCTTTCTCGGGCTCGTCATGATTCGTTGGGGTTCGTTTGATATTTCATCGATCATAATTCTCAATATAGTTAGGTCTTGATCAAATAACAAGAAATAAACCTTAATATTGCTTCTTTTATTCAACGCTTGCACAACTTAATTTATTCCGATTTTTGTCGCGCCAGTTGTTTCCTCTTCTCATCTACCCCATTTTTCACGTCTTCAGTACTATTTAGGTTGAGGGCGCTTTCGAGATTCGAGCTTTTTAAATAAAAATTCAGTACTCTCATTTTATTTTAATAAAAACTATCTTCACACTTTTGTTTGGGTTACTTTTGTATTTTTCCACTCTATTTATTATCATTATTACAAAAATCGAAAATAATTGTATTATTATTATCATTATTTTAATCATTGTGGAAACAATGAAAATAGTAGTAACTAATAGTCATAAATAATAATAATAGTGCATAATTATTTTTAAAATAATAAATACCATAATAACCTTTGGGTTATTGAGGTTTTAGAAATATAGAAATATAGAAATAGGAATAGAAATAGAAATAGAAATATAGAAATATAAAAACATAGGAATATATGGTTTGATATTCCTTCGACCATAAATATGAATATACTTAGTTCTTGGTAAAAATAACCCGAAATAAACGTTAACATTGCTTCTTTTATTCAATGCTTGCACAACTTAATTTATTCCGATTTTTGTCGCGCCAGTTGTTTCCTCTTCTCATCTTCCCCATTTTTCACTTCTTCAGTGCCTTTTGGGTTAAGGGCGGGGGAGGAGTGGTGTTACGAGGCCTGGAAAGCGGATTCTGTGAGTAAAGGGGCTAGGTGAGAAACCGAGGGAGGTCGATGCGAAGCGCGGGTTGGATGGCGAATCAACAGACCGGAAGTTTTAACTCGACGCAGAGACGTACGACGACGAGGAAAACGAGAGAATGAGAACAACGAGACAACGACGACGACGAACGAGGAGTACGAGGGCAATAAACGCCTCAGCCACTTCTCCAGGGGATTTTTAACGTTGCACCTTCTCTCTCTCTCTCTCTCTCTCTCTCTCTCTCGCTCTCTCTCCCTCTCTCTCTCTCTCTCTCTCTCTCTCTCTCTTTTCTTTCTCTCCGTACCTCTATACTTGTCTCCCACGACGAGACAACTTTTCAACGAGCTAGATACCTCCACGTTTAGACGACACTTTCTTTGTTTTTTTCTTTCAAATGACTTTCTTTGTTACTCTTTGCGCCATTTTTATCCGGAACTTCGAAGGCGACCTGTATCTCACTTTCAGTTGCCTCCGCGATCGGTAACTTTGTGGAACCGGAAACCGGCTGACTACGATCACGGTCCAGCGGTTACCCATCCGAGTATTGATCCCGGCGAACTCTGCTGAATACGGGAAATCGCATCGGCGGATTTACCACTGCTCGCTATTTTTCTTCTCTCAGCTTCTCTTCGCCAATTCGGTACACCCTTAAGGGATAACACCACCCTAGCGGCGGAAAACAAGACCTAACTTTGACAATTTGTTTTGGGAGTATGAAAAAAGGAATGGGATTTCCTTTCAGACGGTATATTTAACACATATTAAAGCATAAAAAAATGTTTAATTGTTATTTTCATACAAAATGGCGGCGACAGAGCTCATCTTGAAGTATAAGACCTGTAAAGTATAAGCTCGTAAAGTATAAGACCTGGAATAAAAACAAAGAAAAATATAATCTATATATTATTAGCTATGGGACTACGTAGGGATTTTTTTAACAAATTTTGAAAAAATGACTCACTTTGAAAGAAATAAATCGATTTTTTCCTAAAGAATTAGCAGTAAATTGTTCGTGTAAAAAAACTAAATTTAATCAAAAAACGGCTACGTACTCTTATAGAGAATGTAATTGTGAAGCTATTATCAAAGTTTCAAATCGATCCGTGCAAAGGTGTTCGAGTAATCCATCCTCCCAGTTTGAAAAAAGTGGTTTCGAGGAAAACGCGTTTAAGGGGCTATACCAGTGGGAACGCTGAAAATTTGGGTGATTTGCGGGAATTTTTTGGAAAAAAAAGTACTCAATTAAATGTTTCGGTAAATTAAGAATATATTTGGCTATATTTGACCTATATTACATAATTTTTTCATAGAAAAATATTGAAATCCAAGCGACTTATGCGCTGCCTTCGAAGGCGCCAAAAAATCGATTATTTGAAAATGTCGCACTGGTATAGCCCCTTAAAGTTGTACGAGGCGCCTGAAAGAAGTCCGAGGCGCTGCAGCGAAATCGATAATTGAACGTTTAAAATTTTTTTCGGTACAGGACCAATTGCATATTGTTTTTATGACCCCAAAATATTTTTCAAGCAGAAAAACGATTTTTCCAAAATACTAGAGTGGTGTGTTATCCCTTAAGGGAGTCATCCCAAGGGACAGCTACTTTTCTTCGCTTGTTTTCTGGTTTTTTTTTATGAAACATTAAAACGCACTCTCTTTGAATTTTTACCACCTCGAACACATTTTTCAGTCGACTCTAGGCCGTTCGGAACAGACTCATGTGTAAAAAAAAAGTAGGTTGACGGCTGCTTATCTGAAATAAAAAATCAAACGCCATTTAAACTTGCATACCTGAGGCTATAGCCGGAACTAGAGTGAAGTAAAAATATCGAAATTTTAATTTTTGGCACGGTTTTAAAAGGTTAAGTTCCGAGATTCGTATTTTTTTTCGACTTTTCCAGCTTAAAAAAAAATATGGCAGATATAAAAAATATTCTAGCTACGGGCGAACTATACATGTGCTGACTATATCATAAAAAATTTAAGCGAAATCCATTCAATGCCGGGTCCATATAACACGCACAGATTTTTTGCAATCTGTGCAAAAAAATTTCTGTCGATTTTTTGCACCTGTCACATGGGATCTCGCCTTAAGGGGTTTCGATAAGCTTGCGATTTCAAAAATACATTCTTGTATCGTGTAGTTTTATAGCGTACAGTTTTGACTTTAATTTGAAACAAAGATATCGTGGAAATTCTCAAATTTGACCGACATATGACGATTTTTGTGGCGGTTAGATCGCCCACCGCACAAACTTTTTGCTTTTGCATTTTTCTCGTACTGTTTTGTGAAACGGTGTAAGTCGTTCGTCAAAATCTATTCGCTCGATGCACTTCAAACTGGGAGAGAGGCTAGTTCATAAAATTTCCTATCGTATGACCACATGATTTTTTAAATGTGTTTATCCATTTCTGAGAATATTTGAAAATTTCAAAAAACTACCCGGCTGTACGAAGCATTTATTGTTATACTAACAAGGAAAGGTTGTGCGAGGACAATCTCTCCGATTTCGATGAAATTTGGCATGCTTGTAAAATGGGTAAAAATAGGCGACACGTATTTTTTTATATCTGCGGAACCCGATTTTTAAGGGTTGAGACGCATCCTCGAAAAATGGGGTGTTTTTCGTTTTTCGTCTATAACAGTTTAACGGTACGAGATATGAAGAAAAAAAATCAAATTGCAGCAATGTTTATTTTTCCGTGTACTCCAAACGTACATCGAAGATGAGAACGATAACGTTATTGACGAAAAACGGAAAACACCCTTATTTTCGAAGGTGCGTTTCACCCCTTGAAAATCGCGTTCCGCAGTTATAAAAAAATACGTGTCGCCTATTTTTACCCATTCTACAAGCATGCTAAATTTCATCGAAATCGGAGAGGTTGATTTCACCTACAAGGAAAGGTTGCGAGGTTGGTCTCTCTGATTTCGATGAAATTTGGCATGCTTGTAGAATGGGTAAAAATAGGCGACACGTATTTTTTTATATCTGCGAAAACCGATTTTTACGAGTTGAAACGCACCCTCCAAAAGTGGGGTGTTTTTCGTTTTTCGTCGATAACGTTTTAACGGTACGAGATGTGAAAAAACTTCAAATTGCCACAATGTTTATTTTTTCGTGTTATACCACGAAATGTTATAATTATATACATTGATGATGAGAACGATAACGTCGTCGACGAAAAACGAAAAACACCCCTATTTTCGAGGGTGCGTTTCACCCCTTAAAAATCGGGTTTCGCAGATCTAAAAAATTACGTGTTGCCTGTTTTTACCCATTCTAAAAGCATGCTAAATTTAATCGAAATCGGAGAGATCAACCTCGCAACCTTTCCTTGTAAGAGTACATTTCTCATTTTCTATTTCAGATGACCCTAGTTGCCATAACCACTTCCACCGATTGGCCATGCAGCGACAACGACACTTTGTTTAATTAATAATATCTCCATTGCTATTCCATTTTTTTTGCGATTGAAAAAAAACTCAAACTTGGCGAGACTATGTTACAATTGGGTGTAAAATCCCAGCCTCCTCAGTCCAATACTCTCATGAGATAAAAAATATCGAAGATCGACCTGATTCTTGGGCCCCCAGCATACGCAGATCCCTTGGGGGGGGGGGGGGGGGATACCTTTGGGCAAAGAAAAAATTTGCTGATTTTTGTGATTTTTTTTAAAGGAAAGATTTCTTCACCAATTTTGAAACTTTGTGGCTTTATTACTACTTTTGGCTGTTACATGGTATTTTCTTTTGTATGATCTTTAAAAACGACGGACGTATAGCACGGTCTTCTAAACTGCATTTTTAAAACTGGCGTGACGTATAGCTAAAAAAAACTAATCTAAAACTAAATATAATTTAGACTAGTGTAAATGTTTTTTTTGATCGTCTGAACTTTAGTGCCTGATAATTTTGATCAAAATCTACGGCATTTACGTTAGTATTAAGTTAGTCATTTATTCATTGCTTAAGGGGCCAGTCCACTTTGGAGCCACGAAAAAAGGCTATTTTCGCGATTTTTTTGAGGATTTTATAAAAGATATAAATATTAAATTTGTTGGGCTTGATAAATAAAGTCTTGAAATGCATTAAAAAAAGTATTCATTTTTATTCAATTTTAAGTACAAAAACTATAATTTAACGTAACGCCTCAAGAATAGGTGGGCTAGGTAGCTCCATCACAACTCGGCAACGGCTTGTCTGAAACAAAAAAAAATCAAAGTCCATTAGATTCAGTATGACACCAGTTACAAAATGACCCTCGGATATAAAGTTTTATCGAAAAATAAAAAAAATGGCAGATGAAAAACGAAAAAAGTTATAAAAAACGCGTTTTTCGCAGTTTTTCGCAAAAAAAAGTAAAAATCAAAATTTTAAAACCATCGAGGGTCATCTTGTTGCGAATCATGTTTACAATATGTGGTTCAAATTTCAAGAGAATCGTTTTATTAGTTTTAGAGATACGATGGAGCTAGATTTTGAAAACGTTGTTTCGAGAAAAACGCGTTTGAAGTTTATACTATGAAAAACTCTTACCTAAACTCAATCGGCAATTCGGCAATCGTCGATTTCTTCATGTCTTGCTTGCTTTCGATTTTTTGAAATGTTTAAAGTGGACCCTCCCTTAAGGGGGTCCCCTCCTTAAGGGGGGAGATACCTTTAGGCGAGGAATTTTTTTGGCTTATTTTCAAGATTTTTTTAAAAGGCATTATTTCACCACTTTTCACGCTTACATTATGTTTACTACTTTTGGCTGTTACATGATATTTTTTTTCATAATCATAACAAATGGCGGACGTATGGCACGATCTTCTAAACTGTATTTTCAAAATTGTCGTGACGTGTAGCTAAAAAACTAATCGACCGATTCGGCCGAAATTTCGTATAAATCTTTCTCACCTTACCGTCTAAAACATGACTCTGAATGTTCACGAAAATTGAAAAAAAAGTATTTTTTATTGCAATATGTAGGCATTTTTTGGAAAATCTCCACTCTTCTTTTTCCAAAGCGCACCATTTAATCGATTTTCAGCATTTCCCGCTTTTTCTTGGTTCATATTCTGCGTATGAGTGTTAATGAAAGAAAAATGTTCGATTATTTTTTTTTCAGATTAATCCCGCGGGTGCTACGTGTCACGTCGTCTGACGACATCCGCGGCAACTCGTTTAGAAGACCGTGCCATGCATCCGCCATTGTCAAAGATTAATAACAAAAAGAATACCATATATTCTTCAGCCAAAGGTAGCAATAAATCGTACCCTAAGTCTCGAAAATGGTGAAGAAATCTTTCCTATTAAAAAAAAATTATGAAAATCCGCAATTTTTTTCTCGCTCAAAGGGCTTTTTTTCGCCCCCCCCTTAATACGAGATTTTTTTTTTTCGTCACACTCCTCGCCCTCCGCTCGATGATCTCTTGCCCCATGTGGCCGCTGCGCGGAATATAATGAAATTTCATTAAAACCCGCGACCGCGATTACAACCCTGGTAGGCCATTTATCAGCGTTACGAATGGGGACGTTTCGTGCCAACTTGATTCACGCGTACGTACCCGCTAGCATCGCGAATTTCATGAATTTCTCTACCTGTACACCCCTTCGGCCTCTGCCTTGCCGTACACGCACCGAACAGGCGAGTTGTGTTCTTCGTCTGTGGTTTTTTTTCCTTTTTTTATCCACAATTTATTTTCGCATCAATCTTGTCCGTTAGTCCTCTTTGTTTCGTGATCGCTTTTTTTGTTTCTTCTTCTTCTTCTTTTTCTTTTACCTCCCAGCCATTAAACCGTAAAAAGTGTCCAAGCTGCGCGCAATACTTGCGAGACAAATTCGTCTCGGGATATACATGCTTGACGGGATAAAAAGACACATACACGCACTTTCATTTTCGCGTGCGGCCATGTCAAGCTCTGGGAAGGACAGGTGGGGCACGGTACAAAAAAATATAAACGTTGAATCTCGTGGAAGACGAACCCGTTCTAATGAACGACGTGTCTTTTTTGGCTTTTTTTAGTACCCTGCCTTACCTGCTCTTCACCCGATCCGACATGTATTTTTTTAATTACTAATTTTATATTTTATATAATTTATATTTTATATTCGTACTAACCTGGGCCCGCGGCTTTGCCCGAGCTTTACCGGATAAAATAGTTATTCTGACTACCTCATCTACAGTTTTTGATAATTCACTTTGCCTATTTCTTTTTATTTATATTCCATATACAGGGTGTTAGGAAGGTCGATGCGAAGCCTTAAGGGGGTGATAGGTTACCTCGTTTGGAACATGTCCAACCTAGGTTACCTTAGTCCAAAGTCTATCGATTTCGAGTTATCATGGTAAGTATGATTTTTTGAAAATTTCCCAAAATTAGGTACTAACTCGTTTTCCTCTTAGGGGCCGTCCATAAATTACGTAACGCAAAATTTCCCATTTTTTGACCCTTCTCCCTTCCCCCCACGTAACGGGACCGTAACGCTTGGCGACAACCCCCCCTCCGATTCCGTTACGTAACGGGTGCTTTGTCGTCAATAATTGCGATTCTTTTCATAGACATAACTAATTATGAAAGGATCGGGTTTATATTCATTTTATGAAATATATATTCATCTAGTTTTATACCAATTTTTATGACAAAATTTTGAAAATTAACTGAGATATATGCCTTGATTTAACGACGAAAAAAAAAAAACGGTGAAACGGTAAAATTGCACTCGAGGTGTAAATTAAAAACTTAAACATGCAGAAATTTTGCTATTTCTGGAAGTTTTAAAATCGTGACGTAACGCAAACCTTGACCCCCCTCCCCTCCCTAGGTAGGTACGTAGACCGAACGCCTGGCCGACCCCTCCAATTGCGGTTACGTAATTTATAGACGGCCCCTTATAGGTATTTTTATTTTTTGACAAGTTTTTAATTACTCAACACGTCCCATTTAGTTAGTTGTGTCGATTCAAATGATTGCATTGGTGTTTGTGGATTGAATACACATTAAGCAAAGACGCAAATCAGGTTTTGCGTCTTCACTGTTGAACATTATGAACGAGTTGGTACCTAACTTTCGGAAATTTCCACAGATCATACTTACCATGATAACTCGAAATCTTTAGACTTTCGGACTAAGGTAACCTTGGTTAGATGTGTTCCTAACGAGGTGCCCTATCACCCACTTAAGTCGACCTTCCTAACATCCTGTGTACTGACTTTTTGTCCGTTACATCTTTATCATAACTATGGAGAGATTATTTACTTGCGAAAGTTTCAATGGAAATCACATTAAGGGGCCAGTCCACTTCGGAGCCACGAAAAAAGGCTATTTTCGCGATTTTTTGGTGAGGATTTTATGAAATATATGAATATGAAAGTTGTTGGGCTTGATAAATAAAGTCTTGAAATGAATTTAAAAAAAATTTTATTCATTTTGATTCATTTTTAAGCACAAAAACTATAGTTTAACGTAACGCCTCAAAAATAGGTGGGCTAGGTAGCTCCATCACAACTCGGCAACAGCTTGTCTGAAACAAAAAAATCAAAGTCCATTAGATTCAGTGCGACACCAGCTACAAAATGACCTTCGGATATAAAGTTTTATCAAAAAATGAACATATGGCAGTTGAAAAACGAAAAAGTTTTAAAAAACGCGTTTTTTGGCAGTTTTTCGCAAAAAAAAGACCAAAAATCAAAATTTTAAAACCATCAAGGGTCATCTTGTTGCGAATCATGTTTACAATATGTGGTTCAAATTTCAAGAGAATCGGTTTATTAGTTTTGGAGATACGATGGAGCTAGATTTTGAAAATCCCTTCTGGTTGCTCATTATCGTCGATTTCTTCAAGTCTTGCTTACTTTCGATTTTTTGAAATTTTCAAAGTGGACTGGCCCCTTAATTGGCCTTAAATTTACTAAATAAAAAAATAATAAAATTGAACCGTTGAATTTTGGATAATCTATACTTATAATAAAGTAGTAAAGTCTGCCTGTCTGTGAGTCCGTTTATCCTCACATCACTGAAAAACTACTGAACCGAATGAAATATGGTTTTCTCTGTTGTTAAATAGCTTAAAATGCCGCGAAGGTAATGGTAAAATATGTTTCATCTAAGGGGGTAAATTCTGTCAAATCGGTTACATTTTAATTTTAGTTGACTCCTTTCAGCTCAGCGACGGATCTTGTTATCTTTACTACTCAACTCTCAAGTTAAAAACTATTAAATTGCTCTAAAGTTAAAAAAACTATTAAATATTAAATTGTCTCGATCTTAGGAACACGAGTTGATCGGATACTAGTAATCAGCGATGTACTCCTAGGCCATACGATACTTGAAATCTTATTTCATTTGCATAATTTAAAAAGTTTTATAAAAATATAAACCTTGATCACATGACTATTACACATTGCATGACATATATTTAGTCACATAGACTTTGGCCGTCGTCTTGCTAGCGAAAAAAATATATATCAACATTTTTCTGCTGACATATATTTGATGGTTCGAAACGAATACAGTCGAGTATTTATTGACAGTGGATATAAGGTAGTTCCGGCATCGTGACGCGAATTAACTGGTTCGACATACACGCCGATATGTCAATGTTACCCTATGCGAATCACACAAGCGTAAAAGACAGTAGATTCCATCGCTAATAATCCCAGCGGATGATGCGATGCTTAAAATTTTAAATAATGCATATACTGTCGCAATAGTTATTTTTCCAGGCAGTAAGAACGAAAAATTGTCTCTTTCCGAGCTTTTTTTGTTAAGGGGTCTTCTCACTTTAGACGCTAAAAAAAGGCTATTTTCCTGAATTTTTTGGTAGGTTTGTATTATAGATATTGATGTAAAAGTTGTTACACTTAATAAATACACTTTCGAAAAACATTTTAAAAAAAATTATTTATTCAAGTCACTATTTATAGACGAAAATGGTAGTTGAAAAATGTCCTTAAAAAATGTTAGGTCTTCCCTGTTGAAATCTCGGAGATGGATGATCAGAAACAAAAAAATCAAACGGTTTTAGATTCAGTATGCTAATGGCTATAGCGCATATCATACGATTTTTTATAGATGCAAAAATAACAAAATGGCGGACATTTTGCGGAAAAGCCAAATAATGTTTTTTTTCACCGTTTTTGGCAACAAAAAAGTAGTAAATATCGAAAAAAATTTAAATCCTTTATATGCGCTATAGCCATAGTTGTGAAGAACATGTGGTTAAAATCCCATAAGGATCGGTTCAGTGATTTCGATGTTTTCATCAACAAGCCGCCGAAAAACGGTGTTTTGAGAAAAACGCGTTTAAAGTTTGTTTTCGTTACATAAATACATTAAAAAAATGTTTGTAATGTATTTCGAAAGTGTAATTATTAAATGTAACAACTTTTGTGTCAATATCTATAATAAAAACCTATAACAAAAATTCATGAAAATAGCCTTTTTAGCGTCTAAAGTGAGAAGACCCCTTAACCATGCACGCCAAATCGTTGCACAGCATTCCCAGTGAACTTGTGTGGCATATACGTTCTACAGTTATATAATGGTGATATAAATTTTATGTTATAATAGTAATGTAATTTTTTTCAGTGAAGATAAAATATTTGGAAAAACAACATTCCTAAGTTTTAACAGTTTTATGTACAACATTTCTGGTAAACTGGCTTGGCTAGTTTAAAAAATGTTATCTCCCTTTTTTTATGCATTTGATTAATTCAAAAAAGAGATCAAAACCATTGCTTGAATTAAAAGAAAAAATAATTATAAGAGAAATCAGAATATTTTTATAAGTCAAAATAAGCGATAATGTTTTTGAGGGGATTATTTTATTAATTGGTGTTCATTTTTTACTTTTTGAGCGGGATTTCATATCTTTTTGAAAAGGAGAGAATCCTTATTTCCTCTAGCTTCAGTATAATATTCTAAAATTATACATTATAATTGTGATTATATATATATATTATAATGTATTATTCCTATTATGATACATTTTATAAACTAAATATATTAATAAACCGAAAATAACACACGCTCGTATATATATATATATATATATATATAAATTTCTCAAACGAAACGACCGTGAGCACGTAGCAGGTGAATCACGCAATATCCTCCCCTTGCCCCGCTTGCTCGAAAGGCCGCGAAAGATCGTGTTTATGCTTTGTAAAAATTCTTCGAGCGTGTCGAACAGTCGAAGGCGAATTCCCCTTTCGAAAAAAAAGAAGAAAAAAAAAAGTTTCCAGAAGGACACAATTGTTGTCCCCAAACTTGTTCACATTTACTTCGATTATTTTCCGCCTCGATAAATCATATTTAAACTGGCGGGACGGTTTTTCGGTGCATTCTCTCGACCGTAACAGTGCGCCGAGGTGAAAATGCTTATTTCGCATTGCACGCATCGGGTCCGGAATAATGGCGGAACTTTGCGAGACTTATTCTCGAGATCTGGGCGTGCAACGAGAAGAGAGAAAGAGAGAAAAAGAGTGAGAGAGAGAGGGGGGGAGGGACCAAGAGATAAAAAGGAAAAAAAAAGAAAGAGTCGAGATTGAAATTTTCTTACACTTGTGCACTCGTTCGTACTCCTATGACATGGCCTTGTAGGTGCAGCAACATCCGTGAATAGGAGAACTTATCTCGTTAAGGGTGCTCCTCGAGAGGATTTGACCCTTGGATTGCTTTCCGTCACGAGGATCGTCAAACCTTCTCGTCTTTACGTGTATATATATATATATATATATATATATATATATATATATATATATATATATACACACACACACACACACACACACGCACACACACACATACATAATAAATATACAGGGTGTCCTATTCTGAATGGACAATCCTGCAGCTGTCGATTGCTCAGATCATGTCCTACTATATGCTAGAATTCCAGTTTAAGGGGTTAAGCAACAGTAACGGGTACAAAATCATGTGCGAATTTAATAATTTTTTTCGTATGAAAAAGTGATTCACTCATAAAATTAATTACACATCTATTTAGTATAAAAGTCAAGCTGTTAGAAAATATATATTTTTTTTTTCGATGCACAAAATGACCGACAACTAATATTTTCTTTTGTTGTCTTTTTTAGGCGCTCCGCGGCGTGACATTTAGCATCCACAATTTTTTACCTAGAACAAAAAATAAAAATTCTCGTCAATCCACATTAGAATACCTAGAGAAGTACGTACGGAATTTAAAAAAATATTGTTTTATTCAAAAGTTGTAGGTATTTGAACTTGAGAAATGAATTTTCAGTGAAAATTTTCGTTATAACTGCTCATAAACCGCTCATAAAATGAAAAGTTTTCGATTAATCCGAAATTCCGTACGTATTTCTCTGCGAAATGCGATTAGGAACATAACTTTAAAATTTGAAGTAAATCGAGTGAAAATAGTTGAAGTTATTTGTCACGCCAATTGTAAAAAAGCTCTTTCGAGTAGTCGGCCATTTTCTACATCGAAAAAAATATATATATATTGTCTAACAGCTTGATATTCATACCAAATAGATGTGTAATTAATTTTAAGAGTGAATCACTTTTTCATACAAAAAAATTGTTAAATTCGCACATGATTTCATACCCGTTACTGTGGCCTAACTCCTTAATAAAAGTCCCATTGTTTCCAAGATTTTGGGCTATGTGTTATTTTTTGGAAAAAATCATCTGCTTCTGGTTTTTCGCATGCCATGTATCCAAATGATATGAATCGACAATAACTAACAAGGAACATCCCTCAGGTGACACCCTTCGATTTTGTTAAAATTTCGATATGTTATAAAGCACCGAAAAGTAAGCGATACGTATTTTTTTATCGGCGGAAAAACGTTTTTAAGGGGTGAAACCACCCCTTAATATGGGGGTGGTTCAACCCTTAATTTTTTTTTGCAATGTCACTATAGTGGATTTTTCATTGCTTCGGATTAGAAGAATTTTCGTTTTTTCCTCATTAAAATCGGTGGACTCCTTGTGTGTGAAACTGCGATATTACCCCTAGAGATGCCTTTTTTCGAGGGATGGTTTCACCCCTTAAAACCGTTTTTCCGCCGGTAAAAAAAATACGTATCGCCTACTTTTCGGTGCTTTATAACATATCCAAATTTCAACAAAATCGAAGGGTGTCACCTGAGGGATGTTCCTTGTAAGCACCTTTTTAAAGTAATTGGCAGGATATGCGTAGTACATTTTTTTTACAACGCAGGCTATCAAAGTAAGATGTTTCAATTGGTTTGTATGAAAATTCTGCATAAGATCTTTTTTCATAAAATTTCTTTAACATTTAAGGTCAAAAGGAGACTTTTCTAGATAAAACAACTAATCAAGAGTATTTTTTTACCAGGTAAAAAAAAAGTTATCATTTGCAGAAATAGCATGCGAAAAAACAAAAGCTGATGATTTTTTTCATGAAAACCGTGGGACTTTTACTAAACTGAAATTGAGTATTTAGTTTGTGTCCCTCTTATCTCCGCCATCCGAAATAACTCGGTAATTATCGTCGTCACAAAAACATGTTCCAGACAAAAGTTGTACGATGTGAAGGGGGCCATCAAATAGAACCAATTTTTTCTCCGGTGGAGGCGCTGATGAAACAGTGGAGGTCACCTCCACTTTTGAATGGAATGGTACATTTTTTCCTGCCATCTTGTGGATCACGTCAACCCGCATAAAAAACATCGGTGTTTGTCTATTGAATGCACATTAACGCGGTCCTCTAGTTTCTCGGCTGTTTTTTTACGGCTTTTGCAATAATTTTTTACGGGCAAAGCATCGAAATAAACAATCTCATTGTTGCATAATCTTTATTAACATTTAAATAAGCTTTACAAATTTTTTGAAGTCAAAATATATAATAGAATAAAAGTTATAGTGGCCGACAGGAATACATCAAGTAAAAGAGGTGCTTGACGGTGACCAAGATTGCGGCTGTTCTGCTTATTTGAAATCAAAAACCAAACGGCATTTTAATCTTCATATTTAAGACTAGCGATTGAACTAGAGTGAATTCTAAATTACAAAAATTGACTTTTTTATACACTTTTGAAAATTACATTCTATTTTTTACTAATTTTTTCTTAAGTTTTTTGCTCGTATAAAAAAAACTATCGAAGCAATCATGATAATCCTAGTTCAATCGCTGGCTTATAACATATTAAAGATGCTGCATAAATTTGAACAAGATCGTTACAGTAGTTTCGGAAATATCGTGGTCACCGTTTCGAAAAATGGTGTTTCGAGAAAAACGCGTTTGAAAGTTCGCGCATGTGATTTATACTAAAAAATTCAACTCACCGTCAATCTGCTATGCCTGGACCATACAATAGGCCTTCCTCTTCTTCTTGGAAGTCACGCAGAGCTGCTCCGTCTTCCCTTTTCGCGATTCGGGCCTGTTTTGCAACATCACTCGTGCGCCTTTCTGAACGGTCGATCCGAGAGCTATCACGCTGTTGAACATATCCTTTAGCTTGTGGGCCGATTTTCACTCCCATGGTTTCCAAGGTCTTCAGGATAGATTTGAATCCTTCGTTGAAGATTATGACAGCGAGAAACGTGGCGATTTCAACCACTTTTGGCCCAGAATGGAGGTGCTTCGGAGCAAAAGTCCAGTTTAACGAATTGAGCGACTCGTTATTATTTTGAGTTTCCGCTCCCAGGCATCTGCTTAACAATTCTTCTTTGGATAAATCCTCATAAATTGGCTTTATAACTTTTTGAACTGCTTCAGAAAGAGGCGGCTTATTGTGTTTGAATTGCTCAGCCTCTCCGAGAAGCTCATGCCTGCTCCGTTCCAGGGCCGTAACTTGTGAACCACTTCGAATATCGAAAAATCCTTTGGCACACATTTGCTACACATGTTGTAGATGTGATTTATGAAGAAAAAAATCGATTTTTTCGACCCGAGAAACTAGAGGACTGCCTTAAGCTAAGACGCAAATAAGTTTTACGCTACCAATTATTGTCTGTTTGAACATTATAAACAAGTTAGTACCTATGTTTGGAAAACCTTCCAAAAATCATACTTACCATGATAACTCGAAACCCTTAGACTTAGGGGACGAAGGTAACCTAAGTTAGATATGTGCCTAACGAGATGACCTATCACCCCCTTAAGGCATTGCATCGACCTTCCTAACACCCTGTATATACACATACAAAGACCCTATACATTAACTTCGCGCTTCATACATAGTACCAAGTTAATGCCTTCTCGCAGCTTCTGGTTCTTCGGAGCCATCAAGCTGGCAAGCTTCTCCAGTCTATTCAGTGTTTCCTTCAGAAAGCTCCCACCAAACTCCCGAGCTCCGGACCCAACGGGATCCATTCTCCCGGTCGCGTTTTCGTATACTCTTACGCCGACTCAGCTCCCGGACAAAAGGATCCCACGTGTCGTCACACAATGTGTCAAACTTTGTAACTTGCGCCACTTTGTTTGCGAGCCTCGGCGGTTTGGGCGCACACACAGGCACACGCGTTGAAGACATGCGGGCATGTACAACGCGAGAACGTACATAAGCAATGGCCGCTTTATGCCACGATGGTTGATATCACGGATCATTAACGGCTTATGTATGCGCTTATGCCTCGCCTTCCTGGAGTACATACGATCTACAGGGTGACAATTATAAAACCGTGAGTTTTCTCTTTGTCTGGCGGGGAAATTTTGCCACTGAAAAAAATATGATATCTGGTGGTTTTTCAAGTACTATTCGGAAAAAAATGTAGCGTATTTTTGTGATCAGTAGTATTCGCCTGAAAAAATTGAGCTTTCAAGGAAAAAAATCAAAATTCCATTCTGAGTACAGCAGCAATGAGATAATTTAAATGCGATTACGAGGCACTCTTGAGATACTTTTTTCGTGCATCACGTCATCGAGAAAAAATTATCAAAGATGTATTCTAAAGGCGATAAAAAGAAATTTTATTTCATTTGAAAAAAAGTTTTTCCTATGAGTAGTTCGTATTCGGAATTGAATTATCTTTATTCTGCAGAACTCAAAATGGATGTTTGATTTTTTTCCGCAATGCTCAATTTTTTCTGGCAAATACTACTCTTCACAAAAGTAAGCTGTACATAATTTTTTTAAAGTGGATTTTAAAGAAATATCGCGAAAAATGAGTCGAAAAAAATATAGATAAAAAGCATTAAATATCATATATAATATAGAAAAAAAATATGTGGAAAAAACGATTAAGTACCATATGAGGCATTCCACGTCACTTCAGCCAGTAAAAAAAATCCACAAATAATTTTGGAAAATCGAGTTACTTTATTGAAAAATTTTCACCGAGTGTTTCTCGTTGATTACCATTTTTTAACATTTTTCCATTCAAATGGCTGTATCTTTATCAGGATTTGACGTATTTACATTCGTAAAAAATGAAAATATGCGTCTTTTTATAGCCTTCCAGAAAAAAATTAATTTAGATTTTATTGAGCAAGTCGAACGTCCGTTTCAGGGCAAAATATGCGAAAATATTTTTTTCTCAAGGAAAGACACTCGTTATTTTTTTTTTTGAAATTTCGCCGAATTGTGAATACGAAAAACAGATTTTTAGTATTTTTTATATTATGGGATTCCTAAACACCGTGAAGTAACAGCTATTTTTATTTTTTTATTTTTTCATTAATATTCGATTGAAGAGTGTGGAGCACTCCAAGGCTCCAATACATATGACATATATGTCATATATATCATATGTATTTCAAAAACCTGGTAAACATACAGCGAGTGCTCCACTCTTCAATCGAATATTAATTAAAAAAAAAATTTAATAAAAATAGCTGTTACTTTACGGTGTTGAGGAATCCCATAATATAAAAAATACCAAAAATCCGTTTTCCGTATTCACAATTCGGGGAAATTCTTAAAAATAAAATAACGAGTCTTTCCTCGAGCAAAAAAATTTTTTTTCATATTTTGCTCTGAAACGGACGTTCGACTTGCTCAATAAGATCTAAATTAATTTTTTTTTCTGGAAGACTAGAAAAAGACGCACATTTTCTTTTTTTACGAATGTAAATACGTCAAATCCTGGCAAAGATACAGCCATTTGAATGGAAAAATATTAGAAAATGGTAATCAACGAGAAAAAACGTCAGAATTTGAAAAAAAAAAAATGTCGACACAGTGAATTTTTTTCAATAAAGAAACTCGATTTTTCAAAATCATTTGTGGATTTTTTTTACTGGGTGAAGTGACGTGGAATGCCTCAAATATGATATTTTATCATTTTTTTTCTCTTTTTTTCGGCCAGTTTTCGACAGTTCTCGGTATATTCATTTTCGAGTCCTCTTCCAAAAAGATCTCGCGTTTTTTTGTGATGAGACGTATTTGCCAGAAAAAAACTGAGCATTCCGGAAAAAAAATCAATATTCCATATTGAGTTCAGCACAATCTAAATAACCAAATTCCGAATATGAAAAGCACTCCTGAAAAAAAAACTTTATCTAAATGGAATTAAATTCAATGTTATCCACTTCTTTTATCATTTAATTTGTATCGAATTTTTATCTAAAAATCTTTTACAAGAAAAAAATTAAATAAAAAAGCTTTGATAATTATATCTATAATCTTCATTCTGCTGTGCTGAAAATCGAATTGTGATTTTTTTTCTCCGAAACGCTCAATTTTTTTTGGCAAATACTACTCGTCACGAAAATCGGCTGTATTTTTTTTCAAAGTGGACTTGAGAAACCATTAAATATCATATTTTTCTCCGGGCCATAGTGTTAAAAAAACCCACGGCCATCTATAGTTATCACCCTGTAGATCACGAGCCCTGAGAGAGCTTCGCTGTGTTACACGTACCGCAAAGACCACGAGTGCTGTTGTTATACGTAACGCGAACAAAGTGCATGCACTTGCCCTCATCTTATCAGCCGAAACGCGCACGGAGTTCATCATCGAGCCGCGATCCAACGTCGCGACGACCTTACCGATCCTCGAATTTCGCATTCATGTATTCATTCGATGTAATTCGTAAGACGACACCCGCAGGGCATATTTCCGTAAGCGACGGTAAAGCACGGGGATTCGCGTTTGCCCTGACGGTTTTCGTTTTTTTTTTTTTTTTTTTTGGAGGTGCGTGTGTGTGTGTATCTAGGATCCAAAAGGAAAATCTAGACGCCTCGTATGAATACTAGGGTTGTTAAAAAAAATCGATTTTTTTCTCAACGGAAAATTGAACTATGAAGAAAAATAAAGTTTTGCAAAATTTGAGGGTTCTAAACAATTTATTAGTTAGTGTTCAAACGCCTTTTTCATGTTTTTTTTCTCATGATTATCGGAGTATTCATTTTTTTTATATCGATGCAGAAAATGTTAGTGCGTGATCCAATGTAAGTCTTGATTCAATTTTTTGTAACATTTTCTGTAACAATACACAATTTTTTATTTAAATATTGTTTTTTACCATTAACAATTTGTATTTGCAGATTAAGAATCAATGTATGTGGTTCGGTTGTGAAAATTCTATCAACCACTTGATGAATTGAAAATTACCCACGAATAAAGAAGCATTAAGTCTATTCTTTCACCATCATAAAACTCTTAAATTTTCTGTTCGAGAGAGTACACAAAACGTCATCGACAAAAAAACTAATATTTCGAGCGTAACGGGAATAGGAATGTCTCAATCTTGCATCAATTTCAAAAGGTTACAAAAATTACGATTGGAGTGAGCATTGAAAAAAAATTATTTGAGAAAAAATCAAACTCAATCGTTCAACAAAAATCTCTTTCAACATAAGTTGGATAAATTATTCGAATTATATTATTATGATGTCTATTGGCGGGGAAAAAAAATTACAAAAAAAAAAAGAAAAAAAATTTAAAGTCGTTTGAGCACTATTTCAAAACTGTTTAGATCTCTCAAATTTTGTATGAATTACTTTTTCATAACGTAGTAACATTTTCCGTTGAGTACCGCGAATTTTTATTTTAACCACCCTAATACCCACCAGAATCACCCTCATTTATGTTTTTGTTTATTTTTCGAGAAAATTATTTTAAATGTTTTTTTTTCATCATCTGAACTGTAGTGACCGATACTCTCAAACCAATTTTTAAATCTTTTGATCAAAATCTACGGCATTAACGTTAGTGTTTAGTTGGCAATTCATTTCTTGCTTAAGGCTCGGTGCCTGAATTAGAAGGACCAAAAAATCGTTTTATTTTCATTGCTCAAATCGGTAGATAAACTATTCAAGAAAATATGACAAAGTTACAGAGGTCAATTGTAAATATTTTCGAAGATACACGGCCAACAGCAGAGAAGCGATTGATATTTGATACTGATATTTCCTCCCATTGAAAACTTTGAAGCGCATTTTCTCCGGTTTTCATTTTCACGATTGTTCCAAATTGGCGGGCGTGATAGCAAAAAAACTAAACAACCTATTGAATCAAACCAAAATTTATTTTCTTCAGTATGAAAATCTATTTTAAGTGAATTGAAAAAGCCGTTGAAAAAGTCTTTTTAAACAATTTTTATAGCAAGTAAGTATTTTTTTAACACTTTTTTTTCAAACCTGAGAAAAGTTATAATTTTACGATCTTTTCTGCTTTTTCTTAATTCACCAAGAAGCAAAATATATGACAATAGAAAATTTTATTGGTTTTTTTGTTTCAGTCAAGAATTACGAGCTGCACCTTTCCCGCCGATTAGGGACTGCAGTGGCAAGACGCACATGGAATAGTCTGATAAATCTGCAGTTATTTTTGTTTCATATCGAAACATTTTTTTATGCATTTCAAATATACATGAAACAATACCTCAATGTAAACTGGGCTCACTTGTTTTTTTCTCTCCTAAAAAAATCCCGAAAAACGCTTTTTTGGACCTTCTGATTCAGGCTCAGGCCTTAAGAGAGGGGATACCTTTAGGCGAGGAATTTTGTCTCTGATTTTCAAGATTTTTTTTTACAAGGCAACATTTCACCATTTTTGAGATTTAGGGTATGTTTTATTAGTACTTTTGGCTGTCACATAGTATTTTTTTACTAATCTTAAAAAATGATACAGTCTTCTAAACTGCATTTTCAAAACTGGCGTGACGAATGCTAAAAAACTAATCGACCGATAATGATGATATTTGGTATAAATCTTTCTAAACTTTTATCGAAAACATGGCCCTAAATGTTCTTGAAATCTTTTATTGCAATATGTAGCCATTTTCTTCGGGAAATTCAATCTTTTTGTTCCAAAGCTCACCGTTTCATCAATTTCCAACATTTCTCACTTTTTCTCGGCTCATATTCTGCGTATGAGTTTTATTGAAATAAAAATCTTCGTCGATATTTCAGATTAATCCCGATGACGTTACGTGTCACGTCGTCTGACAACATCCGCCCCAGCCCGTTTAAAAGACCGCGTATAAAACATACCTTGAGTCTCAAAAACAGTGAAAAATCTTGCCTTTAATAAAAATCATGCAAATCAGCAATTTTTTCCACGCCTGAAGGTGTCCCCTCCCCTCTCAACACTGCATTTCATAACGATAACACAAGTAAAAAATCGCGAGGAAATTACATACCCAAAATAGGAAAATAAAAAATACTCTCCTCTCGGAAACTAAAAAAGATCGTAAAACATACATGTCGGTGATTCGGATCAGTATTGATACGAGGCATCAAGATTTTTCTTTTCGACGTCACTTTTCAGAACACCCTGTATAAACAGGGTGGACCATTTAACGTGGCCACCCCAAATATCTCCGTTGCCTTTAAAGTGACGAAAAAAATGTCACGAGGTAATTTGATTGATTTCGAAGGACTGATACAGTGGTGAAAAATTCATTTTTGTCAAGTGGTCATAGTTTTTGCGGTCTCAAGGTCATCAATGATTTTTCAAATGGGAACGTATTATTTTTTATTAAGACGTTGTAGCTGATATTCAGACGAATCCAACGACCTATGATATCATGACCTTCAAAAGATTTTTCACCAAAATATTTTGGGTTTGTTTGGGTTTGTTTTCGACACTCTAAAGGCAATGGAGATATTTGGGGTGGTCACGTTAAATGGTCCACCCTATATATATATATATATATATATATATATATATATATATATATATATATATATATATATATATATATATCTAGGTGCAACTAGTGGAACTTTTTGCTTCTTCCTCGACCATTCTTGATTAATTTTGAACGTGCTTCCACAAAAAAAAACATTCCAAATTGGAAGAAATATTCCTTTGGTTTTTCCGGATGACTTTTCGAAACAGCCGTTTTCCAGAAATGCCTGTCTGGGTTTCGGGAATTTTCTTTTTTCTTCAAATTCAATGTGCAATTATTACGGTCATGCCCAATTCCAGAGTGGAGCGTTTATCAAAAAGATCCAGCAATTCAAAGGTAAAAAGTAATTAAACTTCGATCAAAGTGGGTAACAAAATTATATATATATATATATATATATATATATATATATATATATATATATGTATGTATGTATCTTTATATACCTACTACGAGAGAAAAATACAAAGATACAAGGTGGATAAAGATGAAAAAATCTCAAATTTTTCTCTCAGTACAGAAAACAAAATAGAAAAATTACATTACGTACATTGGCAATCTAATGAACATTGAGTACCGCTTCTCTTTCCTTTAACCCCTTCGTTGGCATTGACGCAATAGTGCGTCAACCTTCCACCTGACGCAATAGTGCGTCAATTTTCCTGCCATTTTGGGCACTTTTTGTCGAATTCTTTCTACCAAAGAAAGGGTCAATGACTACCGCAATTATTATCTGACCACATTTCCTAGTACCTAACACTCGTGGCTCAGATATATATACACTCATTATTTTTCATCTTTATAACTTTGCGCAAATTCCTCTAGGTCGGGAACCATGTGAGAACCATGTGAGAAATCGAAATTTAACGGACGATAAAATTTTCTCGGTCGACACTATTGTACGTTGGTGAATGTACGGACGTTTTTGATATATATATATATATATTTATATATACATATACAAATAAAGAGAGTAAGAGTGAGAGAGAGAGAGAGAGAGAGAGAGAGAGAGAGAGAGAGAGAGGCAAAGCGAGCAGTTCCAGAGGGTTATAGCAAGATCGCCAAAGTTCGCCTCGTCGGCTGATGGGTTCGCCGTGCGCGCGTGATTCGAGCTTTCGAACTCTTAAGCCGGGACTGTAATTAAAAGATATTAGATTCTCTCGCCGCGCTCTTCCCCACTCCATATCTCGTGACCAAGGGGTTTCGAAATCCCTTTTCCCGCACTGGCTTCGCCGCGATCTTCTCTCTTCCCCCAGCAGGAATCTCCGAGGAACAAGGGTGAGTACACACACGCACACACACACACACACGTGTATATATGCGTGTGCATGTGGCTGTGTACACAAAGCGAAGAAGATGGCTTCAAAGTGAACCAAAATAGAACGCAATCACTCTCTTTTCACCCCCCCCCCCCCCCCCCCCGCCCTCCTCTCGAGTTAATGGATAGATATTAAATGAAGCCTATGGAAATTTCCACATCTATATGGAGCGATCTCGCATCACGAAGCGTATCATTCGAAATGGTATAATTCCTGGTCCATAATGCGCGTGGGCTTTGCACGAAATGGTCGAAATTTCCATTCGAATTTTATTCCTCGCCTCCTTCCTTGCGTCTCGTGTGGAAAATTTCTTCGTACTCGATGTGCACAATGGAAAAAAAAAAGAAAGGAAACTCTGGAAGCAAATAAAGTTGATAAAGAACTGAAAGGTGGAAAAAAAACCTCATATATTGCTTGAAACTTTCGCGAAGAATATGAGAGAAAGGGAAGAAAAAAGAGTAAAAAATAAGTTTCCGCGTCACACTAATGTGGATAAATCGATAAATGCGAGCGCGTTCCACGACTACGTCGCTTTCGCTCAATTTTCATGCGAAATTGTGGTAGGTCGATTGAATTGCGGTTACGTCTATTTACATCTAA
>OY723385.1:68735058-68737999 GCA_963210295.1 Ophion ellenae
GGTACCGACTCGTTCATAATGTTCAAACAGACAATAATTGGTAACTAAGAACTTATTTGCGTCTCAGCTTAATGTGTATTCAACGACAAACACCAATACAATCATCTGTATCCACATTAATGACTTAATGGGACGTGTTGAAGAATTAAAAACTTGTCAAAAAATAAAAATACCTCTTATGCTAATGCTATTTTTTTGAAAAATAGCATTAGTATAAGAGGTAAAGTCCATTCCTAATTTTGAGAAATTTTCCCAATCTTGTTCCTAATTTTGGGAATTTCGGGAATTTTGTTCCTTATTTTGGGAAATTTTCCAAAAATCATTCCTATCATAACTCGAAATCCTTAGACTTTGGATTGAGGTAACCTAGGTTAGAATTGTTCGTAACGAGGTAACCTATCACCCCTTTAAGGCATTGCATCGACATGCCTAACAACCTGTATATATATCATGGTACCAGTCAAAATGTTTCGATCACTTCGTATAATTGCATAATTATATAAGAATAATATAATTCATTTTATAGAGCTACGTTGTATCCTCGTAAAATAAGAAATCAAATGAATTAGATTATTCTAATATAATTTTGCAATTATCCAAAGAGATCGAAAACTCCCTACCGGTAATATATATATGTATATATGTATGTATGTGTATATATATATATATATATATATATATATATATATATATATATATATATATATATATATATATATACTTTTAAATTATTTTTATTATAGTTCCATCTTACGGGGTCATTCCCCTTTTACGTGTCCGCCTTATACCATTTTCGTTTTGCCCCAAGTATATACTATACATAGATAACTTTCACAGAGGATACCTCATATACAGGGGTGGACCATTCAACGTGACCACCCAAAATCTCCGTTGCCTTTAGAGTGAAGAACCACCAGAAACTATTCGAAGGTCAAGAGAATCATTCATCCGACATCTTCAAAAATGTGTCGAGGTTAATGGCCATCACTTCGAACATTGTGACAATAAATTTTCTGCACAAAAAATTCAATTACATTATTCGGATATTCTTATTGTCAATAACATCACAATTTCCCGATTTTACACGTGTATCTTGGTGAAAAAATCATTTCAAGGTCGTGATATCATAGGTCGTTGGATTCGTCTGCATATCAGCTGCAACGTCTTAAAAGAAAACATATTACCATTGAAAAACCATTGATGACCTTGAGAACACAGAAACTATGACCTTGACAAAAATGAAATTTTCACCACTGTATCAGCCCTTCGAAATCAATCAAATTACCTCCTGACATTTTTTTCAGCACTCTGAGGCAATGGAGATATTTGGGGTGGTCACGTTGAATGATCAACCATGTATATATGTCCACCATGTATGTATATATATATATATATAATATATATATATATATATATATATATATATATATATATATATATATATATATATGAGGCATTCCCTCTGAACGTTTCAGTCCGAAACACTGACCATTTTATTTAATATGCAAAAAAAGTCTACATGTATGTTTGCATTATTTGGAGCATTCAGGTCAGTATTGAGCTTCCGCAGATGGTTGATTTTTTCCACTTTCTTCTCTGATCACTAGGGCTTCGAGACGGTGAAATTTTAAAATACCGCAAATTTATAGAAAAATTCGTTCCTTTTTTCATATTACTTTTCTAAAAAGCGGTATTTTTCAGAATTTGTTTATTTTATAAGTCCATTTTTTTTTAATTGTGCGTACCATTAAAAAAATGTTGAGACCAAGGCTACGATGGGCTAATTTATTCGAAAGCTATAGAGCTATTAAGAGTTCGGAAATAATTAAAATTCCATGATGGAAATATTTGACGATGGATTCTTCAATATTTTGAATAAAATATTATTACAAAAAACATACTCTGTTTCAAATGTAATCGAGCATGTTTGCAAAAAAATACTCTATAACTTAAAATGGAGTATTTTTACAAAAAATACAACAGAGAATGTTATATAAAAAAATACTCTTTGAAATAAAATAGAGTATTTTGCGAAAACACCCTGCAACAAAATAGAGTATTTTGTGCAAAAAAAGTACATAAAATAAATTATTCAACAGTAAATCGAAATACTACAAATATTTCATTACCTACTTACGATTATTCGTTCTCAAAGCGAATTACCATAATTGCTACACTTCGAATCTCTCTAAAATAATCGGCATTCTCTGCGCTTGGTGTCCAAATCTATGCAGCTTTCCATAAAATCCAATCAAAAGATGACATTTAAAAATAAACACTGGCCCCTCTGAGAAATATTGCTCTTCAGAAAAATGACTGGAAGAAAACTAGAACGAACATTTTCAAAAATCGCGAATATTTATTTTCTGCTACGACGTTAACAACGCAATAAAAATGGTATTAATAGAGTTTTCATTGTATCAGCAATTCACAAGCAATTCGGGGTTTGAAGTCGCACAGGTGGAAGAAAAATTCAATTGAATTTTTATCACCAATCAAGCCACATAAATGAGTGTACATAAAAATGCAAAAATACCTGCCGACTAATCTGTTTGGTCATAAAAATGCAAGCTAATAAAAAAGTGCACGGATTCGGAATAAAACATTCGCGTAAAATGATTTATTATTTTCCCATTAACATATAAATATATGTTTTATATAAAATAAGAAATATTTATTCATTTTTTATACATAATAAAAAAAATAGTTTTATTAATAATAAAATTTGTAAATATAAAAATGTTTATATTCACATACAAATATATGTATAGCGAGATACAGAGAAGGAGATTTTCGCTAGTCTCACGTGACGATCTCTCGCTCGTTTTCCATTTTTCCTATTTTTCTTTATTCGAATCAAGGCCCCCCGGGCAATCCTGCACCAAAACAAACTGTTTATTTCTAGTAAAGAAATACATTTAGATGGCACTTTAATTCAATT
>OY723385.1:68738199-68755699 GCA_963210295.1 Ophion ellenae
TTCAAAAAGTAAGCTGGCAAACTTGTTTGGCTAAGAAATTAAAAGGTAGAGGCCGCAACGGACACGCGCTCGTTTCCCCTACTATCGGTACTTTTGGAGGGCATCACTTCGGTGACTTCCTAGGGACCTTTAGGACTTTCTGTTGGGCTTCAAAATTTGGAAATATATTCTTCAGATACTAAATGAATTTTTAAAGCAATAAAAAAAATTGATATCTGGAGGAAGTTTCCCCCTTAAGTACGAAACTTTTTTTCGTCCATTTCCGTACGAAACTTTTTTTCGAGCTACCATCGGCATAAGTAGTGTCGCGAAATATGTTTCGCGAATCATCACTCAGCGCCACTGATGGATGGTGATGAAAATATTGTATAAGTATATACAGGATGCCCCTTTTATGAATGGATAATCTTCCAACTGTCGATAGGTCAGATTATGTGTTACGCTACGTTGGAATTTCAATTCAGTAAAAGTCCCACGGATTTCGACACTTTGGGCTTTATGTTATTTTATGAAAAAGATCATCTGCTTTTTGTTTTTCCGCATTTCATTTCTATAAATGATATGAATCGACAATAACCAAGTAACTTTTTTAATTTATTGGCGCCATATGCGTAGTACTTTTTTTTTTACACGGCAGGCTATCAAAATCAGACGTTCGAATTGGTTTGTATGAAATTTCTGCATAAGATCTTTTTTATAAAGTTTCCTTAACATTTGAGGTTATAAAGAAGATTTTTCTAGATAAAACTAATAACCAAGAGTATTTTTTTAAACCATATCAAAAATAGTTATCATTTGTAGAAATGGCATGCGAAAAACCAAAAGCAGATGATTTTTTATCTCGAAAATCGTGGGACTTTTACTCAACTGAAATTCCAGCATATAGTAGGACATGTTTTGACCTATCGATAGTTGCAGGCTTATCCATTCGGGGCCGAGTTGAAAATGCAAATTTTAAATGTTCCGAAATTCAAGATGGGGCCGGGTTGAAGTTCCGAGCTTTGAATGGCCAGAACGCTCAAAACTCCGAAAGAATTTTACACGAAAGACCAAAACTCCGAAAATCTCAACACCGTCAAAACAAATCGGCTATGGAAGTTTTAAAAGTTTCAAAATTTTCAATAAATCGCCGAATTATCTCAAGAATTTTTTTTTATTAAGAATTGATTTTGCTTCAATTTTGAAATTTGTCTAGACAATGTTATACCTTCTACATCATTTATAGTCAACTGTGTAGACTTTCGCTGGCATGATCTTGACATAAGGCGCCGGGTTGAAATTCCGAACTTTGAATGCGCCGATGTTTTAAAATTCCTAATTTTGATGTCCCGAATTTACAAGGTTCGTCAAGATTATGCCAGCGAAAGTCAACACAGTTGACTGTAAAATGATGTTGAACGTATAAACATTGTCTAGACAAATTTCAAAATCGACGTAAAATCACTTCTCAAAAATAAAAATTCTTGAAATAATACGTCGATTTATTGCAAAATTTTGAAACTTTAAAAACTTCCATATCTGAATTATTTTGACGGTGTTCCGATTTTCGAAGTTTTGGTCTTTCGTGTAAAATTCTTCCAGGGTAGTCCCATTTTTGTATTATACATTCCCACAGCTTTCCATTTTCTAATTTGCTAAATTTCAAACACGTAACCGGTCATGCAAAAGTTCAATCACTATACTAAAAGTCCATTTTTTTATTTTTTATTTCGGTCCAGTTCCGAAAACCAGCTACACCGACTGGCCCATGCAGCAGCGCCGGCACTTTCCTTTGAACAATAATAACTTCGTTGTTTATCAATATTTTGTCCACTTAAAAAAAAAACCCAACCTTGGTAGGATTATGCATTAATTGTGAAGGAAATCCCGACCTTGTCATCTCGATAGTCTCATCAGTAGTACAATAAACGACAGTGAGAATTATATCTATCTATCATATATAATGCACTAGACATGTACAGCATATCGCAGTGCCGCATGCCGATACTTTATGCGAGACGTCGCGTCGCATTTAATTTGCAAACGAAACACGCTATAATTATTGCAATGCGATATTTAATGGTGCGCGCAAACACTGTGTATGGAAATAGAGAATTAGAGATACACACACACACGTGTGTGTGTGTGAGTATGTATATGTATATATATATATATATATATGTGTGTGTGTGTGTGTGTGTGTGTGTGTGTGTGTGTGTGTGTGTGTGTGTGTGTGTGTGTGTGTGTGTGTGTGTGTGTGTGTGGTGTGTGTGTGTGTGTGTGTGTGTGTGTGTGTGTGTGTGTGTGTGTGTGTGTGTGTGTGTGTGTGTGTGTGTGTGTGTGTGTGTGTGTGTGTGTGTGTGTGTGTGGTGTGTGTGTGTGTGTGTGTGTGTGTGTGTGTGTGTGGTGTGTGTGTGTGTGTGTGTGTGTGTGTGTGTGTGTGTGTGTGTGTGTGTGTGTGTGTGTGTGTGTGTGTGTGTGTGGTGTGTGTGTGTGTGTGTGTGTGTGTGTGTGTGTGTGTGTGTGTGTGTGTGTGTGTGTGTGTGTGTGTGTGGTGTGTGTGTGTGTGTGTGTGTGTGTGTGTGTGTGTGTGTGTGTGTGTGTGTGTGTGTGTGTGTATATACGCATACGAAGGTACGCGTAATGGGAGCAGATCCAATACGAAAATATCGTACATGTCGGACAGCCTGGTTCGGACACCTCGCTCATGCTGATAAATATTGTATGGGCCGATTATATCAGAGAGAAACATTTTCGAATGGTAAATTTATTTAGCGAACCAGTGAAATACTGTATCCATTCATCGCAGTGTTATACCTCTGTGAGAAAAGTTAATTCCATAAATATACAGGGTATCCCTCTTATCTCTGCCACCCGAAAAAACTCGGCAATTATCGACGTCACAAAAAATGTTCTAGACAAAAGTTGTACGGTGTGAAGGGGGCCATCAAATGGGACTATTTTCTTTTATTGCGGTAGAGTCACTGACGCACAGTGAAGGTCACCTCTACTTTTTAAAATGGAGTAGTACATTTTTTTCAACCATGTTGTGGAGCACCTCAAGCGGCATAAAAAACATTAGGGGGTCAAAGACGTTTAAGGTCATTCAAGGTCAGTATCGATTATACAAATCTAAATATCTCGGATCACTACCAAATATTTGGTAGTGATCCGAGATATTTAGATTAGTTTTTCATTTTAATAGGTGTTCGAAATGACCTTGAACGACTTTGACGCTCCGATGTTTTTTATGCGGCTTGAGGTGCTCTACAGGATGGTTGGAAAAAATGTAACATTCCATTTAAGAAAGTGGAGGTGACCTTCACTGGTTGTCAGCGCCTCCACCGAAATAAAAATTGGTCGCTTTTGATGGCCCTCTTCACACTGTATAACTTTTGTGTGGAACAATTTTTTTGTAACGTCGATAATTACCGATTTATTTCGGGTGGCAGAGATTAGAGGGACATTCTGTATATAGTTATTTTAGTTATATTATAGTATTGACCATACCTGTAATTTGGGAAATTTTGTCCTGTCTGAGCAAAGTGGGCGTGAAGGCGTTTAAAACTGTTTTCCTTGATCGTTGATGTGTAAATACAAACGCTTCCGGAATTCCGTGAAATGCAAGGTGAGCAATGAGATTTTCGTTTTAGAATTTCAGCGGTGCGTGATGGAAGGTCTTCTATAAATACTTATTGTAAAAAAGTTCTATTAGCTCTAATCATTATCTGGCTAACCGGGTACTCCTTGCTCGTGGCCGGAAATAGAGGAATTTTCGTGACTTTTTTCTGGGGAAACACGTGCAGGTTTGGGAATTTTTTCTTTACATTAAAGAGTATGGTTTTGAGTTTTTTACAATTTTTATTTTGAAAAATATTGATAAATGTGGTACACACAATGGTTTGTGCAGACCGCTGTTTGAAAAACGTCCTTCGCGGTGATCACTGCTGCTCGAAAACAAATCATCCGTTATGAAGAAATGAAACGCAATAAGTTTTTGCACGGATTCATCTAGTGCTTGGACGAAGGATTTAGCAAAATATTGATTCTTGAAAAAATAGCCGCAGTCCAAAGTAAAAGTATTGATTTCCGGTGAAAAAAGAACCCTCTATTTGCGTTGATAAAAAAAAACTATGCTTCGAACAAAAAAATTCCTTCGTTTAAGTACTGATTTTTGATATGTGAAAGAAGCTTGTAAAATTTGAAGATGATCGGTGCAGTGGTTTTCGAGATATCGTGGTGGTCGATGTAAAAAAAGTCATTTTGAGAAAAATGCGATCAAAATTCGCGGAACTTACCGTTAAGGTAGTACGAGTGCGCAATCTTGGTTTCTATAGATTTTGTTAAAATTTCAACCAGACATGGTTCATATCATTATGCATGTTTGAGTGAAATTTCAGAACAGTCGACTATTCAGATTGGGAGATAATGGGTTTTAAAATTGCAACTTTTAACACTGCAGGGTCTGCATTGAAATTTAGACATTATTATTATTAAGACATATGGAAACACCGCATCGTTCCACGTATCAAATGACGTGAGTTTGCGCGGCATATTTGAAATAATACTGCAACACAAATTTTTATCTGGAAGTAATTTTTAATCGAACAAAGTTTTGTATTAGTTATGAATGAACCAACACTTTCATTTGTTAATAAAAAGAACATTAACAATATAAAATATTAATATTTATAAGACAAATATTTTTTTATGTCACAATTTTTAACTTTAGGAACACGATAAATATTTTTTTCTCGAAATATGTTCTGCGGTGTTGCCATATGTCTTCTTATTATAAGGGACAAATATTTTTTACGGAATATTATTCTGTCTAAATGTCAATGTAGACCTTGCAGTGTTCAAAGTTGCAATTTTAAAACCCATTATCTCCAAATCTAAATAGTCGACTGGTCTGAAATTTCACTCAAACATGCATAATGATATGAACAATGTCTGGTTAAAATTTGAACAAAATCTATAGAAATCGAGATTGCGCGCTCGTACTACTTTAAACGTCCATGTAACTCCCTCAATTTTGATCGGATTGACTTGAAATTTTCAGAAAATGTTATATTTTAAGAATCCGGCGAAAACCAAAAATCGATATTTCCAAAATCTTCAACTGGGTGTAAGCCCTTAATTTCTTTTTTTTTTTGCAACATGATTTCAAGTATATATCAACCCATATAAAAAAACGGGTTTTTCGAGTATAGCAAAAAAGTATTTTTCATAAGAACCTTGGCATGTAACCTTTAATGGGACGGGACCTTGAAATCTATTCCAAAAGGATATAGGAATGGAATTTTCGAAATACACGCGAGCGAAGCTGCGGGGAAAAAACCAATGTGTGTGTGTGTGTGTGTGTGTGTGTGTGTGTGTGTGTGTGTGTGTGTGTGTGTGTGTGTGTGTGTGTGTGTGTGTGTGTGTGTGTGTGTGTGTGTGTGTGTGTGTGTGTGTGTGTGTGTGTGTGTGTGTGTGTGTGTGTGTGTGTGTGTGTGTGTGTGTGTGTGTGTGTGTGTGTGTGTGTGTGTGTATTGGTTTTTTTCCCGCAGCTTCGCTCGCGTATATTTATACATATATATTGAATACACATACATTACACAGGGTGTTAAGAAGGTCGATGCAAAGCCTCAAGAGGGTGATAGGTTACCTCGCTAGGAACATATCTAACCTAGGTTATCTTAGTCCAAAGTCTAAAGATTTCGAGTTATCATGGTAAGTATGATTTTTCCAAAATTTCCCAAAATTAGCTACTAGCTCGTTCATAATGTTCAAACAGACAATAATTGGTAACTAAAAACTTATTTGCGTCTAAGCTTAATGTGTAGTCAATCCACAAACACCAATACAATCATCTGTATCCACACAACTAACCTAATGGGACGTGTTGAATAATTAAAAATTGTCAAAAAATAAAAATATCTCTCATGTCAATGCTATTTTTAAAAAATGGCATTAACATAAGAGGTAAACGAGTTAGTATCTAGTTTTGGGAAATTTTCCAAAAATCATACTTACCTTGATAACTCGAAATCCTTAGACTTCGGACTAAGGTAACCTCGGTTGGATTTGTTCCTAACAAGGTGACCTATCACCCCCTTAAGGCTTTGCATCGACCTTCCTAACACGCTGTATATGTGACAAAAATGTATACAGGTACAAAATACGTAGTAGCACAGAGAGTTCTCTCGATTCGAACGCTACGAGGCCTTTCCTCTGGAGAAACGTAATTCTGACGCGATCTTTCCCAGCTCTTCGCCCGCTATGCCCGTACCCATCTTCGCGTTCCACTTTTCGACTATACACCTACATGACTAAAGCGAAAAGTCTTGGCGAAGTTTGGTCTTGCCCCGTTCAATATGGAGGATCCTGCATGCGAGGGTAAGATGGTCCTACTCGTATATGAACTCTCTCTCTCTCTCTCTCTCTCTTTCCCTCTCTCTCTCTCTCTCTCTCTCTCTCTCTCTCTCTCTCTCTCTCTCTCTCTCTCTCTCTCTCTCTCTCTCTCTCTCTCTCTCTTGTCTTATCCAGTCATTGGTACCGAAGAAGAAACTTGCACCAGGTCACATTCTCTCCTCCATCTCTGTCTTCCTCCTCCGCTTCGTTGCTTTTTAAGCCTCGGATGCATATGAACAAGTGGCTTAAGCTCCCGTGTCCCGAGTGCCCGAATATTGTACAAAACACGGTGGCACACGAGCACGCGAGGCCGAGAGGGGTTGGAAGGCTTGGAATACGGTTTGGACCGAGTTTTCCAGTGAGTAGGAGCACGGAAGAGCCAGAGGGTGAGAGAGCCAGGAAAGGGGTGAAAAGACCGTAATAACGCCAGTGAGTCATCAGCTTGGGCCATCAAGTCTGGGCTCTCGGAATTGTACGTGTGCAGATACATACATACATCCGTACATGTAATACACGTACATCCTAATCAAACTGGGTCTGGAAAGTTGAAGTGTCTCTGTGCGGTGAGGACGGGACCGTAATGCGCTTGTAATGACGTAGGTAAGAATAAGAGGTTGGGGTTGGAAGCTGCGAACGTGTAACGGGGTCCCCACCAGGCGATCCATCCGCAAAGGTGTTGACAATAACGAGAACGAAGAAACCGTTTTGTCGGACCGGTACGCGGGTCTTCTGGCTCCGTCCATTATCATCCATCCTCATTTTTTCCCTTGGTCCGCAGCTTAACACCTATCAGACGAAAGATTCCTTACCTTTGTCGCGGGGGCAAAAAGGTCTGCTCACCTATACGTGTCCACTTTGGTGAAGGAATGACGGGGAGAAAGATCGGCAAGTCCTGAAGAAAGAGAACGAGGCGCGGATGATGAGGTAGGGTGTGTTGGGGATGGTGGATATGTCCGTGGTGGACCTTGCGGTCGGTGGTTGAAACACCGTTTCACCCACCAACCCGGAGGTGGCAGTCCTTTCTGCTCCTCTTCCAACCCGCCCAACCAGACCTTCCACTCCTGCTCCATCTCGGTCTCCCTCCCCTTCTCATTCTCCGACGAACACCGCAACTACATCGATCCACATTCCATACTTTAACCCCTTTAGCACTTTGCCCGGCGCGTCACGTCCCGTTCCTTCGATCCTCGCTTCCTGTAGACCTAGCCCGAGACCATCGGCAACCTCGCCAGCAACCGGGGCGATTCTCTCACGTCTTCTCCTCATCTTGTTCACCATCTTTCTATACCCCGCTCTGCTTCTCTCCATCTATCTCTCAGACCACCCATCTCCCTCATTCTTCGCTCTCCTGCTCCCTCTAACCGGGCTCCTTGCTCGTACATCAGAATCTCCGACAAGAGAGCCGCAGGCGTCGCGAGATATTTGCCTTTCAGGAATCCTACGTTGTCGTGCTCCCTCTTCGTCTTCTTCGTCTTATACAAGCCCCTTTGCCACTCCCACTTCTGCCATCCCTCTGTTTCGTGTACAATGCGGTATCCAATGGTCGTTCCGTGTCCAATGAACCGCACCTAATCATGGACAACAAGCTGAGGAGCCTTCAAGTGGCGCATCAAAGATGCGGACGTTGATGGAAATACCGATCGGCAAACTTTGGTTGGATACTTCAGCGTTTCCAGACGTTGGGCAGGTTGGCTACTTTGGCTCGCCTGTTCAGGTTCACCTGCATCCAAGGATTACAAGTGATTGAGCTATGCTTGGGCATCTACCGAGAATACAGGCTGCTGCGTGGAAGATCCCCAAACTCGGTACGAGGGCTCATTCCCAACTGGACGATTGCAATGGAATTCCTGGTAGCTTACAGTTGGGCCCTAGATTTCGGGATCAAGTTCTTGGATCAGGGATGCAAGCCTTGGACTAACATTTCATGGAGACCATTCCGTTTACGTTCGATGATTCGACCGGTAATTGGTGGTGTCTTCTTTTGATGGAGTTTGTTTGGGTTTGGTGACCCAGCGTGCAATTGGTAGGGTGTTCGTTCTTCGGGGTTCTTTGGATTCGACGATTGAACGTGCAATGGCTCAATGCTGGTAACCACTGAGGACGTTCCCGAAAATCTGTTTTGTATTGTCCAGTCAATAACAGCATCGAGTTAACCGCTCACTGAAGTTCTTTTCTCAATTTTGTATTGTGTTTTATCAGACTGCGTGGCAACTTGCGGTTTCTTGTGATTGAGGATGATTGATTACTGGGGAATTTTAGGCTGACTGGTTTTACAAGGAAGAGTTCGTGGATGCGGAAGTTGTGCGTGAAACTTTCAACGAGGTACCCTCGTCTCGCCACAGGAGTTTCCTCCTGCCTTCACCGCTCTCTCTCTCTCTCTCTCTCTCTCTCTCTCTTTCTCTCTCTCTCTCTCTCTCGTGCCTTCACGTCGCACTGTGATATGCTACTAGAGTTTCGATTCTCCAGAATTCGATACGTTTCCTAGCGAAGATCTCTGCCCCAAGCATCCGGCAGAATTATTCGTATGATGCGGAAAAGTCGAAAAATTCCTATTTCGAGATACTCTTTCAGGGATTTGCCATTTCGACTCCCACAATTCCATACATTTCTATTTTATTAATACGCCATGGAGGACGCACAGCAATCGACGAAGCGCGCGATATTAACTATTGATAGAATATTATTATGAATTATTAGTAATGTTGGGTTATGAACTGTTAATATTATCAATATTACCTTCGTATTAGTACAGTAATTATGTATCAATACTATATCGTTAATATACTATTTATTAACCCCGTCTGACAGTTTATTTATTAACCCAGTCTGACTATTTATTATCCCCGTCTGACAGTTCTATAACGAACCATTTGAGTCCTCACAAAATCCTAATTGACATTTAATCTTTTCTTTAATCAATGCCACACGAAAGGTGTGCGAAAATCGAAAAAAAATATGAAAACGATAAACAGTGTGTGACAAATGTGGCGTGGCTTTGTGCTCCAACGAGCAAAACAACTGCTTCAAAGCATTCCATACATCATAAAGAAATATTACGACACAATGTAACATGTCTGTGATACTCCCTCTATTGCTTTATAACTAGACGCCTGATTAAATTTCTCAATAATTAAATATGTGTTTTTTAATTTATTAAAACCTACCATGAAGGGAGCTATTTTTTTATTTTTACGTTGTTGAGTTATGAAGAGTTTATATCATATCGGTATATTTACCTGCATGTATTATTGCCTATAATTTCGTTTTATAACTATTTATGCATTAATAATATACTGAAATCTTACTAATATGATGAAATTGCAGTTTGTGTCTGTACATTTGTTTCTTTCTCAGGCTGAAATTATCCTGGCCGGGCTGGGATACGTACTATGACGATGTCTATCATTTTTGGATTTATTTTTTGTTAATGCGATTACGAATGTGCATAGAGCTACATTAAAAAAAGGATTTTTGAAACTATCAAAGAATCGTGTTCGTTTGATGGTATATACGAGTTTTCCATAATAACCTAGGTATCATAACACTTAGTCTGCATAAAATTGAAAATTGAAAGATATGATTGTTTAATACATAGTTTTATTGCCTAGGCTCTTGACTTTAATTTGCAACAAATTATTTGTAAGAATTCCAAAAATTAACCGAGTTTTGACCATTTTTTTGAAGTCTTAGACCTCCTACTGATGTGAGCTACGGTAAACCGCCCCGCTGCGATTTACCCTTTTACCCTTCATCTTTTTCTCGAAATGATTGTTTAGGAAACGGTGTAAGTTGTATCTGAAAATATATTGCGATATAGTGCGATGTACTTCAAATTCAGCCGTAGCATAATTTATAACATTTTCTAACGTCTGCCCGGATGATTTTTTGCATGTCCGTTTATTTGTTAATAACGAACGATTATAATCGTTTTCTTGGACTTTTTTTTCTACAGCTGGCCATTTTTGTAATTTCCAGAATGTCGAAAAAGTATCCGGTCACACGAACGTCTTATCATCAACCTATAAGTACATTCTTCATTTTTCATTTCAGATGCCCATTCTTGCCAGAAGCACCTGCACCGATTGGCCATGCAGCAACGACAGTAGATTCTTTAAATAATAATAAATCCATTGTTTATCAACATTTTCCAATGAAAAGAAAACTCAAACTTGCAAATACTATGCATGAAGTGTGAATCATATCCCGACCTCGTCATCCCAATACTCTCACGAGAGAAAAATATCGAAAATCCACCAGTTCTTTGGGTCCCAAGCTTATGCAGACCCATCAATACGAAATGACTCCAAACTCCCGGACCTCCCGAATAATTCGGGAACATAAGCATGAACCAAATTGCACGTCATAAGCATGAACCAAATTGCCAACACATGCGCGAGCGGATACTAAAGTGGAGCTATAAAATAATAGTACCTATCAAATCAATATTGTCCAACACTATCGATATTAGGGATCAGGTTATCACCTATTAATATTGGAATCCAGGCAGTTTGACCCAAACTCCACGAAACTACCGAAATCCCAAAAAAAAACCCAAATGTTGAACTTTTATGGAAACCAACCTGAGCAAAAGTGCCGGCGTTTCCGAATACCCAAAATTTTGTTAACCCAAGTCTGTTTCCCTCGTGTCAGTCTTATTCGTCATCCGTGCCAATCTCCTCATCCCTTGTCCTGCTCCTCTTCTCTCGTTTCCAATATACGCTTCGATCGTGGTCCCAATCGTCGCCGGCGGTATATAAAACTTTTCGAAAGCATAACCCATTGACCCAAATTTCGGGAGCGTCAGAAGAGGTGAGGCGAGACGGGGACGAGAAAAAAGAAGGAAAAAGGTGACGAAGAAGAAAACGGTGGAGAGCTTCGTTTCACTTCGAGATTCCGTATACCATCAGCATTCTCCAAATATACTGTACAGCGATGTATTATATGCGCTATACTTCACTCATCTCATATCTACGAAAGTTTATAACCCGGTACTCCCTCTCGCCATCACTTCGATGTTCCTTAGTCCACGCTCTTTTCAAGCCCTCTTCTCTTTCCTCTTCAGGTATCTTTCTCCACTTTATTCTCTCACCGCGTCGTCACCCGAATGAAATTGCAAAATAAAACTGAATATAAAGCCACTCGAACATACGGGCATCCCTGCTTCATCGTACTCGTTCTCTCTATCTCTCTCTCCTGCTATTCCTCTCACTCTCCATCCCCTTCTAACCCTTCTTCTCGCTTCTCTCTCCTCTTTCTCTCCCTTCTCTCTCTCTCCCGCCCCCTTCCTTTGCTTCCCCTTCCTCTCCTCTCTCTCCCGCCCTTCTTACTCTCTACACCCTTCTCTCTGTCGCCTTTTTTTCTGCTCCTCCTCACTCTCCCCGCTCTCTCTCCCTTCTCCCTCTCTTTTTCGTTTCTCTCTCCCTCCCCACCCTAACCCTTTCTCACGTCTCTCACTCCCTTCTTGCTCTCCCCCTCCGACCCTCCCTTCGCGCTCGTCCCTTCTCACTCTTGCTCTCCCTTAATCCTTTCTCTCGACTCTCTCTTTCTCTCCCTTGTCTCTCCCTCCGCGCTCCCTTCTCTCTTTTACCCCTTTATGTCGCCCCTCTCCAAGCCTTTCCCTCGCATCTCGCTTTACCCTTTCTTTCGTTCTTTTTCGCTCTCCCTCTCTCTCCCCCTCCATCTCTCCCCCATCGCGCTCCCCCTCTCTCTCTCCTTCCTCTCCCCCTCCCTCTCAACCCTCTCCTTTCATCCTCTCTTTCTTGTCTCTCTCTCCCTCCTCGCCCTAACCCTTTCTACCGCCTCCCATTTTACCGCCCACTCCCTTCTCGCTCTCCCCCTTCACGCTCTTTTCTCCCTTCTCTTTCCCTCCCTTCTCCCTCTCCCGTCCCCCTCCCTTCCTTTTCTTTCCCTTCCTCTCTCCTCTCTCTCTCTCTCTCTCTCTCTCTCTCTCTCTCTCTCTCTCTCTCTCTCTCTCTCTCTCTCTCTCTCTCTCTCTCTCTCTCTCTCTCTCTCTCCCTCCCCTTCTCGCTCTCCCCCTCTCTCTCTCTCCCCCCTTCTCGCTCTCCCCCTCCTATCCTCCCTTCGCCCCCGCCCCTTCTCCCTCTTGCCCTCCCCTAATCCTTTCTCTCGACTCTCTCTTTCTCTCCCTTGTCTCTCCCTCCGCGCTTCCTTCTCTCTTTTACCCCTTTATGTCTCCTCTCTTCTACCCCTTTATGTCTCCTCTCTTCTACCCCTTTATGTCTCCTCTCTTCAAGCCTTTCTCTCGCTTCTCTCTTTATCCCTTCGCTCTTTGTTCTATTTCTCTCTTGCTCTCTCCCTCTATCTCTCCCCCATTGCTCTCCTCCCTCTCTCTCCTTTCTCTCCCCTCTCCCGCCCTTCTCAAACTACATAATCCCGTGTGTTGATACTTCAGCGCACCCAGACCCGATCAAACTTTATTGTCCCGACATTCCAAGGCGCACTTTATCGCACTCTCGTGTCCTCGTCTTTGTCTTCCTCGTTTTTGTTGCCTCTTTTGCTCTCCACTTCCTCTTTTTATTCTTCAGCCGGAATAGACCCTGTGAGCGACTTATAGTGCGGCACTATCTCTCGGCGTGTCTGCGCGCGAGCCGGGAAAATTGTCTGTGATCCTGATACGTCGTCCCAGCGCGTCCTACTCGCGGGTCAATTCGAGCGAGGAGCAAATTGCCGACCGAATTGCTAGACAAAACGAACCCTCGGGAAAAATCGTATCGTGCCTCTTGAAACATCTCATGCGAGGAGACAAAAAAATATATAGATATCTTTTCGATCATAGAAATCGATAGATAGAGATAGATGGAGAGAGCAAGAGAGAGGAAGAAAGAAAAAGAGATAGATTAAGAGAGATCGGAATATATCGATGCAAAACGAAGGCAGCAAAGAGAAGAGAGCGCAATTACCGAAACGCCGCAGACTCTCCTCCCCACAGCCCCCCTCCCTCCAGCCCCTCGCATTGCTGTTCCCCGTGACATCTTATTGCGTGCTTGAGAAATCGATTTTGCCCCCCACCCTCCCCCTCCCCGTCACATTGACGAGAAAAATTGAAAGAAAGATCGCAATCCTGTGGCCCTCATCGCGACACTGCGGCAAGTCTCGCGAACAATCTATTCGAGACGTTGAAAGTCGGAGGAACCAAGAGGACCGAAACTCTTCAAGTTCCGTTTCATCCTATCCATGTTCTCTTATTGACAAGTAGGTACAAATATATTTAACTTTTTGTCTTCTCCCTTACAACGTATATATGTGGACTATGCTTAAATCCGCAGGATCGCCACTGATGGGTAGCGAGTTCCATTACAGCATTATCATCATTTTTTATTATTGACACTATCATCATCACCACTGCTATTATTATTTTACGTTTTGCGGCTTGCGGATTGTGAACTGTGACACAGATACCCACGCACATCCTGGGATTTCTTACATCAACTGTTAAAACATCCATATACATAGATGAACGTATATGTACCACCACACATGATGGTTCACAACTATCAGGGTTTTCTTTGTGAGCACGTAGGGCTTGGAATTGCGAGCAAAACGCTTTTTTTTTTAATGTCGTGCGATAAAAATTGGCCGCGATATTCACGTGCTGAGCCCGGCGCTGAGTAAACTGACGACAATTTTATAATTCTTTTTTTAATTGTTGACATTATCATCGTGTGTACTACTGTTAGTATTTGATTTTTGCTGCTCCCGGATTGTGAATTTTGAGACAGCTACCCAGGCACATCCTACTATTTCCTACATAAACAGTTAAAACATATATCTACACATGGTAATTCAACTATTAAAGTTCCCTTGCCGAGCACATAGGGGGTGGAATTGCGAGCAAAACGCTTTTTTTTTAATGTCGTGCGATAAAAATTGGCCGCGATATTCACGTGCTGAGCCCGACGCTGAGTAAACTGACGACAATGTTATAATTCTTTTTTAAATTGTTGACATTATCATCGTGTGTACTACTGTTAGTATTTTATTTTTTGCTACTCCCGGATTGTGAGTTTTGAGACAGCTACCCAGGCACATCCTGCTATTTCCTACGTAAATAGTTGAAACATATATATACACATGGTGATTCACAACTATTAGGGTTTCCTTGGTGAGCACATAGAGGGTGCAATGGCGAGCAAAACGCTTTTTTTTTTAATGTCGTGCGACAAAAATTGGCCGAGATATTCACGAGCTGAGTTCGACGCTGAGTAGACTAAGGCACGTAGCTGTGCTCATTGGGCTTGCACGTTCCGCGCGTGAGCGACTACTGTGCGATTGGACACCTACTTGGTCTTTCGACGAGAATATCTCGGTCAATTTTTGTCGCACAACATTTTTAAAAAAAGCGTTTTGCTCGCAATGACACACCCTACGGGCTCACCAGAGGAACTTTTATAGTCGGGAATCACCCTGTGTTTATATATGCATATATATATATATATGGATGTTTACGTATAGCATGTTGGCTTATACCCTCGCGAGATCCGCGTTCGAAAACGCTCCGAGCACTTTCGAAGGATCCGCCGTATCGCGTGTGTTCGTTCCAGCTGGAAAACTTGGGGTTGAATCCTCGGGAGCTGAGCCGCGCGAATCGATGCACCGACGGTGTCCCGTTTCCGTTTCTACTTAATCCGCGAGACACTCGACGCATCGGGCGACCGAGTATAGCGTTTCAACTGCAATTCCGGGGCTGATCTCTCCCAGTGCAGGGAAGCGAATGGTATATCGAGACACCCGGTCGGCCGAGAGGTCGGCCATATTTTCCCGTGCGTCAAAAGGTTCATATACAGGGTGACAGTTGTAAGGTGGCCATGTGCTTTTTAAGGGACTGGCGCGGAAATGTTGCAACCGGAAAAAATATATTTAATGCTTCTTCAGGTCTTCTTCGAAATAAATATAGCGTATTTTGGTGAAGAGTGGTATTTGCCAGAAAAAATGGAGCATTCTGGAAAAAAATTAAAATTCCATTTTGAGTGAAGCAGAATGACGATAATTAAATTCTGCATACGGAAAACTCTTTAAAAAACTTTTTCAAGGCAGTAGGTTGTCTAGCGCGCTTTTTTCGAGGTGATTTTTAGGATGGGATAACTTTTAAAAAAAACAATAAAAATTAATACACATGTTTATGGATCCTTCAAAAATGCGAAAAAATTAAAAAAATGTTTTATCATGCACTTTGTGTGAATCTGAAAAAGAAACCGAACATGTTCTTGATCTGTATGAGCGTCGTGATGGATGGTACCAGATTCGGCAAAAAGATCTAAAATAGCGGCATGCTTAACGTTGATTATCAATTTTTCCTTATTTTTCTGACCATTCTACGAGTTGAAAAGCATGGTTTCGAGAAAAACGAGTTAAAAGTTTCTACATCTCGACCGCGATCCCCGAGTGTACTCCTTATAATTTTCATAACTCCGCTAATTTTATGAATATTCGTGAACAGTTTCCACATACGTATTCAGAAAAGTTTGTGGAATAATAAAATGAAAAAAAAAAAATCTTTTCAAATTTCTAGACACCAATACTGCCTCAAGTGGATTTACATTCCATGTATTCACTTGAACATGCATCTTGGATAATTTTTTTTTTCTCAATGACAGGATGCTCGAAAAAAAATTCAGGAGCGTATCGTATTGAATGGGTTATGCCTAGTTGTAACAATCGAAAACAGCTAATTTTGGGAATTGTTTTTTTTGTAAATCGTGATGATAAATTTCTGGACCAGGTTATCTAATGTCAAAATATCAAAAGATGTCTTCAGCATATTAGCTTATCCTATGATTATTCGAAAGAACTTCCGAAATATCAAATATTAAAAAAATGGCTTGTGTGACTTAATTTTGCAAAAAAATGGGCATTTTTCGTTCATCAAATCAAGAATATATATCGACAAAAAAAAGTTCGAAAAATTTCAGAAGTATCGATGCGGTAGTTTTTGAGATTTTTTGCTCACTGACTTTGCAAACGTACTTTCGTTAAAAAAAAGTCTTAAGTTTGCAACGACGCTCCGAGCGTTCCGACGGACGTCAACCTAACAGCCTATAAATCTCTCAATTTTGATCCAATCACCTTGAGATTTTCAGGGAACATTTATGAGATTATTATTTATTTGACATTATTTTTGACATTATGACATTATTTTTTTATTGCCAAAAAAATATTACTTTTGGAAAAAGTGTTTTTTCGACTTTTTCAACTAGGCATCACCCATTAATTATCGTAATTTCACTGTGCTCAAAATACAATGTTAATTTTTTTCCCAGGATGCGCAATTTTTTCTGGCAAATGCATCACGAAAATACGTCATGTTTTTTTCTCGAAAAGGGCTTGAAAACCCATTGATAATCGTATTTTTCCCAGTTGCAAAATTTCCGCGGAAGACCCTTAAAAATGCATGGCCACTTCATAATCGTCACCCTGTATCTGTATCCAGAGGTAGTTGGCTCATACAGACGGATGATATATCGCACGTGATGTTACTACGAAACAAGAGGCGGGAGCCAAATTTGTCAAACCTTCATTTTCGTTTCAATCAATGACGGACTCGTACCCCGCCCCATCACCCGCCGCTGGAATATCGAGAGAGGAAAGAGCAACAAATCCAAGAGAGAGAGAGAGAGAGAGAGAGAGAGAGAGAGAGAGAGAGAGAGGCGTCCGAGAAAAGATATAAGCCCGCAGAAGGGACCGAAGAAAATTGGGAAAAAGCAGCGAAGCCGGTGGAGGAGGAGGAGACGGAGGAAAGTGGAGGAGCCGTGAGATGCAGCACGCTCGACGCGGACATCGAGATACTACGTGAGAGTACTGACGATCGGAACTGAATCTCGAGTAGCAGGCATAAACCGGAAACTCTGGGGGAGCACCGAGCAGCTCGGGAAGCTTAGATACAGGCTGGCCCCAAAAACGACGTCCAAAAGGAAAATTTAGATGCCTCGTACCTATCCGAATCACCCCCATATATGTTCTACGATCTTTTTCACTTTTCGAGAAAAGAACCATTTTTTTCGTGTTTTTACTTTCGATTTTATTTGGTCGTATAATCGTTATAAAGTGCAGTGTCAAGCAATAGATAAATGACCAACTGCAACCTCACGTAGATGCCTTAGATTTTGAT